>FR989967.1:10975747-11575747 GCA_905404175.1 Anthocharis cardamines | reverse complement strand
CTATTTAATAGTTTTTTTTTAAATTGAGTATCAGACACTTCTTTACAATTCCATATGCCTAAAACTCGCATTAATGATTTGAATGGGATTCATGTGTGTTTAAGTTCATAGACCATAAAGCTCGATCAATCTAGGAATTAAATTCGGCCATGCCAGCTTAACTAAAATATTATCTAAAAGTATGGAGGGCTGTAGTTGATATTTATTGGAACGATAACATTTTCGCGCGCGAGTGCGTCGCGCTGAAATACTCTGCCGCACGAATTAATCCGTGATTTTTTCCCGACAGCCGCCATTGCGGAGAGTAACGCACGATGACGTCACACCTCGCCCGGAAAAATACCTTGAAATAATCAAGATTTTTCTTATAGTGCACTATATCTATGTTAGTTCCTCGATTTCAAATGTATATTTTTTTCATAGAACGCATAACTAAAAAAAGAAAGGTATTATTTAATCGTATTTCTGATGATATTCCTTTAGAAAATATGAAAAATTTAACCTAATAGGATTTGCGTCATTAATTTAAACCATTTAGTGTTCATAATTATACATAAATTATGTCCAAAAAAAAGGGTAACTTATCTGTATGGTACACGCGACGTCCCCTGTATAATCCGTTTAAAAATAAGCTTTTTATCGTTCTTACACATCCTATATAATACTCACTGAGTTAACAAGTTATCTAAAGTAAGTTCTTTAAAAAAATATTTTATTTAGTTTCTCGCAAGCATTTTTTTATTAATATTACATCCAACATTTTAATTCTTAAATTAAACGATTATGGCATTTAAAGAGTATCAAACGAGTATTTTATATGTAGACCGGAAAGGTCCGGTATCTTGTCGGTATCTTGCCGGTTTACATAAAAAACAAAGACGATTCAAAAATGCTTATTTGAATAAAGATATTTTTGAGTTGGAGCAATATTAGATTTTATATTTTAATAAATAAATCAATATCTATATAAAAGTCTGTAGGTATATATTACGTCATACATTTATATTAGTTTCGCACACAGAACAGAATTTCCCTGTTCTGTGGTTTCCCATCTTTAATAATCTATAGATAAAATATCTCACAGAACAGGGAATCTTAATTCTTCTGTTCTGTGGAATATCTACAGAAATAAATTATTATAATAGAAAAAACAAATTTCGGTCGACATATATTCTGACGTTTTGAAATTTTCGTGGATGAGATCGCATCCAGGTAAAGCCAGGGCATCGAGAATCATATGAATAATACTTTAAGCAGAGGCTCATAACAGTCTCATTCACTTAAAATGGTCTCACAAAACTGCACAATTAATGATAATCGTAATCCTCTCACGTTTGTAAATAATTTTCCGAGTCAACGCTTAATTCCCGGGAAAATGGGGCGATACAAAAATGCAACCGGATATACTTAAGCCGGTTATAAAGAAGGATTAGCAGATGTACGCGGCTTTCAGGCTTTACTAGATTCGCGGGAAATTATACGGATACGATTTAAAAAATAAAAGCGGGCGATAATTTAGTGCGGTGTTCGAGATCTCCCGGGGGTCTTGCCGGGGTCAGTGCTCTAGCGAACAGTGAAACTTTATAAGTGATTTATGAAATACGGTTTTCCTGAATTATGAATTCATTAATTAAATAAATACTTACGGCAGTTTCGCGTGCGTAGAGAAAACGTGACTTTTCCTGAGACACCATTTTGCTAGTCTTGCTACCATGACTCGACAATATCTACTTTCATCTGTCTATAATATATTTATCTATTTCAATTTTAAATAATTATTATATCAAATAAAGCTCGTTGTACTTAGATATTATTAAAAATACATTGCGGTTTTATTGAAGTTATTCCATACCTACATCTTTACTAACTCTCGCTCAGTATGTTAATGTAATTACAAACTATACAAATGCTTCCATTCGTCGGATCACATCAAAGCTTAAACGAGTGGAAACAATATAACTTCCGAACATCAAACCACTATTGCAAATCTGTGTAGTGCAGTTTTTCGAATGATTGCAACAAAAAATAAAAATAAGTTGTGTGTGCAGCTATAATCAGTTGCGATTCTTAGGTACATCCGATGAAAAATTGAAATTCCTGTTTTATAGCCGACACATTTGCGTGTGTCTGTCACAGAACTTTGAAGTAAGTATAGGAGACGAATGAGCTTTGAGTATCTCAGGATAATCTTCGATAAGTAGTGCCTCATATATTACTGATTAGTCTTTGAATAAAAAGTGAGAAAGCTGACTTGAAGTTTTTTAATGTAATTCCAATTAAAACGTTCTAATTTTATTTTCTGTTGTGAGTCACACATTAGCTATTACCCAGTGACGGGACCAGCATACAAGCCCAAAAGCTCGGCTTGCCGACTTTAATATACGTGTTTATATATTACATATTAATTATATACATATTAATTACGTAAACATATAAATAATATATGACTTATATGATTACGGTAATGGCGATATAAATTTTCTTTTTATGGTAGCATTGAAAAGGCACGCCGGGCTTGTATGGTGGTGCCACTGCTATTACCACCTTAAAGTGTTTAATACAAAACTTAAAGCCCACATAGTGCTATGGACACGGAACACCAGGCCCTGAGAACGCTGGAGGCGTATCAAGATACATCAAAGAGCTGTCACGTGCCCCGTCACGGAATACGCCTGAAGCTATTAACTGGATCCCTCCAATCACACGCGTTGAGAACCCACTGTATGTTACTGAATCGAATAATTTGTTCCTTCGAAAGCTTTATATACTAATTGACCCTTATAAATATAAAATGTGGTTATTCAATTATAACGGCAAAAAAAATATATGGAGGATTGAAGAGTATCATATGCTTAGCTACGCGAGTCATTCTGTGGAAAATTCTATTTATATTAATATTTCTTTCTTATAGACCCTAAATTGATTAAAAAAAATTTAAAAGCTTGCATTTAAAATAAAAATTTTAATTTTAATTATATGGTAAACATTAAGGCAAATTTTCTGGAAATTTAGTTTAGTTTTGGCTATGGAGGATGGGACAGTATCAGCAGATGCAAAAAACGTAGACTCAATCACCGAACAAGGAATATAAAGAATGCAAGTTATTGTTGTAATATCATGATATCAAGAAAACATTTCTGTAATAAATAAATGCAAATTAAAATGGAAATATGAATATTAAAACAATTTGAAACTAAAATCAAAGTCGAAAGGAAGAGCGGAGTCCGTAAACTAGCTTTATTTCCTCCATAACTCTCGGCTAAGATTAAAGTTTTAAACATTTCGGCGTCTGGAGCGTCTTAATTCAGCTCTTTCATAAGGTGTGATTTAGTGAGCCTGAGCACTGTTTATCACCAAGTTGCGTGAAGCTGGATTCCTCGGATGCCTCTCCCCCACCCCCATACTGAGCCGAATTGACTTACCGCCCTAATTAAAATGCACGTTTTAAGGTATTACTTAGCAGACAGCGATGAGCGGTGCCAAATTTTTATTTATGTACTAGCCAAAATGTTGGATTCAAAAATAAAAATAATATTTCTTGATTTAAATAATATGCGATTTTCCCACTTATGTCTATTATATAGATTTACAGTTGACATCAATTATTACAAATTAAGCTAGCGATGGCGGAGTTCCAAACCTAATTTATATTAAAGTTAATTTTCTGAATATATATTTTTTTCATGAATTTTTCCAATATTTTATTAGTTATTCTGTTATTCGAGACTTAGACGAATTCAACAAATAAGATATCATGAAATTCATTGCAGCCGTTCTTGATTTATAAAACTATTATGACTTTGTTTTATATATAGATTGTTAGAATAAAAGTAGAAAAGACAGTCTAAGAATGTTCCATTTTGGAAGATAAAAAACTATACCTTAAGTCAAACACTAAAAATAAGAGGAACAACGGATTTTCCAAAAATGTAGAGAATTACAGCAATATCATACATTTTTTACATTTTTCAATCATCTTTTATTATACTTCCACCGAAAAATATTAACATAATATAAAACATTTTTTTTTTCAGAAGTACGAATATTTTTAACTTCAAATACTAAAACCAAATCTGGCCATTAAAAGCAACACCAGAGAATACCTACCTTTTATGAGGATTAATGTGCAAGAGTTTTTGTTTTATGTCAAACAAATAATTTGGTGCTTGTCCCTATCAATCCATTTAAAATAATTATAATCCAAGATACAGGTTTTACCTAGTTTGGGTCCTAAATCATTGTGATAATGTTTATGTTAAACAAATAAAGATGATTATTATTATTAGTTACATGTATATAAAATCTTTAACCACCACTTTCCTCCGCTCAGCCGTTGGCCCGATGGTCTAACAAATTACAGTTAGCGTGCTCTGTTCATGGCTCCCTTGAAATACTCTTGATTTTGAACATTTGTCTTAGGTTGAGTCGTTTTATTGCGTCGTTTGTTTCAATATCAACGCTGTATTGTGTTCCCGGTAATTAAGCTCCTGTTTTTGCGGAAGATAAATATATCACCCGGTACGAGGGATTCAGAGGAATCATTTAATTTGTATCTGTATTCTGCGTTATTAATTAGTTGTTGCAAAGTAGAAGTGAGAGAAGTCTCTTGTTAACCAATTTATCGTTTCCCTTTATGCTTCGAACTGAAGTCTTAAATGATCAATAAAAAAGAATAAGTTTTCTAAAAAACAATAAAAAGAAAATATAAACCGTGGAGTGAGGCGGATAATTATGAAAGATAAAGCTCGCGGCCGTCCTGTCATTACGTAACTTTAGTGGAGTTTAGAGTTTCATTCAATCTAAATATCACTTTGAGTTGGACGTTACTTTGACTAGATATAAGAGCAAATAGGTCACGAAGAACATCCTATACTGACTCGTCACGAGTACCTAGTGTTTGTTATAAGTTATGTTTGTATCGATATTATAACTTGTCTTTTATATACATAAAATGTTAAATCTATATAATCACTCAACAGTTACTGATGTACTTCCGTTCCACGTAGGTAACAAGAGTAACTTTTTATCATGAGATTTTTTTCTTCTTAAACATATTTTTGGAATCTTATGCCACGACAATATATTATATTTTTAAACCAATTATTTAAAAAGACACTACACATATACATCTCAGATTTTCCGTCATAAAGCCTTCAACATAAATGAAAAATGTGTTGCAGAAACATAGCACGTTTATAATAAACATGAATATTCGTGTAAACCTTTTAGAATTTGCTATAACCGAGCGTCAGTGAGGCGGCCGCGGCGTGTAATACATTGTTGTATCTTTATTACACTGTACGCGGGATGCACTACACCTCCACACCTCTAAACTGAAATGTACTGCGAACAACGGACCTCCCGGTAATTTCTTTAGAAATATCTTTATGAGATCCAGGGAAAATGCTTAAATTTCTCTAAAGAAAATACGAGTCTTCTATTCCGTTGTTAAAGTTAACAATTTTTGGAATACCAACCAACAACGGCTTATAAAATGTTAATAGAATTTTTATTTCTTAACATTACTTTAAATTAAGACAGATTTATTTTCTACAAATTTATTTAAGGCTGGATTTATATCATTTTTAAGGATTATCGAATTTCCACGGTTACGTGTTAAAATGTATATTAATACATAAATTAACATTAATTTCATTAGCACTTTACACCACAGCAGTGTACTCTCGATATCCGGTTCACCTTTTGTTTGCGTTTCGCGAATTATTTCGGTAAGCTGTCGTATTTTGCGCTCAGTGCTATTTGGTGGTTCTACAATTTACAACTTACTCTGCTCACCAGTTTTATTTTTGAATGTTATTTTCTGCTTTTGTGTATTTTACAGTAAAAAAAATCTTTATTAATCGTTCAATAATTTACACTAAATGATTAATTAGAAAACATAATTTGGACCCTTACGTATGCAGCTAGGTACTTTTAAATAAAAAGATAATTTACAACTCCATAGCACAAAGGAGATTGGTGCTAGATGGCAAGATGACACTATTAGGACAAATAGTTAGCCTACCCGTGTTTCTTGATAATAAAGAAATATATTTTAATGATCTTCTTCAGTAAACTGGAGGGCATTTCAATAATTACTTAATTAAATCTCAATTCTCTGTTTCATTTGAGCTACATAAATTACGAATGCCATGTTTAGGCTTAAATTTAAAGTACATTTGAACTGTTCGCTGCCTGAGCACAATAATGAAGGCAAGCTATTAGGTTTGACATTATATTAATTATTATAACTGCCATATAATACGTATTATATGTCAACTTAATTACTAGTAGCTGTTCGATGTAGGTACCTACAATAACGGCGCTAATTGCTTTCCAATATGACGTATTGTATAATTTAAAATTTCTATATTTGATATTCGTCTATTCATGTTAATATTTGTTTTTTTTTATAAAATATAGTTTGCTTAAATAGGATTCCCATATGGTGCAGGAAACCATAATATTAGTTTAGAATAAACAATAACGAAAACGAATAACGTTTGATAAATATACTATTGATTATAGAAAACTGAACAAATTAATTGATTCATTTCATCCAGTTAAATACAGCTATAGAATGTTAAGGAAACAAGAACAGCATAAAGCAATAATCGACACATGTACACATTCGAAACAGAACATTACCTGCCCATAACATTATCGGTGCCATAAAGATCCTCGCACCGACAAACCTATAGCAAATGTTCGCAATTTAGGTTATTGCTGTCGGCGTCTCGCCACCAGCCCAGGGCGACCCCTCGGAAACACCAGATCGTCGCTTTCTGTCTGGCCATTCCTCACGTATCAAAAGAAAGGTGGGCTCAACGAATTCTGGTTGCATTTCGTGGTGGTCGGGCCTTATCCCGTGAGTTTCTTCGAACGATACCTTTATTTGTCAAGCGAGCTGCCTAATAAACCTCCGGAAATAGAATCGAATGTGAAAACCGAACGTGAACTCAGCAGATGCTCTTTGTGACACACATTAATTTGTGAGATTACGGAGAGATCTTCTCTTGAAAAGAAATTTGAGGCCTCGAAGGATAAATTAAGGGAATTAATTACTTTCTCCCGGAGCGCGGCCCATTTATTTCGCTGACGGAACGTCGCGTTGGTTTAGTTGTCCAATTATCCGGAATGGATTGAATTATAATTCGTGTTTTAAAAGAATAAGTGAAAAATTGTCATCTTTGAGAGGAAAATTAAATAAAAAATTACCTCAAGTTGATTTCTTTGAATGAAAAATGTGATTGAAAATCATCTTAGATTTAAATTAAAAGTATTAATTAATGTGTAGTTATTTAGTCTGCTCGTGCTGTAAAGTAATAAACGTCGAAACAAAACATTAAAAAATCTCGTATATGACAATAATTCACTGGCAGACAGCAAAAGTAGTAGTAGACAGTAAAATGAGTGGCGGAGAGTTTCTTGCCAGTTCTTCTCGTCCGTTCTATGCCCTTGATTTGAGAACTGGCAGTAAATGTAAAATTAGAATAATTACATATTTTTTTATTGACGTACATTATGTTACCTAAATGAATAAATGCTTTTAATTTGAATCTTACAGCTTAACATTTTCCTTTTAAATTTTGGTATAATATTGTCACTAGCGATTCATACTCCCGCAATACATACTAAATACTTTACCAGAATTGTACAAATAATATTTACAATGTAAAAATATAAGAATAAGAGGCATAGTTCTACTAGATAAGCAAATATTCTCGAGACATGGAATTCTTATTTTTTAAGAACCTTGAAGCGCTTGCGTAATGGCGGCGTCTTACTTGAATGGAGCGAGATTAGTTGGAAACTGGAGTTGGACCGTAATCGGATTCGAACCAACGGTCTCCACTTAATCACTCAATAGATCTCTGCCTAATAAGCCTTTATATAAACGAACTCTAACAGGACTAGGGGTAATTAAATGCAACTTCTGCATTGAAACGGTTTAGATTTTATTGATTTTGGGCATTTCGATTTTCCTTTTTTATATTTCTATTTGAATTGGATTTTGAGTTCGTTATTGAAGCAAAAACTCGCTCATTTGAAAATATGTCTACCAAACAAATACCTTTTTAGATGTGTTCAGACTAAGGAGCTTTCAAGAGTTCTTATGTTATTATGAAATAAGAGGGATTAATTTTTTACTAGATACCTACCTACTTTGTAAGTTGATTCATTCGACATTTACGTCTCTACAAGATACATATTTTATGTAATATTGGTCTTAAAACACCACTATAATTTATTAATTATTTCAGTAACAGCCAAATTGCAAAGATTTGCTGCTGATAAGATGTAATTTTTAAGGATGTTTTTTTTTTTGTAAGGAACACGTTATTTAAGGTGATTTTTTGTATGGCCAAGAAGTTGACTAACATTTACAAATATGACATTAAATTCATTTGCAAGGTTTTCATTTAATTAAATCTGAAACGGCGTTCGGTTCAGGCGAAGCAATCGATGTTATTAACTTTGATGTCGCCGTAAATTTTATACGCGTCGGGAATTGAATACCCATTACTCAATGTTACTGCTCTGAATCTCATCAAGTAGTTATAATAGTTTACGTATTATTTTTATTTTACTTCCAATAAACTGAGAGATTTGTTTATATTTTATACCAAACATAAAAATTGTTGTTTGCAATAAAAAAATAATATTTTGCATAAAATTATAAACATGTCAGCCAAGGCAGGCAAGCCAAGTGTACTATGTAATGCGACTAAGAGCTCTTCAAAATACCTTTTTGTCCTATATTTTATGTGCAATGTATCGCCTCGATAGTTTATGACTATGAAATATTCGCTGTTATATATTATAGCATCCTCATATTTCTATCTTCGATGAAATTGTGAAAAATGCATGTATTTTATAAATGCACTTGCATTAATTAATAAATGCACTTGAAGTAATTGAAGACTCGCAGTCTATTTTACTAAACATGTTAAGACTAAATATAAACTTGCTCAAACATTGATCACCATTCAAGAAATCACTCAAGTGCGTTCGGAGAATCCACACGCAAAGCAATTTAATCAGCAAGCTCTCGAAACTAATGGTGGTACTCTATGTACAAATACCCTCAGATAGCGATCCGGGAGATTAGGCCGCTTCAAGAGGTCATCTGACGAATCTCGACTAGTCCCGACATGTTCGCATAATGGATGACTGATGTGACGGGACTTGAGAATCATTCCATACCCGTGATGAGTTACCACATTATAAATGTGATTCAGACAGGACGATATTAAATAAAGCTTTTACATGCATACTGTGATTTTAACGTGCAAAAATGTTTTTTTTTGCTGTTAATTTTCGACGGACAAACTTGTGGCTCTCTTCGTGGTAACTGATACCTCACCCATTGGACATCAACTGAAGATGCGATGCCGACCTGTTTCAAGTATTCCTCTCATCCCTTTAATTCCCGAAGTGTGCGTGAAGCGGGTAAAACGTGTTTACAGAAAATGATAGCCAGTGGACTAGATTAATAAAGGGAGTGTAACAACGGCTTGGTATATTATCTTAAAAGATGCGGATGGAATCTGTCGATGAGCTAATTTATGAATAATAAAGTTAACCTTAATTTAAGTAAATTTACAAAGCTCCCTGCGGCACAATAGCCAAATGACAGGCTGAACTTCTTCGCTGAATGTCTTATGAGATAGTTTTAAAATTGTTGATAACTTTTTGACATTCGTACTCTCAGTCGTTGTTCTGTTCTGAAATTCGGTTGCGTTGCGTCACTATTCTGATATCCATATTAAGGTATCCCAATATCAAATGAAATTATCTCCGACTTTATTAATGAAGGATAAATAAACATTTCACCATATTCCTGTCTAATAGTAAGCGAGGATGTGACCTAACGAAGAACATGCTAATTTATTTATTATTTTTTTCGAAATTGTATTTGTGTATTTGGCACATATGGCCTTAAAAACTAACCGGACTTTAAGTTATTTAGAAGAAACCTATGTACCAATTATATTAACGGTGAATATTTCTCTCAACCAAGCCTGTGGCGAAACAATTGAGAAGCAATAATAAAGTGACCATCATCTATCAGCCAGCTACAAGCTCGGCCCTAGTTCGGAATCGTGCCAAAGTGCGATTATTGTTCGTCGCCACTCTGTCTCTGATACCACTTGGCACTGCAGACTACATTTTTTGTCTCCCCCAAATTTATTTAGTCCACAAAACAGAATTCACTTTGAAATGTGCAGTTTCGGTCACCTCGATGTACAGTTTGCTGTTTCAAATAAAATATCGTTTAAAGTGAAGTTTCATAAAGCAAATGATAGCGCACCATTGATGGCATTTATTTAATTACTCTCTGGGGGGTGGAAGCTTAGAGAAAATTTTGGGGCATTTAAGTGGTCTTTCCTACCGCCTCCCAGAAGTTAACTTATATGTATAAGGAGGTGCTATCGCCTACTTTGAAAAGCTGCGGTTTAAAGTAGCTTTTAGCTGAGGTATACTCTGAATCAAGTAAGCCACATTCTCGTATATATATATATATATATATATATATATATATATATTATATATACTAATATTATAAAGAGGAAACATTTGTTTTTATGTTTGTTACGATTTAACTGAAAAACTGGCGACCGATTTTAAAATTATTTCACCAATAGAAAGCTTTAGATTATCAGCGAGCACAGTCAGCGAGTAACATAAGCTGTATTTATATATATATATATATATATGGCATCTACATTGCACCCGTGTAAAGCCTGGGCACTCTGATATAAAAACATTATATTTTGTAAAAAAAAATGTTAAATATCATAGATATAATAAAAAATATGTACATTTGCCATGGTGTTCCAGTTACGCACGTAAATAATAAAGAGTTTAAACACAAAGTACTCCATCATATTATGTTGTACAAGGTAAAGTAACAATGGAGAGGTGTAAACGTCGTCCGTGGTCGTTAAAGAGTGTAACTGCGGAGTGTAGCGCGAGGCCGACACTTCTCGTTATGTCACTGCTGCCTACAAAGGCAGGAATACTCACGACATTCGTACGCGCTGAGGGGCTGTGTGCTGTGTGAGCCGGTGTAAGCCGGTGTGAGCCGGTACAGGGAATAAAGCGGTGCTAAAAAATTAAAGGGTAGAATACGAGTACTTCATAATGAGTATATTGTCAGTAAAATATTTCTATTTATCAACTTAGTAAGCTTGACTCTAATTTTACATTTTAGAATACCTGGTAATATACATTGATAATTAAATAAAAAATCTATATAAAATATTAAATGGAGGTTTTTATTTGTACCTACTAGCACATTGAAAGAAAGAAAGTATCAAATCAGCTTATTAAAAAAGCTTATGTTATATATCTATATTATAATATACCTATGTATTATCAATGCCCCCGAGTCCCGACGTTGTTTACACATGTTTGTCTCCAGGTAATTTATTTGTAAAACTCTTACCGGATTAAACAACAGATTATTGATTATATTGTTTATTTCGACGTATCGGGTGCTTTGTAGCAAGAACAAGAACAAGCGTGACAATACTCGCGTTTATAAAATAAAATATTTAAATCAATATACGGATATCGTTACAGATTCTCTTAGCAGTTATTGTCTATGTATATCAAATTCAAAATCATTTATTCATTTAGGTAGCATAATGTATATTGTATACTTATGAACGCCAATAAAAAATACATATTAAATGCTTCTAATTTTACATTTACTGCCAGTTCTCAAATCAAGGGCGTAGAACGGACGAGAACAACTGGCAATAAACTCTCCGCCACTCTTTTTTATCGCCAAGTTTTTTGTTTTACAACATTTTTGTAAGGAGCTGCAATCATTACACCATGTTCCACACGACATCTTTAAGTAATGAACTATAATACTTAAAAAATATATATAAACGAAAAAATAAAATAAAAAACAAAGATTTGTCCTCTATCAGCAGTATGCATGGTGAAATAGTAGCACTCACTTACATTCTCATGGGACAATACGCAAATACATAGTCGAAATAACTAATATCACCGCATACACGAATTCAAGTAAATCTGTTCCATTACTTAAAGTTTAAATGTAGTAAATAAAATGTATATTCTATTGCTGATACCACGGTATACACCGTGACGCGGGTTGTCGAGGAGGGTGAGTGAGCCCCTCCGAGAGGCACCTGCGTTCCGGAGGAGGACCGCACTATTTGCACTATTAGTGTAAACACAACAGTTTTAAGTAGTGTTAGTGTCGAGTTCTCGTGCAGATTGTATCTGTTAATGTTTCTTGTTAGTTGTTCCGAAGTGAACTGAACGAGCCTTAATCATGTTGTCGTGAGTTTCTGCTTATGTTTAATTTTATAACTTTCCAACTTCTGAACATTTTCTTGTTTACATTGAGTACTGATAAAGTAGTTTTGTTTGTTGTTAAGCATTCAGACATCTTCATGGCTTATTGTGACGCAAAAAAACAACCGTCTTCCATAGATAGTTATACCCAAATAACCTTTATAGTGTTCCGAAACCAATAAAAAATCACATGTCACTTCTAAGCTTTGGATAAGCCAACAATCTCCTTTAATGAGACGAATAAAATTTTGGAGTTTTTATTGATTATGTAGCGATTCATAATAATATTACGCCCGTAGCTAAAGCTCTTTATGATTAGTTTTAAATTGAATTCTGTATCCTAAGTCGTGTCTTATTATCTTTGAATCGTATTTTGACGGACTCGTTGGCGCGTTCGGTAGAACATCTGCCGTCCGAATAGATGGATTATAATTTTAAGTAAGCATGTCTTACCCACGTCTGGTAACTTCGGGCATTGAACGGGTGTGAGGAATATCGAAATTCCGACCGGGTAACTAACCACCGTTCACAGATGGATAATCCGTGAAGTGCATATTGCGCGTTTTGGTTTCAGTCTATTGGATTTCAGAAAGCTCGAAGTGAAAAATAGGTCGAGAGCGTATCATTGACTGATGTTCAGTGGCTGGGGTATCACCTATCATCAAGTGAATCTCATGCTCGTCTGTCGACATAAAAAAATAAGTCCTTTACATGTTGAGTTTTTTTTAATACAACTACTTGTGTAAATAAGCCTATAAAACATTAATTCCATTCAGTTAAAAACAATTTACTGAACATTTCAAATAATTAAACGAAGCAAAACACGACGATAATTATCAGCGGGTGTTGCCTTGTATTTACCAATTGTTTCGATGCATTATTAAAATATCAGTAATGTATTAAATATCGAAAATAAACATGCATTTTCCAATAAATCACGTACGGCTCCCGGAAGCCATTAGCATGCCACACATCCTCCATCTCTTTCCATCCTATTGACCACTCCACGCGTAGTCACGTCTTTTCTAAGGGCACGATTTCAATAAGACCCCATCCTCTGAGTTCACACACATTCGACACTAGTGAAGCATTGTCTACTGCGCTTTCTAAGTATATATATAACAACGTCCCCGGCTTCGCACAGGTGCAATGTAGATGTAACTCGCTGATAATGTAGTTCATAACATACAAAAATACAAAAATTCAAAATTATAAATCTTTCGCCTTTATAATATTAGTATAGATTAGCTTTTTATGAGAGTAAAATCTAAAATATATAGATGTAAACCTTACAACCTTAGGAGCTGAATTGTAACTTTTATAAAAGGTAATATTCTAGCCTAGGTTGGAAATTTGATATCACTCTTTATATAAAAGAAAATTATATGATGGGCCCTTAGATTTAGACCTTACGTTCTTTTGATGCCACCCTAAGGCTTTTTTTATTTTCAAACTTGCTTCTTAGTCTCTGTACATAAACATAACTCTATAATATGTAGTAATATATCCTGTTTCTATATATCATAAAGCATTAAGTGCATATATGTATGATAATATAATGTTATAACATAGCGTTATGGACGATTTTTGCTTGCTTGGAAGGCTTGTTTGTCGCTCTTAACCGAATTCACTCGAACCGTTTAGAAACTAGGTTTTGAAGTTGTTTGAAGGTTTATTTCTTTTATTTTTGTGTTGTATGCAGGGCTTGGAAACCGGTTAATTTACAATGGAAGCTTAACCTTCTTATTATTTATTCTTTAGCTTTTGGTCATATTTACTGAATTTACTGCCACGCTATTTTAGCGTGGTAAATTTAGTATATATTTCTGTTTAAAACTAATATCATGGTATCTCAGTCAGACATGAATTTTGGAAAATAAAAATTAACCGGTTTCAAGCCCTGGTTGTATGCAATAGACAGCGAAATAATTATAAATAAGATGGGATTATTTATAATTCTTAAGGGGTTAAGATATGGACTGGAAAGCTCCAGCCCAAGCGGATAAAGTGGTGACCATAAACCGAGCATTAGGATGTCAATATCAAAGAGATCTTTATCTTAACGTTTAACAATAAATATTTCCCTTTTCGGTCCATAGTGAACGATTTATGGAGCACTTCATCAATTATCAGCGTCTCGTGGTCGTGACGTTAAAATTTTATGGTAACGTAAAATAAATAGCAGTATAAAGGCATAGCGCAAAAGGCTGATGTCAATAATTTATTATATTCGTTTCCTTTTTAAAAGAAGCCATTAGCGGCGCTGAGTGCTCTCTTGAATTTGGTTTCCACGGAACTCTCGTGTGCAGACATTTTAAAATGATTTAAATTTAAATGTTTATTTAATATCGTCATACGAATGTTAGGTGATACATGCACGATATTCATTAAAAGTGCAGGCTGTATAATTATGGAATTCATTACCATCTGTGATCAGCACAATCTTAACATTTTCTTCAAAGTATGTTAATTTTTCATTATCATCTATTTCTTGTTCTCTTATTGTAATGTATTTATATGTATATATGTACTTACGAATAATTTATTGTGTATGTATTTATTATATTAACTTTATTGTAATTGTGATTTTAATTTTTTATTGTATTTCTGTTAATTTTAGTATTGATGTTATTATTGCCTATCTATTTTCAAATATCAAACTTACCTGGAAGAAATCGCCACTAAGCGATAAGGTCGCCCCTTGCACAATTAAGTTTAGCTTTTAAAATTATGTATTTATTTATAGTATGTGAAATAAACCAATTTCATCCATCCAATGTGCTGTTGTCTCATTTTATGCATCGACGGTTTCAAAATATATGTTTTTTTTATTCTTCCCACCAATTAAATACTCGAAGTGGTCAGATATTGCGGAAAATAAATTCACAGAAAATTGTAAGGCAACTTACAATTTTTTTTATGGGTAATGATAAAATATGTAGGTATTATAAATGTATGTATGTAGTAATGTATTATAAAGTATGTATAATATAGTTAACATATGTAGTTAATTTCAATCGGTAAAAATATTTTTTATTTTTATACATTGTTTGGGATTGGGCAATTAAAAAGTAATATTTTATAATGACCTTCCCAAGATGGTTGCTGGTTCAGTAAATCGCTGCAATAAAGGAAACCCAGACCAGTGTTAGGTAGTCCCTTGCAGCTTGTGCTCAACCAATTTTCACTTTCTTCTTAAATTGATTTAGAACACATTATAATTTTTAACAGTTCAATATTTGTGACCGTGCGCGCGCGCTTCCATCCGTCATTCGAATCACACACAGAGAAAAAATTGTTTATGTTGGTAGGAAATGGAGGTACAGTGCGCCATCCATCAAAAACTACGCCTGAGTATTCATATACCACAGCGATTGGCACGAACATACATCATCGATTCTTTACATGGGGATTGGTAGTTTAAATATGTATCATTCTCACTTCACTTTATATTAAAAAAAAACAAATTTCAGGTAGTTCCTCAATTATTAAAGATAATATGATTTTTCAAATTATTTGAATGATATGAGCTTCTGTGGATGTATTTTATTCGATAGATATTCTATAATTTAAATATTTTTTCGTTCAAAATTGTGTTAAGAACAGGCAACATTATAACATATTATTCGTAAACTAATAAAGGCCAAACTGTAGGTGTATAACTTAAAACTTCGCGTGAAATACGTTAAGTGAAATAGCTGAAGCTTCGTGAGAAGCCATCTTAGAAATTCCTTAAGCAACTTAATAAAATTTACTGGCAACTTGCTTGTTTTATATTGAGATTAACGTTATCAAAAGCGTGCGCTAAATTTGTTTAAGCGTCTTAGAGTCAGGGAGTGCGATCAAAGTGCTTATCGATTTTAATATTCTATACCAACTTATTGTACATATTTTGTATGAAGTTTGGTCTTGGTCACGTTATATACTGAAACAGGCTTCCATAAGATTTTTTACGTCAGATATTGAACTTATTAACTTTAGGCTAAATCATTAGTTAAGTTAACCATCAGTTTAAGGCCGGCAACGCATCTGCAAGTCCTCTGGTGTTGCAGATGTTTATAGGCCGCGGCGGTGTTCACTTTCCATCAGGCGAGCCACAGGCTCGTTTGCCCCGACTATTATAAAAAAATAAGTCATAGCACAGTCATCCATATTGTTACTGATGCGCTGTCGACCTTTTTTATTTTATAATATAAAGTATTCAGAAATTCAAAGACTAATACAGAATTGTGAAAATGTAGGGGTTTTCATATGTTTATATCCTAGATTTTTCTTATAAGCATACTTTAAGAAACTTAAAAAAAATTCAAGAAATACCCTAATAGTTTTGATGACGATCAGTGAATGAAAAAAAAAATATATATATCCTAAGAATTTGGACTTTCTAGCCCAGTCCAGATCGATCAATAAGGGTACAAAAATACGATGAAACGCTTCGAGAAAAGGTAGGTACGTACGCTATAATCTTCTTAACTACAAAGTGGATATTTTGATGGAGATTCCGGGTCATTTATAAGTTCTCTTTAGGAAGATTTATAAGAAATAGACGCCACCCCAAAATACAGGGATTCCTAGCTTAGCACTGTAAATCTGATTGTTTGTACAATTTGAGGTTAAATCACATCCTCTGTAGTGCATTATAAAATATGATGACATTAATGAATGGCGACAAAATGCAAAGTGATCCTAATTGCGTGTTCCATACATCACAACGACATAAGTGGTTGAATTAATATAAACGTTAGCAGCTAAGTCCACAGTTGCAAGTTAGCACATTGCAATTCGATGACCTAAATTCTCGCGGCATATTTGGCCCGGAATTATGAACCGATATTGCATTCAAAATGGTTGGCCCCGCCGTAATGTTTTATTAAGAGGCATAACAAATTTAGCCTTAGGGATATGAAAATAAACGATCATCGCCGCTATAGAAAAGATAGCTTGAAGATGCTTGTCCAGTCTTCGCAGTAATTCTTCCCAGGTTGTATAAATGTATAGGTTTCGAAAAAATACTATGGATAATTTGTTTCATTAGTTGTGCGTGGTAAAGCCGTAGGAAGGGTATGGTTTTGGATTATCATTTCTTTTGTTTTTAATTTGCTCTTTAACTAACAAATTATTTACAAAAAAAGGCTACACTAGCATTTTCTGATATTGACCAAATCTCAGACTCCTAATTAATTAATTAATTTTGCATTAAAATATTAATAAGTTTAAGCATAGTAATATTGTGTTAATTCTAGGACCTTATGAAGAATGAACTGTTTCGTTGACATAATTGTACGGAAAAAGATCGTTGGAGCTCTAAAGACAGACAGACGAGTAGGTTGTTACCTCTGGAAATCTAATTACCAAGTTATAAAAGATCCGAGACATACGAGTAGAGTACTCTGTGCGCTACTTTAGCTTTTTAACAATTTAGTTTTTGAATAAATTGTTTGGATACAACAGTAACAATCAAGTTAAATATACAGTACATGTTTTCCAATATTGAAATAAACAATATCATTATTTAACTTCAAATATTTGACTGTTTGCAGAAATTTGTATGCTCTATAACGTCCATGATAAAAGTTTTTCCAAAAAATGTAATTTTGTGAATATTAATTTGAAAGTGATTTTTTATCTATGCTTCAGTTTTTTCCTATTAAAAATGGAGAGATTTGTAAAAAAACACTAATAAACGACGCTATTGCTGATTAAAACAGGCTATGTTATTTCCATTTATAAATATTATTTAGACTTGTGCGGAATTGCGATTATGTATATAAAAACAGACTTTAAATTGACAATATTTATTATTTATTGCACAGTTGAGCCTTGTTTGGGCATGGCTATACAATATTTCTATACAATTTTAATTAAAGTCCAAAATTGAGGTAAATACATTTTAATTCAGTTCGCGATCAACTTATTAAATGAGTAGCAGTTTTGGATTAGATCTTTGTAATATGCATCATCTTTTGCTCATTTTGTTAGATTTTTCAGGCAGGGTATTAAAAATTCGATGGTTTTTATAGCTGTTATTTAACTTAATTGTTTGTTATTTGTTTAAAGCTTTTCTATATCTCCATTCAACAAAACTTTTATTTGTTTCAGATGAAATGTAGAGTGGTAATGTGGAGAGAGTTCTGAGTATGGACGAGTTGTCAGCTCGTGTGGTTGAGGAAGGGCAATATGGGATGAGAGAGTGAGAGGGCACGATGGTGACGAAGATGCTGTTCTCGCTGCTGCTACACTGCTTTTATGTGACCACTGCTTCGAGTCCCGGCGCGGGTAAGTACAAATAATTACTATCACATAAGATATAAAATGAGATAGATTAAGATAATTTAATATCAAGAAAATGATTAAAACATTATAGAAAGCGTAGCTTTATATCAAAAGCACTTGTATATGTCTAATTTAACTTTTATTCACTTTGTATTTAGCTTTTACAATCAAAGATCTCGTTAATTTAAAAACGAACCTATAATTTTTTTAAAGGCCGACAACGCATCTGATACTTTTAAGTCGCGGATAGGCGGTGGTAATTATTGGGTATCCCACGGTTGTTCGCTTTGTAATAAAAAAAATGTCATCCTTAATTAAAGAAATTGAAGTCATATTAAAGTTTTCGATTGCTCTAAATTTCAGAGCTGCAGACCACAATTTAAATTGATTGATATTGTTTATATGAAATAAAACCTATATATCTTCGTAGTCATAAATCTATATTAAAGGTACGCCTATATCGAAGGTCTCATAAGATTTATTCATCATCTGATATAAAAACGAACATCGCGCGAGTCGTTTTTGTTCGAATTTCAATTTCAAAGAAGAAAAACGCAACCCTCTCTACATGTTTCATAAGAAAACCTTATAAATACAATTCCCTCTACCCTTTAGAACACAACCGCCGTTCATTTACAAAAACATACATAATACATCGCATTTCACTACGTAACACAATTCCTCATTCGGAATCACACTTAAATATTCCCTCTAAAACTCTCTAACGTATCCGCTGAGATAAAAGAGAGAATATCTTATAACCGAGACCATTGCGCTTCCACCGCGCAGAGCTAAGACACATTTCGAAACGAGAACAGTGATTTAATACAACGTATGTAAATAGTAGAATGTGTCGTCTCGCGATGTTGTGACATAGTATGGGGGATCTTAGAGTTTCCTGTGTCTCTTGAATATATTTCCGCAAATAAGTTAGTGTCGAAGTTCGCGCGGTTTTGGTTACAGCTGCGGAACTAACATGATTCAAGGTGCCTGTTTCTAGTTTAATATAATTATTATAGCCTAAGCATTCTAATATTACATACTTAGAATATGGCATTTCAATATCCAACCACTTATTTAGATTTATGTTTAAATTATTAATTTGTTTATCCTTTGACACTTGTATGAATAATTATAATAAAAAGAGTACCTACTGATACGTCTATTAAACATTTGTTAATGAGGAAATACCTTTGACAAATTAATAAGAGAAAGGGACTTTTAAATTCACCTGTGTTTGACCATTCCTACTTATTTACTTTGTTCTTCAGATTTTATTACTGTATTGTACTATGAACAGAATAAATACAAATATAAACATACACAGAGTGCTTACTCTATATATTTTTAAGGTAAATGGTTAAACGATTTAAAATATAAATAATTGAAGAGAGCAAATCGTTGCAACGGTATCTCGAACTACTGACGTAAAAATCTTCCTCGTCTGAGTGAGCAGCGAGCGGCGAGCAGCGAGCAGCGAGCCGGCATCGGGGCAAATCGATTGGAAACATCGCGGAGTGGTGCGCGACGGAGAAATATATCGACAGTGCGAACGTGCCTTAAAACCTTTCATCGCGGTGAGCGTTCCACTGAATACCACAGCATTACCTAATATTAGCTCCTCATTGGTACAGCTGATGATGCTTCGATATCTTATTTGCTGGAGGAAGTGTCACAAGACTATTGGAATCTTGAGTTTTTATCTGGTGGGCCTGTGTGAAAGACGGCCGCTAGGATGGATTATATGGAAATTAAATATAATACTAGTATTTATTAAACATAAAGACAGATGCTGGAAGAAGATAATTTAGTTGTTCGTATTAAGAATGAGCAAGCAAGGCATATTGTGTGATCAGTGGCGGAACCACCATATAAGCCCAAAAGCCTGGCTTGCTCTAAATGCAACCATAAAAATAAAAATAATAATGACCTTAACGTATTTATATAAGTCATATATAAGTTAAATCATTTCGTAATTAGTTATATATAAAAACGTCTTACGTTAAAGTAGGCAAGCCAGGCTTTTGGGCTTGTATGATAGTCCCGCCACTGTGTGTAATCTCCATATCTGATAGCTGATTATATGTGAATGATGAAGAGATAAAGCTCTGTCATTATATGTATATGTCCAATTATATAATTGTAACCCAGGTTGAAAAGTTAATTTCTATGAAACAGTTCTTTAATTCGTATAATGAATAAACTTGAAACATTTTTTTGCTCTCCTGAAAAGTTACGTATTTTGACATCCGCGGTGTTGGAACTTAAGCGACGATATACGATTATAAAGTTTACATTACATTATGTAAATTGTTTTGTAGATAAAATGTTTCTACCAGAGGCATACCTGTAATGACAGGAATATAGTTGAAATAAAAAATAAATTGATGAGGTAGAACACAAAATCATTATACCACTAAACTAGATCGCTAAGATCAAAACTTAGGTAGTATATTGGGTAAGACTAAATACCAAAGGTCTTATTTTACCTGAAACTATTTATTCTATCGCTAACTTAACCAATTTCAACTTCGGCTCTTTTGTGCAAATCTTTACAGAACTGGCTAAGGGATTTCTCTACGGTTTATTACAGGAACTAATTAACTAGCTGTACTAGGTAACTAGAAATAACTCTACATTTTTTATATTTAAATCAGTTTTCAATTTAACTTATTTAATATTTTTGTTTCTTTTAAAAAAATATTTCTATACTAATATTATAAAGAGGAAAGATTTGTTTGTTTGTTACTATTTAACTCAAAGACTACTCAACTGATTTTAAAAATTCTTTCACCTTTAGAAAGCTACGAGTACTTCTTCATCGAGTAACATAATAATAACAACAGGCTATACATAAAAATTGCGTGTTGTTCCCACGAGAATGTAAGTGCGTGCTCCTATTTCACCATGCCTACTGCTGATAGAGGACAAATCTTTGTTTTTTATTTTATTTTTTCGTTTATATATATATTTTTAATTATTATAGTTAATTACTTAAAGATGTCATGTGGAACATGGTGTAATGGTTAGCTTCTTACAAAAATTTTGTAAAACGAAAAAACTTGGCGATTAAAAAGAGTGACGACGAGTTTCTTGCCAGTTCTTCTCGTCCGTTCTACGCCCTTGATTTGAGAACTGACAGTTAATGTAAAATTAGAAGCATTTAATATGTATTTTTTATTGACGTTCATAAGTGTACATTATGTTACCTAAATGAATAAATGATTTTGAATTTGAATTTGAAATAATTAGGCATCCCTACTAAAACTTGAATAATGTAACCTAAGGTGTACAAAAAGGTTGTAGGGAGTAATCTCTGGATATACTGTAGCGATTTTAAAATTTTGTTCACCAATAGAAAGCTACATTATTAGCAAGTAACATAGGCTATATAAATGTGTATAGTACATCTCCATTGCACCCGTGCCAAGCCGGGGCGTGTTACTAGTCATTAATATAAAGTAACGCTCTCCGTGATTATAGGAGGTTATATAAATGTTTTAGTCATTTAGTTTTTAGAATTTGAAAATAAATGAAGTCGGAAGTACGTATAATGCTATTTTTGGCTTTATGAGCGTGCGTTAACTAAACAGATAATTGGGAGATACATGATAAAAATATTGCTCTAAAATAGGCTTAGAAATCTTTAATTTTTGAGCCGCTACAAAGAAAATTTGGGTGCTAGCAACACTGCACTAGATTACTAGGTTATAACCAGTGGCGGAACCACCATACAAGCCCGGGTGTATGGCTTTCAACTTTAACGTAACACGTGTTTATATATAACTAATATAAATACGTAATCATATAAGTTATATATGAATTATATAATTACGTTATGAATATTATTATTTTTCTTTGTATGAGTGTATTAATAGGGCAAGCCGTGCTTTTAGGCTTGTATGGTAGTCCCGCCACTGGTTATAACAATATATTAAAACAAGTGTATGTATGACTATAAATGGAAACAGTTAATACATACATTTTGTAGCCGAGTAGGAGCTATTCATGGTACAGTGAAGGCCTTTCATTAATTTACAAACCTCATTGCATATAAGTATAGATAAGATAATTTAGATGACTAATTCAATAATGGCCTTATTCATAAACGTATTATTAGCTTGTAATAGTTAGAATATGTTTTGCTTCTTTCGTTCTGAAGACTTTTTATATTCGATAGAGCGAAACAAAACATATTTTAACTATATCAAGCATATAATACGATTATAAATAAGGCCGTAAGAGTATAAAAATACAAGAAGGCCTTACCAATATAATACACTGATCGATTTAAAAATACAATGTTTTGAAAAGAGAGCCGAAAGGGTTAAATACAAAATTACATTCTGAACTGTTCGGTTTAAGTTGTTGTGTTTGCTTTATCTCTTTGTAATATTTATCTGGGTTTCAGTTGCGAGATAATATCTTCCTATTGTCTTCAGATAGATAACATAATTTTGCATAATACTAGTGACCCGCCCCCTTTCGTACTATTGCTTGGATATTGTTAATATATAAATACTAAAATCGCGATTAAAAAGTAGTGGGTGGTAGTGAAGGGTGAAAATTTAGGATTTAGGATTAGGTGTATTTATTAATGCTTATTATTTTTATGATCATTTTTTGGAGTTAGTGGTCCACTCCTTATCACTAGGTATATGAAAAAATATACAGATAGTTTACGTCCTAATCTCAGTCCTACAAAATTTCATAAGAATCGGTTAAGCCGTTTTGGAGGAGTTGATTTGATTTGATTTGTACAACTGAACCCTGTCCTAAGAGGGACTATTTAGATTTAGAAGTCAAGACTATAACTAATAACTATACTATATTGGTAGGAAATACATTAACAAGTTTTGTTTACGTTATTTTTTATTATCGCAATACCATTGTATCTAAAAGGTTAAAATATTTCTTCAATAGATAGAATAAATAAATAAATTCTTAATTGGTATTACAAATTGAAACAAGTCACGATATTTGAGTGAAAGTTGTCAAGTAAAAAATTGCCTCCAAAATCCATTACAGATCAAAGTGTTTCAGCTTCAGGTAAAAACAAAAGGGTGAGGAATCAGTGCGAGCCCTCAAAGGGAATGATTGCTGAGCGGCCAGAGCGTTTTTGTTGAGTTTTTGTCGAGTGTATTAATGGAAGGTCCAAATGGTTTTGGAAGTTTATGGAGTGGAACGCCGGTGGTTCGAATGTGCCGCGCGGCGTGCGCTGGGGTATCGTGATATCGGATCGATTTCACGTAAGAACTATACACATTTATAAGGCTTTGTTAGAAACTAAGTGGTAGGTAACAGGAATGAAACTTCAAGTAGTTAATAATATTTGAGCCGAATAAACGAAATTCTAGCTACTCATTAATACGTTCTTGGGAGTTATTTTAACAATCACTATTCACACAATGACATAATATCTAGCAAAATCCGCTTAAAATCTAGCAAATTACTATCATTATATAACAAACTAGCATCACGCCCCAGCTTTGCACGGATGCAATGTAGATGTAGTATACACATATGCCTATGTTACTCGCTGATAATGTAGCTTTCTATTGGTGAAAGAATTTTTAAAATTGGTCGAGTAGTTTTTGAGTTCATTCGCTACAAACATACAAATCTGTTTAAGATTTTGGTAAGTTGACTATTTTGATTGTTAAAACTGAGGTCTAGATAGTTTCCTGTTTCCATTCTGAGTGTTGGATAATTGCTTGTGAGTGAGTTCCATGCTTGGCTATATGTAACAAAAAACATATTTGATCCATAAACACATAAACAAGGACGAGCTCGTTTTCGTGTTTGGTAGAATACCTACTTTGAACTCTGATGGGTTGCGGGTTGGAATCCCGCCGGGATAATAATTTTCTGTAAGTACGTCTTTCCCCCGTCTGGTCACTTCGGGCATTTAACAGATGGGAGGAATATCGAAATTCATAGATGGAAAAACCATTCCGCGTTTCAGTCTTAGTCTATGGATTTCCCAATACTCGAAAGTAGCCGCTACAAAGTAGGTTGACAGCTCACCATATGCTGATGTTCTGTGGCTGAGGTATCACCTACCATCAAGTGAACCTCGTGCTCGCCTTTCGATATCTAACATAAAAAATACCATTTTCTGAAAAGACACAGCAACGCGCTTCAGCGCTATTAGTTAATTCATAGTCGACATACGTATTTATAAACATTTACAGTCTTCTGGCTAAATAACAGAAATATTAGTAAAACTTAATTTATAATTGCCAGATTCAGTTCTATTAAAACTTAATAGTAGCGGTAAGTTTCAAGATGCTATATATAACTCGTAGTGAGAGAGACTCGCCCTGACTCCGGCACTCGGCCGCGGCTAACGCTGATCGATCCACCTGCCTGTCCGTGAGCCTCGTGTTTTCAATCTTACTTACTCAATAAACCTGAGACAAGACCCTTAGTTTTATTAGTATTTCAAACGCTTCGACATTAGGGTTGCTTATTTGGAATTATATCTTAAATCTTATTAGATATATATTTTTTTTTAATTTTTAATGTTTGCATATAAATAATAATTTATATTCACTATTTTTCTTGATAAAAAATTATTGTACTCTAGTCAATAGTAGGTAATATTTATTTATTGAAATGCTGTTATTAAAATAATATATCCCTCTTATTGTTTATCTAAATCATAACTCAATACAAAAATATCATTTCGAAATAAACCCCATTTTATATTTACCACTGTATCAAGACTCGATAAATATAAACAAAATCATTTCAGAAAACCTCCTGGGATCAGCCCTACACGCGGACTGGTATAACGAAGTTCAGATCATACGTTCAAATGCATAAGGTTGATATTTCTTTGTCCATTTATAACTAGTCATGAGATCTACACGAGTTTGTGTCAATCTATTTTCGACCTTATGGCTTCTTCAATAAAGGTGGAGAGGTTTTTAAGCAATACAAAACATAGTTTTTCGATCAATTCTTGTTTGCCTTCGAGATTTTCGATTTAATAGAGGCGATGGTGAGAAGTTATTTGTTCTTGGGTTGTTTGTACGAGTATTAATGCGAAGTCGTAACAGTGAAGTCTCCAGTCGACACTCAGACTTGATCTGTCACTTGACTTTAAATCTACTACCGGTTCGGAATGAACAACCAAAAACAGACCGGGAAGGAACTCGAGCTGCCTGGGTTCGCACGGGTGCACTGTAGATGTAATATACACAAGAAATTATGTAGCTTTCTATTGGTGTTTTTTTTTTAAATCGGTGAATTTTTTTTGAATTGAAACAAACAAATCTTTACTCTTTATAATGTAAGCAAGCATAGATTTCAATACGTTATTTATGATTGATTAACAGCTCTACCATGATTTTAGTGTATTATAATTTTATAATTAACATGGTATTAATTTATGTCAATAAATTACCGCATTGTTCTTCTTTTTATAAAAGATAGAGGAAAATGTGTCTATTTGCTAATATCATTATAGAAACTTATTACAAGTTACAATGTAATCAATCTATGCACTGAATAAATCGTATGGGTGGATACTAGCTTTACTGCGCATCAATATATATTTTTATGTTAGATATCGACAGACAAATATGAGGTGCATTTGATGGTTGGTGATATCCCAATCACAGAACATCAGTCAATGATGCGCTGTCGACTTACTTTTTACTTCGAGCATTCGAAGTATTTCTATTGCGCGCGTTGATCATACATCTATTCTGCAGTAGTGTCATACTGTAGGTATTATATGTATAATGTATATCTTATTAAGCTTTTAGTAAATTTCTCTCAAATATACACTTTTATTAATTAAAACCGTCAATGGGTATATATTAAATGTATTAGCTAACACTTTGGTAGTTTCTAGTTAAGCGCATAGTAAAATCTAGCAAATTAAAAGGAATCTACACTAAAATGTTCTGTTACATAGCAAAGAAAGCAAACTTACTTCAATTTGAAAAGCACACAAGAGTACGGTTATAACACAAAATAGCGGTTACTGGTTATACTAAACCGCTGGGTAAGTCCTGTGTAAACTGTTACGTAAGTCTTTTTAATATACCATATTAAAAATATCTACACGTATTCAGGATAATCATGAGCTGAAGTCAGAAACTTCGAGAGAAAATTCGAGTAACTGAATACGTAAATTATTCATTATAATCATTATATTTTTTCTCTTTGGAATATAATGTATTCATCATGTTATAAATCTAATTAGGATTTTTCTTTTGAATATGTTATTAATTATAACATATACGTATGAGAAAATCTGAAGTACTATTTATAGAAAAAAATAACTTATTTTTATTGAGAAAGAAAAAACGGTAAACCATGTGTCAATAATTTAAAGGATATGGAGTAGTTTCTTCCACTTTCTGACAAAACAGGCAAGACTGTTCCGACCGGGTAACGAACCACAGTAGATGGAAAATCCGTGAAGTGCATATTGCGCGTTTCGGTTTTAGTCTATGGATTTCCAAATGTTCGAAGTAAAAAATAGGTCAAGAGCGCATCATTGACTGATATTCTGTGGCTGAGGTATCACCTACCATCAAGTGAACCTCATGCTCGTCTGTCGATATCTAACATTAAAAAACCTACAAATTATTATTTTAACCCTCTTGATATATATAATATGAATAAAGCTAAATATATATACAACTGTTGTATAATCTTACTAATATACTGTATTTTATTAAAGAAACTCTCATGTTTCAAAATAAAATAAACAGAATGGAATTTCAAAATTCAGGTCACGAATCTTCTGTATAGGCTTTATCAGAATAATGGAACAAACTCTTTCTAAGGATAGTGAATTGTATTATGAAAGTTGTTTGCAAACTATTTCATCAATACTTAATTTAATATTCCGGTTTTTTTGAAAAACAAATATACATCTAAGAATAATTAAATTACTTTACATAATATGTACTTTGTCATTTCTTGTACTTAATTCAAAAAAGTTCTCAACATTTTTATTCATCTTGTACCTTAACACGTCCGGCTTCGCACGGGTGAAATGTAGATGTACTATACACACAAAAATAAAATATATGTTAAATGTTACTCGCTGCTAAAGCTTTCTATTCCTGAAATAATTTTAAAATTTGGTTTAGTTGTTTTTGAGTTAAATCCCAAGAAACAAACTTTCCTTTTTATAATATTAGTAGGTACGAGTATATATCATCGTTTAATTTATATGCATATAAAAAATTCAATGTGTGTTACAAATCTCTACAAGTACCTAAAGACTTATACCTAGACATCAATCACAAGACTACAGTATGAATGTAATACAAGTATAGAATATATCTTACTAACTTTATGATCTAGATTTTTACCTTATTTTAATATTTCTTTTATACCAATGAGCTATTTATAAGGCGACTTTGATTGATTTGTATATAAATAAGAATAAGAAAATTTCTTAATAATTCGGAGTACGTAATCGGCTTACGAGATTGACGTAAGGGCGTCGCTACATGTTACTGTAGAGAGCTCGTAAAACAGGTAAAGTTATGCACACACACGACACGGCAGAGATATTTGGCACGGATCTTACTTTGTAGGCTGACATGATAGCAAATAAATCCCTCTAGGCCTCTCGTCTAGTTCTAGCTCAACTTTGAGCGCTCTGTTTAAATGTAGCCTGTTAGTTTGTATCGCTTTATAAGCTTTAGTATTAGTTGATTAATAGTTGAGTATAACTTGTAAATACGAATAACCGATAATGTTATGTTAAATTTTGCACAAAACAAGATTTATTTGTATCATCGCTTACCTTTTTATCATATGTATGTATGTATTTTAAAGAATGTAAAACAATTTTTAACGACGCGACGTCTTCAATCTTTACCTATATCAGAACGGATATGTCAATAATCCTGTCTATCTTGGTGATTTGAGATACGACTTGGGTCATAGATATGACTTGGGTCATAGGTATCTCAAATCAGTGCTGGAGAGGGCAATTCTATGAATGGTGCCAGCGACCACATGTGTCGTGGGCATAAGGACATTAAACACAGTTCGGCTTGAGACAATCGGGTTCCTTCGGAAACGGTTTCACTCGACAGTTATTTTATTATACAAGTGTTAATTTCGGTGTGAACTTATCATTATTAAGTTATAATTAAGAGAAGTACAGATCAAGAACAATATAAGATTCGTTTGCAGTATTCGGTCCAGTTGAGGTATGTGGTACTTTGATTAACTTGATATTTGCTATTGGGAACCCATACCGTAGCGAATGGCCATAAAACATTACCAGTGGTCTAGCTCAAACTGAGCAATCAATATCGGAGCTTTACTCAAAAAACTCTATTAAATTAAATATCAGCCCACGCCGCTCATTACTCGAAGTATAAATATCTTATTCTTGTAAAACTGTAAATAATTAAACAAAAAAAAAGTTGCTGTATTATATCTCAGAATCTTCAAAAGATGAAAACGTAAACTCCTATCATTTAGTATCGACAGGGAAGCGGAAATCTGTATTTTGGAAAACATACATTTGTCATACTTATAGGAATCAGCGTAAATCCAAATACAAGACCATTGCTTGAATAATACCATCAAAGTCATACACACTAAACGTAAATAATAAAACAAATCAGTAATTGGTGAATGTGAGGTACCTCAAATATCTAAAACGGCAACACAGTGGTAATCGTATATTAGTTTTCAATATATTATTAATTAGTTATGCATCTCTATACCGACATATTATGTATTCGGATATATAGTGGCATAAAGAGCCTAATTATATGTTAATTTTAAAATTGAGATAATATATTTCCCAGCCTTAATATGCAGTGACCCCAGCAGCGAGGGTCGCCGACTGCCGTACGGTAATGGTTATTGTTAGTATCCGAGCGACGTTTGTTTCGGCTATAACCGAAGTCTTATGGCCGGTTTAATTGAGAAATCGCCTTTAGATAGCCGTGGTAGGTGGAACGAGTCGTGCATTAAGAATACCCTTGATAACTAACTCCGAGAACGGGTAAATAGTTTTTAACTCAATTAAATAAAACGAAAACACGCAATATTATGCACTTCATGGTTTTTCCATCTTTGAAAGGTGGTTCATTACCCCGTCGCTATTTCGGTATTCCTCCTAGCTGCAGCCGTTAAATGCAGACGTGGGGAAGACATGCTTACAGAAAATTATAATCATGTCATCCCAGTGGGATTCAAACCCACGCGAGCCCGTCATACATAAACATTGTTATATAACTGATCAGAATAAATACACTGAAATTTTAATATTAGAATTATAATAATTGGAACTGTATCCAAACAGACGACGCTCGGTCCCAATTTTAATTTATAAAATATACAAAGAAAAATTGATTTGTCCATTATTTGAAAAGAAGTCTGAAAGACGTTACTAATAACGAATGTCTAAAAACATTTTGTTTGACCGAACGAGTCTTTATTTTTGTTAGGATAAGTTTTCTATTTAATAGGGACAAGTCTGAAGAATCTTCGATCGGTTCGCAAAAGGGTCCGAGACACAAAACTCTTTGAGTTTTTATGAAAGGTTCCATCCTGTAATTGTGATGTATTGATTTTGTTATGGAGAAACTTCGTAGACAAATATGTCAACAGACATTCCATATTCTGATTTTTATAAATATCTCGTCTATTCTCCAATAAAATACTTTCTTATTTTTAAATAATACGAGTAAAATAGTTACAAAACTTGACCTCATTCTTAATTTAATTATATTTGACCTTTGATAGATTGATTGATTGAATCTCAAACGGATTATATTCCCTGGAGATTGCAATAATAATTGTAATTGTAAAATTTTACTCGTTTTCATACTCGCCCCACACGAAATAACAATTACAAACACAATAAAAACATTTTGCGTAATTCTGATAAACACGAAACTTTAAAAAAATATAAATTGAGGTAAAAAGGTCATTGAGATATTGTCGTTCATTACTAAATTACTCTTTATTATTAATAAGATTAATAAATTAAATGAATCCTCTACAGAGTGCACACAACTTTTATGAGAAAATGTCATCATGCCGAGTTGGCATTATTGTCCGAGCAATGTTACAACTTCCGGCAATGTAAATGAAATCATAACATGGTCATCGACTAGTAAGCAGCGTAATTATTTGTCAATAACAAGGTACTCGTATAAGCGAAAATACAGTGGAACGAAATATTGACTGTGTGAATACATTTTTTTTGTTGATCACTGAGATGAATGAAAACAACAAATGTATGTCTATTTAACATCCATACGAATGTTAGTTTTCACTACAGGTACAATGAATATTCACTCGGGAATCGAACGCAGGTCACACTTGATTCTTTTTGTCTCCTTCCTCATCTCTTGCTCAATCGTATGCAAATGGTATTTTTTTAAAAATTAGAATACTTTTTCTTTTCATGGATTACGTAAGAGACGCAATATATTCAAATCAGATATCACTAATATCGTCTGAAACTTCGATTTAGTCCCAACTATCGCCTCCCGGGGCGGCAGTGAGCGACGACCTTAAACGCTCTGCACATTTCTATGCAGCCAGATAAGTTGGCAACCACTCTATCTACTAATGGAAAATTGCTTCCCATAAGAAGATAGTCTTTATTATATTTCTATTCTGATGTTGATAATAAGGGCAATTATTATGATAAAACTTGCATTTAGCATATTATAGAGCTTTTACAATAATTATGAATAAAAAATCAATACTAGCTTGCGTAGATGTGGATAAAATGCTTAATATTTTTTTAAAAGCATGATCGGTATGGATCATTCCGTTTAATTTAGAATCCGAAGCCTAGACACGAAAAGTGATGTATAATAAGTTTGTGCAACCTGTCAAAAGTAGTTAACTGACAGCTTAACAGAACTCCAAAAGGAAAAGACATCAGTCCGTTGACCCCCATTTACTGACTTACTAGAACGCGTTGCATTTACTAAATAAAAGTAAAATCTGCAGTGAATGCCATCCGAATTACGACCAAAAGAGAAGGGGTTGAAGTTGATTTTACAATGGAACTGAATTTTTGGACTCGCAAACTAAAGCTTATTGGACGGTCGGGTAACGGTATTACTTTTTATATTTTTGCATAAAGTTTTGACTCGATGCTTTTAGTTTCTTTATAATTAAATCGCAGAAAAATAAAGAGGCTTTTATAGATATTGTATTATTAGTAATTGGCTATTTAGAGAATTAAATTTTTATAACGACTTAGTTCAAAACGGAACACATTATCTTTTGTAGTAGGTACTCGTAAAAATTACATTCTTTTTTCAGAATTGTAACCGACATAATAGAAAACTTATCATTTAATCAAGCAATGTTCATCAATATTAAAGACAGTGTGTCTTATTTACATTACGACAATTACCACGATACATGACTTAATTTTTTTTTTAAATATGATTCATTTTCAGTCGAAAATGAATCATATTTTAACCGAATACAAAGCCAATGCGCTACAAATGAGTTTTATTATTATGTCCGTTATCGACTATCGACAGTATAAGGTACACTTGTTGGTAGGTGATATCTCAGTCAATGATGCGCTGTCGACATAATGTTTACTTCGAGCATTCGGAAATCGAGAAACTGAAACCGAAACGCGCAATATGCACTTCACGATTTTTCCAAAAGTTGATTATGTCGTTAGACTTCCAACTTAGATGCGCTCGGTATGACTTGGCAGACTCAATAGTCAGGGATACTATTTCGTCAGTAACGAAAAACAGCCCAGAGCCCTTTGACTACCTGAACAAATGGTAAACAGTTTTGTATTTTCCGATGCAGCGCCCGCATGTGTGTGCAGCCACCTGCTCATTACATCCTTTGTGAATACTACGCCATTTCACTTGAGTTTCTTTGACGAAATTAATGCACAAACTGCACTCGTAATTGGGTTAAGGAACAGTTGACAAGAAATATGAAGTTTCACGAATTGTGGCAAAAGAGATACATCTGTTTATTTAACATTTTCCTTTATAATGAATACACATGAAAAAATAGGAAGAATGAAAATTTCATCTCCCAGACGTAACCGATGAGATTTTATTGTCAATTTACAAAAAAAAACATTTTTAATCCTCGGCTATGAAGTAAAAGTATGTGTAATGTAGTAAAAACTACATTTCATACTATGATGCGATTATATATTTAATTTATAGCTGTTTATTTTTAATTTAATTTTAATATTTTATTTTTATTTTTTACAGTACAACAACGTATCTAAGAATTTCAAGTCTGTAATAAAAAATGTTTGTAGAATTTGAGGGAAGTAAGATGTTTTATTTAGTTTTTTATGTTCTGCTTTTAGCCTGAAATAAACACATAATATATTTTGTCATGAAATATCGAAAAATAAAGAAAAGTTCTCTTTCACATTATTATGATACTATGCAATGAGATAAATACGATTGAGGTAACGCCCGGATAATATAAACATAGAGACAATAACTATTTCGCAAAGCGATACCCAGCGAACATTTAATACGAATGTCGGTCACAACCTGTCACCCGCCGCCGCCGGTCCCCGAGACCATCGCGCGCAGCGGGCAGGTTTGACACCGCACGAATTGTGCTGTCATTTCACACGGCGGAATGATCACTGAAATCTGTCACGGCTTAGTGGTAAACGACACGTTTCACTTGCATCTACACGAATACACTTTCAGAATACTCTGTTTAAATCGGCGAGTGTAAGTATAGACTGCCTTGTGATTTTCTTAGTTATTTTATAATAGGCTGGCGATCCGCCTCGTCGTATCTCACGGGTGCAATGTAAATGAATTATACATAATAATAGCTTATCTTACTCGCTGATAAGGTGAATCTATTGGTGAAAGAATTTTTAAAATCGGTCCAGCTGTTTTTGAGTTAAATTGTAACAAACAAACACACATTTATAATATTAGTAGGGATTAGTATAGATAAGATGAGACTAACATTAGAATTAAGCACTTAACTTACAAATGAATCGATGTTATCAGTTAAATAATAGTTTATTTGTATAAAAATTGTTTCCTTTAGTTTGATAGACGAGGTACATAAAATCAATTTTATTTATCCTTGCTTTTAAGTCTCACATAACTCGTTTTAAGTGTTACGACTCGAAACATTTGAGCTGATATTCTGATGTCATTCAGTGAGTCTCTGAACCAGTGCTACGTCTAGTGTATTGGCAATGCGCATATTGGACAACAAAAGTTTGTTTTTAATAATAAAACAATAGCTTAAACTGTTGCCTTTTAACTATATGGTTTGTGTTGTTTTTTCGTTTATTTTAAAATTATGCGGCATACGTAAATATATTTATTTATATATTTCATTCCACATTGTATTTTTTTTAAACGATTCTCAATATTTTCCCTTATATCTCAAAATATTCCCTTATTTAATAATATAATGTATAAATAATAGGCTATCTTTTTATATTAAGTTGGATCATTATAGATATCTGAGTAAATATTGTCTCAAAGTTTTATTTAGTCTTTTAGGACTTAATTAGAGCTATATTTCCTTCAGAAAAGTTCTTGTTAGACATTATTTTGGTAAATTATTAAAATAAAAGTAGACGTTGTTTAGTGTTATTCGCTAACAATTTTGGGATTTTGCCAAAACTTAAGAAAACACCATTAGGTCGAGTCTCACAGTAGTAGTATTTATTCGGAGCTCTCAAGCGTAATTAAAATTAAAAATAACGTAACCGTACGAAATTATAATAACCGTAAAAGTAAACTGAAATATTGTTATGTGAATATTTGCTGTATTCTCCGTCTGAAATTACAAGAGAACGAAATAAAATAGTTGCAATAACGTTTTTTTGAGAGGAAGTTTTAAAAATAAAATATTTAGCACTAATCTGCTGTGAATACACTGTAATCATAGTATCAACGCCTGAATCTGACATATTGCCATGAAAAAGTGAAACAAAATTGAATAAGCAATTCTCATGGTTTTCGCAAAACCAGCTGTCAGTTAATGTTAAGTACTAACCCGTCACCGATAGCGCTTCGAGCGACAATTGTGCCTGTCACGTGACTCGGACCACTGACAATTAACGAATGAACGAAATGATTGGTGTTGGTAGCGAATGGTTTCTCGCATTTTTATTCGCATATTCGGCTGCATCACGTATCGGTTTAATAGTACTCACGTTCATTTTGAGGCTTTAAAGTAACTCTTTCGTTTATGGAATTAAAACGTTCCACCCCGTTAGGCTACGATTGAGCGTGTGGTTTTTAGCTGTAGTTGTATTTTTACCGAGTTCAATCATCGAGTGCTACTTGGGTATTTTCTGCTTTATGTTTTTAAACTTTATAGAATAGGAGGCAAACAAGCCGCTTTCACCGCTGCCCATCTATAGACATTTACACTACACCAGAAGACATGGAGGTGCGTGGAAAACTTAAATCACTAGCCCTCGTTTTATTTACATAATTCGAGAAGAGACTTAACTACTAAAACTGTAAAAATTAACTTAACTACTAAATTAATAAAATATATACATATGTATATATTTAATCTTAAAAAATCTATTCTATTAAAGAAATATCCATTATTTAATAATTGCTAAGGAGTGTGTTATCTCAGAGAAAACTACTAAGCTTACATTGCTATTTCTTAGCACTCTTGTTATATTAGTTATTTTGCTTACTATTCTTTATTAAATTTTTTTTTATTAGATTCAAAAATCTATCATTAGGAATGTATGTATACATAACATACATATTTTTAATAAAAACAAAGACAAAAAAAAATGAAATAATAAAGGGCCTTATCGAAAAGAAGCTTCAAAACGCTATTTTAAAGTCTTTCTCGTGATCGTCAACAATTCAAACGCGCCTTAAAGTTAATTTGTTATCAAGTGTCGTTCACGTCGGAACGACAATACTAATTGCATTCTAAACATAGCGAGCAGTGGAGGGTTATTGTGACGTCACCGCTTTGTCAACTTTGCCGGCGCGTCAGCGCAGTGACGTTTATCCAAGATTAATTATGCTGACCGTGAAATTGCTTCACCACTCTTAGGTTTATTACACTTTAAACGATTTGAGACTTACGGCAGATGAATGGTACTCAAATACTTAAAATGTTTTTGTTTCTTAAATTCAATTCACATTCTTTATTGTATCAAAAAATAGTTATAATAAGATTACTAATAATAAAGTACACATTTAGCGGCCTTATTGCTAGGTAGCGATTTCTACCAGGCAAATCACACATCGTAGGAAAAAACGCAAACGCGGTTTTACGCTTAGAAAGCAAATCTTAAATAAAACGTAACATTAACATAACTATATATTATAAAACAAAGTCGTCCGTCGCGTCTGTCTGTCTGTTCGCGATAAACTCAAGAACTACTGAATGTATTTTCATGAAGTTTTTAACAATAGATAAAGTTATTCATGAGGGAGGTTTAAGTAATTTGTCAAGGTTTTGTGTAAATTGGTTGACATATAACGATAATTAATGGAAGAGTCGAAAAATGTCAAACCGCCTGGAAGCTTTCATCAAAAACGCATAGTAGGCATAACATGCTCTACTACCTGAGCGAAGCTGGGGCGGGTCGCTAGTATAAACTAAACAATATGTTGTGTATATTAGTAATATCTAGTGACAAAATACTTTTCGATAGACCTTAGTTTTACAATTTTTTCTTAGAATAGTATTACATACAGTAAGTAAGTAGTTTTAGTATTGTCATACGAAAACTGTCGGTATTAAGTTAAACTTTGGATTATACATAGTTTTAATTAGATCGTTTTCATCTCTGAAAAAGTTCCCTTTTAGAAGAACCTATAACAGTGATGAGGCAATTTACATACTTTATTTTCGACATGAAAATATTGCTTTTGATATCGCTGAAAATTGTTAAGTGGCGTATTACGTATGCAACTTTACATTACAATTTTACGTAATATTCAAAACGATGTATAAAAATTGCGAATTGATGCCGAAATTACAGCGAATTAATTGTACAACGTATCGTTTTATGTGCATTAATATATGAAATCTTTAAAATTAAAAACCACTCAGTTACATAATAAACATAAATAGAGCACCCAAAAAAATTGTAAAATACATAGTACAGTAGCAAATATGTCACCCGCCTGTATAATAAATGTAACCAAGTTAAACTCTTGTTATACTCTGCCATTCTTTTAATGGTTATAATACTTTGTTCAAGTTCTAACTATTGATAACATCACGAGAAAGGAAGGAAGCGTAGCACTCTCAACAAAAGCAATCGTTTTTATCGGAAGCATTCGAAGAACAATACATTGTTCACATCGGCCCGGATCCCGGCGTATTTAGCGGGTTATCGATTCAAGAACGATGTTAAATACTGAGTCACATGGGGAATATTTATGTTTTATATTTGTTTGGGAAAAAACGGAGGCAATTGATGTTATAGTCATTTAACTAAATACTAGGTATTATTACAGTCTTAGTTCTTGACAAAAATTTGTTTTAAAAGTTACTACAGCTGGTTTATATATTGGTCATTTAGAATATTAAAACAGTCGGGGAGAATATTAAAAATTCTATGAATTTTTGAATAATTAAAGTATGTTTGGCTCGTTGGCGCGTTAGGTAGAACACCTGCCGTGCGCATCGATGGGTCGTGGGTTCGAAATCCAACGGGACCACATGATTATAATTATCTATAAGCATGTTTTCCCAACGTCTGGTAACTTCGGGCATTGAACGGGTGGGAGGAATATCGAAATATTGACCGGGTAACGAACCACCGTTCGTAGATGGAAAAGCCGTAAAATGCATATTGCGCGTTTCCGTTTCAGTATACGGAATTTCGAATGCTCGAAGTAAAAAAAAGGTCGACAGCGCATCATTGACTGATGTTCTGTGGCTGGGGTATCACCTACCATTAAGTGAACCTCATGCTCGTCTGTCGATATTTAACATTAAAAAAAACATTTATAAAATAACATCAACATCGCATCTATTTGTCATAATTATTAGCTTTTGGCTGATATATCGCCTCATAAATATATACTTGACTTCAGGATTTCGATAACCGGCATTAAGAATACCAACTTTTGAAAGCAATATTTTCTTTCTCATATCCTTGACGTCGTACGCGTAACTTTAGTGTCCATTTTTTTACCATGATTACCGTTACGTTTCAAAATATTTTATGTTATAACATTTGATATATTTTTCAACAATCTTCTTTCTATACCTTTAAAATTATAATATTTAAAACAAGCTTAATTGGAAAAGTGTCAGCGAATAGTGTGACAATACCTCAGCTTTATAAAGTTTCAACAATACAGAATGGAGTCCGATTCCAAATGAACATTGAATTTCTGTTTTTTTTTCTCCGTTTCCAACAAAATAAATGTTGTAGTTTTTAATGAAAGCTGAATATAACGCTTTCGACGCTATCGTAAGTCAACGCTGACGTACACATTTTGTGCTTCATTTCATTTTAAAATGAGAAATATATTTTTGTATTATTTATAAAGATTTTTTTCAGCTGTAACATTTTTAATTTCCCAATTCTATTCTCATTGTGATAATAATTTAACCGACCAACATCATACTCAACAATAATTATATATACATAATGAAATACAAGAGTGATTTTCTAGTCTCCCGTAACCATGCTACGACGTAGGTAGTGTGTAGACCGAGGTGCTACGTCGTAACCAGAATCGTATATTAGGAAGGGGTTCATAATGCGTAAAAAAATTATTTATAAAATATATAAACTAAATGCCGCAAAAAGCTTCCATTGTTAATAAACTACATAACATTGAAAAACCTTCAATCATTAAATTAAATACGATGAGCTCGATACAGACACGACCTTTAAAGGCCTGATTGCTGTATCCGGTGTTACCCGGAGGGTATAATTACTAAACGCTGTGTAGCCGGACATCACTATACTTGACCTGATAAAATTATAATTTCACAAACTTCACCCGGATAATTCCCGGGAGAAGCGCTGGATACAATATAGTTTGTACAGTAAACACGGATGTATGAAGCTGATAAAAATATGATTAATGAAGGTTTACATCCTTACGTTATAATTCATTGATTAAAACAATATGTGAATCTAATAAAATGAATTACAATGAGTCAATAAATATGATTAATAAAAATATAATACTTATTATAATATAGGTTTTATAGAAACGGCAAAAAAAACATTTCTATGAAGCACTCTGCAGCTTGTTGCACCAACACTGATAAAAATAAAACAATATTATTGCATTAAATCTAGTCGACACACCTAGTACATTTAGAAGCGTGCAAAAGTCGCGGAAAGATAAATGGCATATAATATTTTAGAGAATTTAATCTTCTCTTGCACTAAAAGCAAGCTGTCTTCGAAATAAAACCGCATTGTGTGCTTCCTAACTTGTAATGAAAAATAACAATACCTGCATTTTTACCAGAATTTCACAAAAGAGAGCTAAGGTAATGTTTAAAAATAAGTAGAGTAAAATCTCCTTTGTTGCTTAATAAATTGTATACGAATGGAGTAATGTTCGTATTATAAATGCTGTTGCATGTGCTCATAGGTATAAATAATGATCTTATATAGAGTGAATTTTTCAAGTGGGCCATGGCTAAATCGGAAACTATGAGGAACAACGAAATATACTCAAAGGAGTCTCGAGTCCGATTTTGATGGAAACTAAAACTGCATCATTGGATTTTTGAAAAATCAATATTCCTAGCCAAGAATCGAAGCTGTTGATTTTGAAAATTAAAATATGATAAGTAATTATTACGAGTTCACAGGTTTATTACTATACTCTGAAGAGTCTTTCTTAGAAATAAATATACCTATACTTATTACTTATTTACTTATAATATTATAAAGAGGAAAGATTTGTATTTTTGAATTTTTGTATGTTATGAATAAACTAAAAAACCACTTGGCCGATTTTAAAATTCTTTCACCAATATAAAGCCGCGTTGTCAGCGAGTAACATAGGCTATTTTTTGTGTATAGTATATCTACATTGCACCCGTGTGAAGCCGGGGCGTGTTGCTAGAATTTCATAAATTGAAATAACATATAGAAAAATAACACAAAATAAATATTAAGAAACCTACGTCTACTCTACGTCCGAAAACTTAAATGGAAGTGGACGGGGCATGTAGCGAGACAACAGACCAGATATAGACTGCTAAAATGATCCTGTGGAGGCCCACCGGGCAAACGATTTGAAGGAAGACACCAACAAGCTGGGAAGACGACATCACGAGTACAGCCGGGTCACTCTGGAAGAAAATAGTACAGGACAGAGATTTTAGTATTTTATAGCATTCCAATTTTTACTTTTATTTTATAATATAAAAAACTAAATATTTAATAAATAATTAATGAACTGGTATTTTTTTTAACCTTGTGTGTCATTTATCTTTTTATGAATTCAATTCTAAAGAATATAAAATCTCGCCTAAAAGTCTATAATGACTAGAAACTCCCAACGTCAAGCAAATAAGCAGCAATCAAGCTCCACTTTATAGTGTTAGACGTCACAAAGCTTAGAAGAGCTGGACATGAATGAATGAATGGATGAGACGACCGCAACTGGGACGCGAACAGGCGCGAACAGGCGCAGCCGGACAAAGGTGCGTTTGATTGAAAGCTCCATTGGTGGCTAGAAGATATCGGATTATAGGAACAGTTGGCTGTCAAACGGCAATTTACGATTAATTAAAGACATTTTATGTTATACTGAGGCCTTATTTTGAAGATTTTTTTTATTAATTCATGGTTTAAGAAGTGCAGTAATATTTGAGAAAAAAAAGAGTATCTTTAACTTTAATTTCAAATCATGGCACACACGCAAACAATGTATTTTAATATCGGATGTATTGACATTCAGTCCATTACAAAAATAACTAGTAATTTTTTAATGTAGTCAGTGTATTGTCGAGAATATTTTTAAATATTTTATTCACGGAAAAACATAGAATGAGAGTAAAGACCGAGTCCTCTAGTGCGGCATGGAGCAAACGCATTTCTGTGTGTTTCAGTAACAATCTCATTTCCTGGTGGATTGGGCATATTTATTCATAGTTTCATATTATTATGTAGTGCTCAGAGAAATGGGTGGAAGATAAATACATTTCGTCAGTGGAAAATTTAAACTGCGAAAGCGCCAATTTGGCTAAAATACATAAATAATGTATTCCATTTGCAGAGGTAAATAGATATATTTATTTTAAAGTAACTTTACACCACATTTCCCACAAGTATCATTTCGTCGTTTTAGCAGTTTTGCGTTTCCACTGACGATATATATTTGCTTTTTCATAAAGTAAATATATATCGTCGTCTCTCTTATAAAGTAGATATTTACTTAATATAATACTGACGTGACATAGTTTTTTATAATGCATAATTATGAGTCATGCTTTTTAGCATCGACAAAAGGCTCATTAGAAAATAATATCGAAATACGTATAATCATATCAAATAACTCAGTGCGACCTGCATAAGATGCACAATGGTGTGAAACTGCACTTAATTACAACAGCCTGTAATTACAACAGCAATCACTTTAGGCCGATAGAGCAACCCGATGCAAAGCACATAAGAGCGTTGCGAACGAATGAGTCCCGGGAACAAACTGGGGCGCAAACAACGCTCTGAAGGTGAGCTTCATTGAAAACTACTGCAATTCCATAATGGAAATAATACATATTAGAATTCCGTTCCAAAGAACCTTGAATCCCTCTGAGCCTACGCTGTTCATCCATCTGACTAGCGAACTCTTAAAGGATTGTATTCAAACTAATTGTAACCAAGTTGATTTACAACTTTCATAATAAATGATTTTATATTGCGGTTAGCCTAACCAATAACGTAAATACCGACGTTACTAAAATTAAATAAGTATAACAGTTATTGCTTTGGTAAAACTGTTATAATCATAAAAATTGAAAAATAACAAATAAACAACACCAACTGTGTATGATAAAGGTATCTATTGTTAGCGCAATAATTTATTTCAGAAATGATATACATATTGGTACTGATATTGATCTATCTAAAGAACCCAATACTGAAAGTCCAACTCCCACTTGTCGTTTTGTTTTATTGAAATATACTAAAATGTATAATGTAGGTAATAGAAAAAAACACATAATAAAATATAAAAAAAATAATAATCTATTTCGTTCGTCCGTGGTCGTTAGAAAATATGCTTCAAGTGTGTAACAGGAATTTATGTTGTATTTCACACAAAAGTAATTTTGAATATTTTATGTTTGAGTTCATTAGGACCATGGTTTTTATTTCCAAATAAATAAATATATGTGCAACCAAGATATTACGGCACCTATCGACAGGTGAGTCGCACACACACACAGCTCACAGCTCACGGTCCACAGCTCACAGCTCACAGCTCACGCTCGAGTTGGCTCGCTACGGCCCTCGTTTAGCCGAGCTATTAATTTATATTCACTTCCTGTATTCTACCTGTATCTTCATTTTAAACTATTATTTATAAGTACTTTATTTTTGGAATTTGAGACTGCGTGTTACTCTATATTTCAAAAACTATTTTTATTCTGAGACATTTAATGATTGTTGACTGGACTGCTTGACTAACTTCTACGAATGCTCAAAATCTATTTACACTCATTTTGTATTAAATATAATATGTAGCCACTTGATTTCTAAAATATTTTAAGTAAAGTACTTACTGTATTCTGACATGACTACATTATAAAATGACCAAATTCTAAATTGACGAAATTCTTGTTCAAGTTTGTCGTTAGTATCAATTAATCAACCATAACTATAGTTTAGAACAACCCGGTAATACATCGGCCATTCACGAACCGATAATTACACAGAATAACCCAACCTCGCTCTTGGCTTGGCGAAGCATCATTACATTACAACTAGAGTCCACGCGATAGAACCCCATTAGTTCTCACTTGAAGCGCGGGTGCAATGTAGATGTACTATACACTATGCATATGTTACTCGCTGATAATGTAACTTTCTATTGGTGAAATAACTTTTAAAATCGGTCCAGTAGTTTTTGAGTTTATTCATAACATACAAAAATACAAATCTTTGTTCTTTATAATATGTATTAGTATAGATAATGATGGTGTTCTAATGAATAAATAAAGAAAGGCTTACTGTAGATTCATTAACAAACCAATATAGTGGCTGTCTTTCTTAATGCTACCAAGATTTAGATTCGTTTGGAATCTGACTTTTTCAGACACGTGTTGTAGCGTCACGACAGACCCAAAAATCTCTCGTGCATAAAAAGTGACATATACCGAATATACGAGTATAAAAAAAATATTAAAATTCATTCAATAGAAGTAAAAAAAAAGGTATGTGTGTACTTATGTACACGCGTTAGAAGTTATACTTCTTTTTCGTCTGAAGAAAAATTTTAAAAAACAAAACTGTAGTAAATATCGAAGAAAAATGTTAAAATCAATCAAATTCTATTCTGTAGCCAACTTCATCATGTCGTTTTTTTGGGACATCGTGCGCGCGCAGGTCACTCTCATCCAAACGCGCCAAAAGAAGTATAACTTCAAAAAAATAAAGATCTAGGTAGATTTCGCCCTGTTACTCTTTCTACCATATTATTAAAACGTATTCCTTCACTCTCATGGTCCGTTCTATTTTCAAACTAAATTAATATAAAGCCAACTTTATTAATCCATCAGATCCATCACAAGCGTTTGCTCTAACGCAAAGCAAACGTTGGTTCGTTTGTTGTTCACCCACACACCCACACATCCGCACACCATCATACATACACACTGATAACTGCATTATCTCGGACATTGTTATTTCGCTCATTTGTTATTCCATTATGTGTAAAATTTACTGTTCATTAAAAGTTGGCCACCGTCCAGAGAGGGATTACTCACGCGCTCATTATATAACTGATTTGGATTTGTAAATTGTGATTAATTAAAACTTTCCTTAAGTATGTTCTTTCAACGGTGTGCTGGATAGCAGTTATAGTTTTTGAATAGCAACCTGGGAAACTTTAGCTACAATTCAAGCGGAATTTATTGAGAGCAGCTTGTGAGTTGGCCTGCCAACTTCCAAGTCTAATAGGCAACTAAAAGTAACTCGTTATTTCGTCTACATTGTTCGGAAGATTTTTGCTACTGCCAACAAAACTGTCAATTATTATTTATCGATAGTTATTGGTAATTTTGTAGTCTAGAATTAATTTTCCCTTATTTATTTACGCCAATCGCATCCATATTTCCATTAAATAATAAGGAGAGTATAAAATATAATCTATCATGAGCAAACACTGTAGACTTTTAAATATATTCGAATTTATTGATAAAAGTATATAATCGTTTAAATAAAATCTTTATAATGGATTTAAAACGCGGTTTATTATTTATGCCGACGTTTCGGATGCTTTGATGGTTGCGGTTGCTGAAAAGCATCTGAAACGTCGGCATAAATAATATAAATAATAAACCACGTTTTAAATCCATTATAATGTCTTTTATTTAAATGTGTGATACTTGCGTTAATAAATATAATGTAATGATTATATATTAAGTATATAATCATTACGTGACTTTGTCCTTCACAGATTTTGGAATGACGCAGGGCCTCCACCATATAACTAACACGCATTATTGACCAATAAACTATCATATAAAGTTATTATCATTTCTAATAAACCATACTGCGAGAACAAGTCCTCTCAGCGTCGAGGAACTTAATACAACATAGAGTTTCCCAAACAAATATCAACTGTGCAAGTCCGACATCAAACTTCGAATAACAAGCGTGACAACCCCCTGAACTCCATTTCATAGGAATATCATCTTTATGGCGATCACCCAACAACGATTTCAGGCTGACCGTTCCTAAGTTGATGCGTAATTTGCATCTACATCGGAACTTGTCAGCATCGAGCAGGGATGTCTGTGTCAAAGTGTTTGAGATCCTTTTATCTTTTGACATGGTTTCCAATTCGTGAGGTGCGAATGGGGTTTTGGTGAATTATTTCTAACAAAATTGTAGGTCACAAGGAGACTTATTTATTAATAAAATTCCACTGTCCCGCATGCTTTGTTTGTTTTTAATTAATCAATCAATTAGGCCTAGCATTAAGTTATGATTGTTAATATATGTGTATAAGGCTGTATGATTGTATACTAAATAAATAAAATAAAATAAAATAAAATATCATAGGTTTTTACCATGTGTTCAGTTGGAATTATACCAAATCTTTGGTTAATAACCCATGCAGTTACTAACGGTTAATTTTATTGTCCGACTGCGATCTATAAAGTTGGTATTGTATTTGTGCTTCTTACACGATGCCCCAGAAAAGGAGTGTTTTTTTTAGTATGTTTGATTTGGGTTTTTAGATTTTTAATTACTGGATCCCAGGTGTTGGAAAGTCTCAAACCATCTTCTCTATTGAAGTTACTTGTACATTGAGTTACTATTGAATTTGACTCTAAGTAGAAGACCGAATAGTTACGGTATGTCTTCTCAAAATGTATTAAATGGTAAGGAATTCAAATTTCATTAACACTCGTAACACATTGAATTGAATGCACAAGAGATATGCACTTACGAGTATTTAAAATGATATTTGAAACGAAATATAATTTAAAAATTCTTAAATATAAAATAACAGTGTTAACTATTCGTGACTGAATTATTTTGGAATGGAAAATGGCGAGTCAAAATTTAATTAAAAGATAATAAGCTCGCAGATGTATATCATGAAGAATTTGCATCTCTTTATGCTTTCCGATATAATTAATGAATGCAGGTGTCAGGCAATTCCAGATTATTTATTGACGGTATTACATCGCGCCGAATGCGTCCAAATTAATATTAACGATCCTTATCCATTAATCGAGGCATTAAAACATCCCGCCGAATCAATTTCCGTATGTTTTTCGATATAATACTACGGTACGTAATGAGGCAAGTAGATTTTTGTTAATTGAAAATCAACCTTCCTAGGTAGGGAATAGAAGCCATTTGAATTGCAAACAGGTTCACATAGTAAGCTATATTTGTACAGTTATCGTATTCTATATCAATAAGTGAGCGAGGTTTCAGTGTACCTTTTCTACCTGCCTGTAAATGGTCTCAGAATCATATATATAGTACTTATTCATTTATTTACTTAATAAAACACAATTTACTCTCAATAATTTAGCTTAACTCAAATGGCGTAGGGTTCGAGGTTGTTGGATGTTATATGACTCGTATTACATGTATGTAAGGAAATCTCACCAAGTTATAATATGTACAGTAAAAATATTTGTGGTGTTTCCAATAGGAATAAAATGTGAAATTAATGCCACAAAACCAAATGTAAGTATTTGAGAGAAGAAGCTATACTGAACAGTCTTCTCAAAGTAAGCATGCTCCCATTTAGGCCACATCACGTTTGCCATCTTGTGGTCTTGTGGTCTTACTTATTTATCCGTCATGAAAAGAATCTCATAATTATCAACTGGGCTAACTATTTACAGAACCTTGCAATCTTACTCAGGCTTAAATTTAATTATTTATAGTCATATAAATGTACATTATTTATCACTGTACTCACTGAACTCAAGAATTCTACAAAACAGCATTTTTTGCTGTATTTGTTTTAAAATTAAAAAAAAAACTATTTTTAATAAGGTTTTTAATGTTATAACTGCTTAGATAACATCGGAAAATAATTTCAAGCGGGAACAATAAAATTCTCAAAAACAAATAATATAATGTATTCATGCTATAATTGCTTCATGCGGCGCAACAATGTGAAATAATGTGAGGTAATATCCGACCGAGTTGCGTTGGACATTAAACAGCTTACCGGATTAAATATTTTGGTTATAGTTGAAATTGTGCATGGCATGATGTTAATTATTATACTGAAAAAATGCGACCAATGTTAACTTTAAAATAATTATTACGTGCAATAATACTTAGTTCACATATTTATAACGATGACATTGACCAAATTGGCTGGAACTATTGCACACTGCTTTAGATACTCTTTCGTAGAGAGTCTTACATTCTACAAGCCTTTTTTTTTTTAATTATAGAGGGGAAAAAGACTCCTTATGTCCTAGCAACGAGATTGGCCTCCTGCAATATTTTATGCACGAGGCCTATCCCATGGTTCGCTATCCCCCCCCGCGGGTGTGCAATGCAGGGGGGAGTGTGGGGTTCTGGTCGACCGCTGACTCTCTGCTAGTCAGAGAGCCTGGTGACCCATACCCACTAAAACCCTCTTGACCCTCAGATCTCGCCGTAATGGGGCAACGGGATAACGACGTAAACAACCGCGGCCCCGGCGACTTGCCAAAAGTGGCTACACCCCAAAAAAAAAAAAAAAATTACGGAGGCGTCAAGAGATGAGCGTATCTTCTCTTGCGCGCTCCCCTTCTTCTCGCTCTCATCGTACCTGCCAGCGCAGCGCACTCCCTCTCCCTTTCCGCAGTCTCCTTTTGCAGCATTACCTGCTCGCAGAAGGAGACCACAGCAGTCCAACTGGCCGCTTCCCCCAACATAGCGCGAACAACGCTCGGCAAGGACAAGTCCGTGCCAACGACAGATGTAAGGTCGTGGCGTTGTCGCGCCCATCTGGCACACTCAGCCAGGGTGTGCTGCGCCGAATCCTCCTCGGCGCCACACTCGTGGCACACTGGCGTTGGCTCCCGCCGGGCCACTTTGTGCAGGTACCGACCAAAGCAACCATGCCCTGTCAGTACCTGCACCACTCTAAATCTAAGCGCCCCTTTTTCCCTATCCACCCACTCTTTGAGGAGCGGGAGGATGGCTTCGACCGTTCTGCGACCCGACCCTCGTGGATCAGCCAGGTCCTCCTTCCATCTTTCGAGCACTGCGAAGTATGCTCGACGCCTGATCAATTCCAGCTCGACAATTGTTGGGGGGATCCCCTCCTCCTTCCTCACCGCCCGGAAGCGGTACATTGCGGCACATTCTACAAGCCTGTACAAGGCAACACATCTCCATATTCCACAATATCTTAAGAGGTATCTCGATTGATTAACCAATGAGGTTCACTTGATGGTAGGTGATACCTCAGCGACAGAACATCAGTCAATGATGCGCTGTCGACCTACTTTTTACTTCGAGCATTCGGAAATAAATAGACTGAAACCGAAACGCGCAATGTGCACTTCACGGTTTTTCCATCTATGAACGGTAGTGCGTTACTCGGTCGGAATTTCGACATTCCTCCCGCCCGATCAATGCCCGAAGTTACTAGACATGTTTTCCATGCTTACAGAAAAATATAAACATGTCGTCCCGATGGGATTCTTTCCCATGACCCATCGATGCGCACGGCAGGTGTTCAAAAATAATTCATGGATCATGAAGCAAGTTAATGAAAGAACATTCCCAGTGATATTAGTGAATCTCCCTTAAATAATTTCGAAATAAAGCTTTATAAACGTAAATTTATTTTCAACCGACTTCAAAAAAGGAGGAGGTTCTCAATTCGTCTGTATGTTGTTTTTTTTTTTTTTTGTATGTTTGTTACGCAAGTAATGGATGGATTTGGATGATTCTTTTTTTGTTTGGTAGGGGATATTTCAGAGGTGGTCCCATATAATTTTGATCGGCATTGGTTTGGTACTTTTTTAGGAAATCAACAATAACAAAAATTTACTTATACGTAGATGATGTTATGCTTTGTGGTTCTTATCACGGCGCTGTCTCATTTGAGCAGCACGGTTAGTGGTAGGTCTAGTAAATTATTATCTAAGGATTAATGAACTTAGATACATACACTTCCTACAAAAATTTTGAAAAAAAATTATTTTTAAGCAAAAAACAAAAACCGACTTCAAAACCACAACTTGCACTAAAAATTAAAAAAATAATATTTTAATTACTTCAAAGCATTATTTATTACCAGTTATTTTTGGAGTCGCTGCCAGCCAAGAAGGACAGTTTAATCCTGCTCTTGCAAAAAGTTTTGGAACTGTATGGAGCGGCACCGATTTCAAAAATAACTGGTAATAAATAATGCTTTGAAGTAATTAAAATATTATTTTTTTAATTTTTAGTGCAAGTTGTGGTTTTGAAGTCGGTTTTTGTTTTTTGCTTAAAAATAATTTTTTAAAAGTGTTTTTGATAATATTCTAAACTCCACATTTCCAACTCGATTATCATTCTATTTAATATTACTTTAACTAGTTAAGTGCTACCTAAAATATTGGTCACATCAACCAAAACTATACAGGTTTGCTTTTATTATCACTTTTCTACTTAAAAAAACGATATCGGTATCTGGTAAAGCCTTTACTGATGAATTTATTATTCACAGCCGCCAGCTATTGAAGTGAGTCAATCCTCGATCACAGATGCTCAGTCATCGCCTAGCAGCGGTTTTAGATAAATAGCTTTCCACTTTATCATAGTAGAATAATCATTGATGCTGTATAAATTTTAGTTTTGAAGGAAGAATAAAGAATTTTTAAAAAAAACACACGTTATAATTTGTCCCTTATGATGCATTTTGATACATGTTTCTAAAATTATGGCTGAACAATAATAGGCATTTAAACGTATTATTACAGTTTATCCGACAGTTAAGCGCATCACTGCTATTATTATATGCTGATATTGCTGTGCATAAAATCCTTAATTTGAATATTGTTTTGTTTTAATTGATAAGTTATATAATTAAGTGTTTTGTGATTCATTAAAAGTGCAAGCCGAGCTTTGACTTGGGAGAACCTAAATGAAATATCGTAACGGTTTATTGCTGAGGAAGTCCATGTATGTAGTGCTGCTATAATACAATGTAACGGCGCTACGGCTCTCGATTAAAAAGCTACAGTGCTACGACACGGCAGTACTACAACGCTACTGTGCTACAACTCTACAAAGCGCATCTACGAGTATGCTCTCCTGCTATAATATTATGTTAGTGCTGTAATGTGTGATACAGAATGCTATTAAGTTTCCAGATAAGATCGAAGTACGATCGAGACCTTTCTTTGAAAGAATTCTCGTCCCACCCTTTGTCGCAGCGGGTAAAAGCTTTCACATTATTATTAATGTAAGTTCCCTCCCTGTTTCGTGAATTGTGATTTATAATAGTTAAAAAGGCGGAAATGTGACCAATTCTATCCATTTGAGCGTTATATGAAGTTGGTTGTTAGAATTTTTGGTTTAGTAAATTATGGCACTTATTTCTGATGATTTATAAAAGGATTTAGTTTGTAACTTCGTTTATAACGAAAGTTATATGGGAAAAGTGAAACAGGGCTTTAAAATTTCTGAATCATGGTAACGATGTTTAATAGTTGACTCTAAGGCTAGTTAGAGACTAGTTAAGAATCCGCTCTTAAGGTTCACTATAAAATTTTTTGTTTATCGATTTTTGTAAAATATGTAATATGGATATCACTTAGAGAAATTTTTTAGTTGGTGCGGTAATATTTATTTTTAAGTTATTTTACATGTAATGGTAGTCATTTGAAACTAATTAACCATTGGTCATTAAATTATATTATTTCATGTGAATTTCGAGTACGTCCCCGCAGTTCTCCTTATACTAATTTAATACACTAAGTAAAGTAATAGTTTGACTAAATCGAAGTTATTATTCCACAAATGTCCTCATTTTGCCGACAGCAGTATGTATACTGGTATACAGTACAGTAGCGTGACCCTCTATCAAACAATTTTGTGATATTAATCGGCTTTTCTACCTCTCTGAAATCTATTTTGGCCGAAATTTACCAGCAATCAGATGAGCACTTGGAATATATTTGGTTACGTGATAATTTATACACCACGTATAATTTGCATACAAATGTTTGTGATATGACTTCATTGTTGAGAACCGTTATTTGTATGCGAACAACCCGTGTCATTTATAACACAATTTACACACATTTAAGTTACGATGATAAACTAATTTATTTAATTAACGTAATCATAATAATTTATCTAATTTTAATAACGCACATTAATATAATGTTCATCCGATATGAGTTGTTTTTGTGGTCAAAACATGATCTCATTCGTTAAGTTTAAAATTAGTTTATAAATATGTATGTAAATAAGTTATTGTATTTTTGTAACAAACATACTTACCTATTTTGATTTTATAAATTAAGTCTAGGTTACACACTAACAAAAAACATTAGAAGCAAAAGTATTTATAAGGACTCAATAAACACTGTTTTTTGTTCTTATTGTAGTTCCTACTAAGTGTTGTTTTTTTGTATTCATGTATCAGATAACTAGCGATCCGCCTCATCTTCACACGTGTGCAATGTAGATGTACACATAAAAGCCTATGTTATTTTCTGGATGTGTAGCGTCACCGTGGTTGTTCAACCTGTTTATGGATAACTGTCTGCATGATATGAAAGAAAGTGAGTGGGGATTACGAATGAATGATCTGAGTGTGAAATGCCTCCTCTATGCAGATGACCAAGTGATACTTGCGTCATCAGAAGGTGAACTGCAAGAGATGGTAACGATATTGCAAGGGAACTTAGAAAGGAAAGGTATGAAAATAAATGTGAGTAAGACGAAAGCGATGGTTTTTGAAAAGGATGACAGTTATACGAAGTGTGACCTTAAAATTAACGGAGTGAAAGTGGAACAAGTGAAAGAGTTTATATATCTGGGATCTATGTTTGCTAGAGATGGTAAGTGTGAGGGAGATATTGAAAGGAGAGTGAAAGCCGGAAATCAAGTGAATGGGGCATTGAACTCCTTAATGAGTAGCCAGTTGCTGTCCATAAAGGCACGGTTAGCAGTACATAAGGGTGTATTAGTCCCAACCTTGATGTACGGAAGTGAATGTTGGGTATGGCAGAAGAAACATGAAAGTAGAAGAACCTCGATCAGATCGGGGACGTTCTGCAAAAGGGCCAGATCAAAAGTACTCGTAACCGTCGAGTGTGTATGAAAGCATTGATGAAAGTAGAAGAAGCGAAAGTGGTATGTAAGGATCGGAGCATATGGAATTCCGTGATCTCTGCCTACCCCAATGGGAAAGAGGCGTGATGTATATGTATGTATGTATGTTATTTGCTGATAATGTAGCTGTCTATTGGTGATATAATTTTTAAATTCAGTCGAGTAGTTATTGAGTTAAATCGTAGCAAACATAGATCGTATATATAATTAATCTATAACTAAGGCCTTACCATAAAAATAAAAAAAATATATAATAATTATATACAAGGTGTACACAGGTCAGTGGTGCTTGTAACACAAGATATCACCTAATAGATTCATTTTAATTTCATATACATTTCCAATAGTGTGAGCCTGCTTCTTAAGCAGAATTTACATGACCAAGAACTGAGCACATAAATAATCCACTATGCATATTTAGAAGAGAGCGGCTAAAACAAGTTGAAACGAACCGCGATGAAAGCGTCGATGTCGCTCTGTGATTGCGACCTTTAAAATCTCAGAAATAAATACTATAAGGCATCGTAAATCTTCTTAAGTGCGGGGGACGTGTGTGGAGGTAGCGGGCGACTGCGGGGCGAGGGGGTAGGGGGTTCAAAGCCGGATTTGCTCCTCGACCCGTGCCTGCAAGGTCCAATTGCACTTGCTTTGAAATAAAAATACCTTCGCACATTTATGTAGGCTTAGTGGAAGGTCTCGCATAGTGAACTTGCGGTACTTAAGTTTTCTTTGACGGTTGACTTCGGTTTGACGTCGTTTATTATATTGTTGTGCTTCATATAACCTGAACTGTAGTATGAGTAAAACGTTTACTTTTATTCTTTAATAATAATAATAGTTCTAAGAACTCTTAAGTAATATCTATGTATGTATGACGTCTCGTATGAGGTTTTAACAATCAGTCACTTGCTCCGAACAGTGCTATATATATATATTTGTTATTTGCTCTTCACATTATTTTAGATAAGACCTCATTTGTCACCTTTTTAATTTAATCGATTTATTCAAATAGTAGGTATATACCATTATTTGCATAACAAATATACCCTATATACTGGAAATTTCTGTATATAATTTATCAACAGACATGCGTGAGGCTTATTAGATAGCATATCTTAGCCAAAGCAGATTAGTAATGAATAATAATTATAAAACGTCGATATTTTATTTTATAATCCATCTGTTTCGGTACCGTTTCGTAACTTTCACATCACCTCATCTGTTTAAATGCTCGATAAAGAGAATAACATACTTATAAGTAGTATAATTGTTTAAATGTGAAATGAAGCGGATTTTAATTCGACCCATTGATGCAAGGTCTATAAATCATAACACTAAATTCTGTCATAAAATAAAAAAAATAGAAACACTTCTGTACCTCTGCTTCGTTATGTTTTACAAACGCGTCAATTAGTTCTACGGATGTTAAGTTCTAGTTGTACTATGAAACTATTCTAGCTCACAGCGAGTACTACGGATCCTAATAATACAACAATATGAGCAAAGCGCTTGTTAGGAATTTATATTAGGGCCGTACATTATTATACACAGTGAGGACCCGTATGCCCGTCTAATACATATTTATGAAGGATGTCGGACAGTGTAATTTATCTACGCTACAAATATACCAGCTGAAGGGGTGAATCGATTTTAATTTAAATAAATTGTACGATGAAACATAGGTCGGAAGGGTGTGGGTCACTCTTCGCTGAAATTGCTCTCTATGGACTTTTGTGTGATTTATGCCGTCTCCTTGACTTTACTGTAAAATTGTTATAATGAAATAAAAAACCTGTATAAGATTCTTACTCCAGATGATATAGTCCTGATAGTATTCACTCGTTCTTCAATAGGTGTATTCCAAAGTTAATTAAATTATCGTTAACAAAAATATATAAAGGAATTACGAATTACGAATAAAAAGACATACACGGCCTTCTATATACAAATATAATTTAAGTAATTGAAATAATAGATAAATAAATAGAACGTATTTCAATTTCGAACATCTACATAAACAGAGGTCAACAAAAAACATACCAATATGCACGTGTATATAAAATTATACATCAGAAAAGCTTTAAGCTTATGAAAAATATTCATAGGATAAGTGTATTTATTTGTCCTGATGTATATTGTGGTGCTATTATTTTAGAATTGAAAATAACAATATGAAATGATCTGCTAATGTCATTTGTCAGTTTTACTTAATTTTTAAACTTTTAAAGATCAAAATATTATGTTTGAATACTTGGACCTTAGTTAATAAACCTTACGAGCTCAATATGAATAGCGTACACTTGTGGAATCGCATTAACTATCCTTTATGAGGGTGATTTTAACTCCATCCGCTTTCGTGTCAATTTTCATAATGAACATTCACTTATCGAAGTGGCCGGTCGCGGCTATTCGTTGGTGAATCGATATATGTATGTATGGTACAATCAAATTATACCCCGCGTCTCTGTGAGCGGCCGCAGCGCGGACGGCGAGCGCGCCGACACTCGCTTATTGAATTTCGGCACTCGTGACCATGCACAGAAATGCACTAAAATTAACCCTTAAGGTGACACTAGTCGACATTTTTTCCATAGAAATTTCGGGGGGGTATTACTCCACTATTTAGCACCGTATATGCAAAGTTATACATGATATCGTTTTGTCTCATTATTAATTTTGTCTGTGCAGAAACAGAATGGTAAAATAAAAAACCATTAAAAAGTTACGAGCTACCAAAGATTCGTTTTTATTGCCATTTTTTAACACAACTTTGGGCTTAAATTAGTAATAAAAGAAGTATCAAATTTTCAAAACAAAGTCGCTACAAACAAAGCACGATTATCGAAGAATACAATAACTTTTATTTGTAATTGATTTATGCAGTGGTTTTTTCATAAAACTCGATTTTCCAAGGGCTTTTTCGTATTTTTTTAAGACGCCCCTTTTACTATGAATTATCGTGCATCTCACTTAATAATGACTGCCCCGGTGCGGTGTGGGAGAACAGCATGCTTTTTGGCGACGCCCACCAGTGAGTTCGAGCCCGCGACTTGTTCAACCTTAAGTTCAGTTTTTGGCAGATCGTCTCAGAAGAAATGTTTATCCAATAAAATTTCCAATATTTTGCTTATAGACATCTACGTTACCTATAAAAAAATAGCTAAAATAAAACTGAGCTATTTAGAAACGACTGAAGTCAGACTATGACTACAGTATATTATGTGTATGACATTGGAGGTAGGTAAGGTTTAAAGACTCTAACCACCTGAACGATGTGTATAACGATAACGATATCATTTGTGAGATTTTCATTAAAAAATTGGAAGATGTTGCGATAATTGTACATAATAACATCTTATTTTACGGCCGTTTAAGTATTAATTTTCCAGCGACTTTACATAATTTGGGAACTATGGTCGATTTTTCCACAGTAAAACTACCATTATATTATAAACTTATTCTATGCAAAACATCGCAGCACTATTTTGATTTTTTTTTAAATATAAAAAACACTATAGTATTTATAACATTATTAGTAGGAATTAAATACTAAATAAGGCTGCTAAAATGCATGTAACAGTGTATTTTTTTGACAAAGATACAATATAGAGACGCGTTTTTTTCATAGAGAACATAAAAATTGATACGTTGACTAGTCTTAATCGGAAATCAAACCAAACGGGCAAACCCGCGAGTAAACCTTAAGCTATTATTTAATCTGCAACCCTTCTTGTGCCGAAAAAACGATTCCATTACGTCCAAGCCCAAAGGGGTGGTCAAGATTTATATCAACATTAGTTTTCCGTCTGTCTGTCCACTCGGAAGCATGTTAACTTATTCGCTTCAGGCGACAGCCTCCAGTTACTTACAATTTCCGCCAACCCTCAACTTTATTTATGTGTCTTACAAAATAAATTGTATGTAAGTGGTATTTGTGACCGGCCATTGAGGGAAGTTTTATCAACGCTGACCGCACTTTCAGGTTGTTTTGCTGTTCATTAGCTTCTAACTTTGAATATCTCTGCTGATTCTAACATTCTTTACGAGTACTACTATGGCTATACTTCAGAATTAATACTGATAACTTAGTTGTCTTTAAATAAAGTGTTAGTACCTAATCAAAGTCAGAATAAAATATGTCTGTCTCAGTTTAAATTATTTAGATATAGATAGTAAACCCAATTTAACTAGTGTCTGCTTCTTTTGGACTGACCTTGAGAAATGGATGAATCAGTAAAGTAGTTAGCAGTAGTTATTAGTAGCCACGCATACAACACCAACACAATTTCACATTTTCTCCACGAATCAATCGAAACAAAACATTTTGTCATTCTTTCTCACACTAAATTTCTTTTTTATTAAAATATGCTTCTATTATGTACCTATTTCAAAACTTACCTATCAAAATGATTAGCGTAGTGGCACACGTATTTTACTGCGCTTTTCTATTTTTATTACAGTAACCTGATAGTATTCTTATTTATATACAATATTATAGTACATCTAAATGTAATAGTCCTTTAGGTATCACAGAAGCACAAATAGTGAGCATATTCCCTCTATGTATGACGTTAGTGTAAATATAGATTTCCTGAGGTGTGCCGACGTGGCTCTAGCTTCTTATTAAATTGCTTTACGAGAGCTCTCTCCTTTCTCAAGTCGCTCTCAGCGCGACGACATGTGATTTTCCCTTAAATATTCAACGCGATAGTTGCCGCCAGATGCGCCTTTATCGTGTTCCTAGTTTTATGGCAGCGGTTTAGGGACAGAGTTTGTTTTGGGTAATGTATTAAGGCGATTGACGGAACCGCTCAAGTTGATAAGTTTTTTAATACCTTTGCGATTATTTTTAGCAGGAAAGTACCGGCAAACATATGTATTTAGCTAATGACTTCCGTTTAAAATAATCTGCTTTTTATCCAACTTAAGACGATATTTAGATAAAATACTTATTTTTATTAGTTATATTTTTTTGCCTAACGCTGTTTTTAAGAAACGGCCTTACAAAAACGTGTATGTGGTAATTTATGGCTTTATAGACTGAGATAGACTACATTTCTGGGTTAATATTTTCCGCCTAGAAGGAGCCTTAGGAATCTGGTATTTAAGCAGTTGAATATTAAAAAAGTACCAACAACATGTCATTCAATTTCGCTGTAAAAAAGGAAATAACGTCGTTTACAAGATTTAATTTAATGTTGTGTTTGTTAGCCGTTAGCCGGAGTGAGGCGAGCGTGTCTCCTAAACAATGTCTCTTTATGTCTCGCGAATACTGAATGTACTCGTAAAGCGAATTTTACGCTTTTATTATATCGCCGTGAACACCGGATTATAGGGGGTAACATTTTTGTGGAAAACGTCTAACAAAAGGAGAAGCGAGCTATTAAAATGAATCAAGTCATTACTTTGTGTTAACAGGAAGTTGTAAAAACATAGAACACTATTTATAATCCCAATAATTATACTTGTAAACAACAGTAAGTAAGATACAAATCTAAGATATGTTTAAAGAATTTACTGAGTTAAAAATCAGTCGGCGTCGGATTTCAACCTGATATAAAATATTAAAATACAAAGCGTATGTTCTTATCGTCCACTTCAAAGTCTTGTAATCTATACTTCTATACTAATATTATAAAGAGGAAAGATTTGTATTTTTGTATGTTACGAATAAACTAAAAAACTACTGGACCGATTTTAAAAAATCTTTCATCAATAGAAAGGTACATTATCAGCAAGTTACATAGGCTATATTTTTTACATTGCACCCGTGTGAAGCCCCGGCTTCACACGGGTGCAATTTTGTGCAAAATTGTGCAACGTTTCTAGATAACTTGGGCCTCGTCAATACAACAGTCAATAGACACCTTCTATTTACCAACCTGACCGCATCACTACCATCAGGTGGAATAGTGGTCAAACAAATGGCTTAGTTTAAAAAAATTGTAGTATCATCATAGAATTGATAGATTTACAACGCGTATCTGAGAATTTATTACGAGTTCCGATCTATTTCTTTCGTTGTATCGCTTGTATACTTACAGTTAATTTCATTTAAAGCAGTTAGAATAAATTTGCTTCTTAACTATCACTAGTCATATATATTTTAGTTATATATAGTAACACTTGAGTTTATTTTTGATATGATTTGATACTTGATTTTGTTTTTAATTAATCATAATAACAGGTATATAAAAGTGAATGGACTGGCGTTAACATTGTTAGTAGATACGGGCATACAAGCTTTCATAATTATTATATTCTGAACGAGATGTTTGTATTGTTTTTATACAATGAGTCTTTGACGAGAGCCACATCCTCACAAGTAATTACTACGCATTATTAACGCCGTCATCGGCAAACCTGATCCCTGTCATCTCTTTGTTAGGACGAGATCATTGTACCAGCGGTTATATGAAAGCTTGCAACAAATAAAATAGTGGAATTAATATAAGAAATAGCGAAATTCGAGAGCGATGTGGAGTAAAACACGATGAAGTGACGATAATTGAGAAAGGAATGTCGAGTTGATTTGAACACGTAGACAGAATAGATGAAAGTTGAGATCCAAATTTCATTTCAAAATATTAGCTAATATTCTCATCATTTTTATTAGCGATTTGGTATGGCTGAAACACTAGTTTAAATGACACAACTAAAACAAAATGCATATGCAATTCAGGACGACAGCGCATCATTGACTGCTGTATCTACCATCAAGTGAACCTCATGCTCGTCTGTCGATATCTAACATAAAAAAAAAGTTGTCGCTTATCGCCCACGCTCGAGAGCCCGCTGCCGCCCGCTGTCGCCCGCACGCAACTCCGTCCTAATTCCTCCACAATAATTGTGTTTCAATGACCGCGCTATTCGTAGGGGCTATTGTGAGAGCACAAAGGTAAATCACAAGAATTATCCCAGCTTTTAGATTTTTTCCCATTGTAAAGGGAAATCTGGTCTTGTTCACAATGCTCTATTATTAAAAGCACTCGAGATTAACTTGACTCTGAGTTTTTAGAATAGGTATGTCAACGGAAATAATACTATCTGATGTTGAATGGGTGTCTGTTTAAATTAGGTCTGATTGTCTAATTTCATGGATATATTCCTGTTTAATATAACGAATAAAATATCCATATCTATCTATATAAAACAAAGTCGTATTAGTTCCACCTCCTACTCAAGAACGCCGGCACCGATTTTAACGATATCTTATTTATTGGATTCATCTATGTCCCGAATAACTATTAAAATATCGGAAAATTTCAGACAGCTCATGTCACGCACGCATTACCTATGTGATATGCACTGCAAGTCACTAACATTAGGCATTGTATAACAAAAAGGAAAAATAGCATAATCAAATCTATAAATAATTAATTTTATTTTTGGATTCAATATCCTAGTAGGACAACGTCTCTCGGGTCCGCGAATTTTCAATAAAAAGCAAACTACATAGACATCACAAAGTTTTATACTAATAAGGCGCTCTGGCTTCGCACGGGTGCAATGTAGATGTACTATACACATAAATATGCCTCTGTTACTCACTGATAATTAATATACATAGCTTTCTTTTGTTGAAAGTATTTTTAAAATCCGTTCAGTTGTTTTTGACTTAAATCGTAACTCGTTTATAATTTAGGCATAGATAAGTATTGTTTATTTAGATATTTTAAGTATGTTTTTGTAATTAAATATAATCATAAAAATATTAATGTCGAACAAAATTATGAGCTATTTACCCTAATTAAAGTCACAAAAGTTTCGCAACCAGAGTCCATTAGAAAAGTCTTCATTTCTTAAATTCCTACCGTAAGCAAGGTAATCTGAAAGCCAAAATTACAGTAAATATTAGCGCTCCTTTGAGTTATTCTTTAAAACGGCTTCGCTTGTTTGACTTGAGGTCCGTTAATTTATCACTTGAGAAAATTTCGTGCTAATTCTGTAAGAAACTTGCTCAAACCAACTTTACCAATTAAACCAGCTTCGATTTATATTACTAGACAATTTTCTGCTCTAACCCTTTGAGACTTGCTAGAAATTCGCATAGATAATACAAAATTGTATTCGTTTAAAACTCAAGACTACAAATTGAAGCTATCAAGGAAACTTTTGCTAACTAGTATTATCATCAAAAGAAGTTTTAGAAGTTAAGTAAAGTGAAAGTATAAAGTGTATTTACTATCAAAAGATATTCAGGTCTTCTCTGAGAAGTTAAGTCTTTAATCCACAAGGCTCAGTGTAGACATAATATTATATGTATTTGAATATATGTTTTATAGAAAGCTGCATTTATTTTATAAAATGTTAATAAGAAGCTGCAACCATTACACCATACTCCACATGACATCTTGAAGTAATTAATTATAATAATAAAAAATAAACGAATAAAAAACAACGGCAACATACAAAAAGATGGATCACGGTTTGCTCCCACTTGACATTAAAACAGTGTTGGATGTTGAGGATCACCCCCGAGTCAGGAAAAGTAGCCAAGACATCATATCCAAGAAGTAGGATCATCTAAGTAATAATTTACATTATAATAGGCCTTAGCAAGTAGCTTTACTTTAGATAGATAGATAGATAGATAGATAGACATTTATTCACAGCAAACACACGCACATACAAATATAACGACTATGGACAAACATCAAGGACGAAAGGAAAATTTAAAAATAAAATTAACATATAAAGTTTAAGAACTAAATCCTATTTTCTACATTCAAACAATCTATGCGGCAGTGTGCTGCCATGAAAGGGAAGGCTACTCAGTTTAAGTTAGGGGGTATTCCTCTAACACTGATTTTCAGTAGCTTCCTGGCTGAACGGTGTGTCCTGTCTATTTTACAAGATGTGAAAAGAAAAACAGTAATATTTATATTTAAAATTTATATATATATACTCGTATAAGTATAAAAATAATGTTAATTTAATAAGTTAGTATCGGCAATCAGTACAGAAAATAAATAAATAAATATGAGGGAAATGGATACAATATGGTGGGTGAAGTGATTATGGTGAATTAATGAGGTAACTTGAAGGCATGTTATGTAAAGTAGCATTATAATAAATTATATTAATAAGGGAACCGTTAAGAAGGAAATTGAGTTTTCTGTAAATTAAGCAAAACGTTTTTTAGTTGATATTTGAAATTATGGATACTATTGAGATTGCGAATAGGTGGGGGTAAGTCATTCCAGCATTTAGAGGCACTAAACCTGAAGCTTCCTCTAAAAGCCGTCGTCCGATGGTGGGGAATTTCCATAATACATGCGGACGCTCTCGTTTCGTATGTCTCATTCTTTTCGCCTAGCCACTTTAATTTTTTGAAGAGATATACTGGGATTCTGTACTTTACTATTCCAAACAGTAGAGTAGCTAAGTGTAAATGTCTTCGATACTCCATTCTTAAAATATTGTTTTCATTGAGGAAGGGGCTGACATGAGTGCGAGGAGGAATGGAGAAACAATAACGTGCGCATGCATTCTGGACCCTCTGGATGACCTTTTTTGATGAAGCGAGCAGCCTAGGACCGAAAAGTGCATCTGCATAGTTAAACTTAGAGAGTATGAGGCTGTCGCATAGTAACTGACGAAGAGCCGTACCTATAGAGTTTCTGATTCGGTAGAGTACTTTGAGCCTAAAGAAACAGGCTCTTGCCGTGTTAAGGATATGTTTTTCAAATCGAAGCTGTTCATCAAACTCTATGCCCAGGTTTTTCGCTTCAGAGACTCTCTCAATTGACGTTCCCTTAATTTGCACGGCGGTAATCTTTGAGATAATCTGCCTTGTTTGCGACGGAGTACCGATTACCATGTATTTGCTCTTTTGCGGGTTAAGAACAAGACAGTTATTTACTGACCAGTCCGCAATTCTTTTAAGGTCCTCGTTTAGGTGAAAAACAGCCCGCTCCACATCGCAAGTATTACAGGGTAGGTAGATCTGGATGTCGTCTGCATAAATATGATACCTACAAAACTTGATTTGATCGACAACATCTGCTGAGTACAGGACGAATAAAAGTGGCCCTAAAATAGATCCTTGAGGTACGCCTCTCGTAACACTCACCCAATTGGAACGACTTAAGGTACCATCATCACGCACGATTTCTACGACTTGAGAACGATTATGTAAATAACTTTTAAACCACTGGACACTTTCAGTATCAAAACCATAAAAGAATAGTTTTGAGATAAGCAATTCTATATTAAGGGATTCGAAGGCACGAGAGTAGTCCAAGAGAACCAAAAGTGACCCCTCCCCGCTATCCTGGGCCTCTAAAATATTATCCACCACATCCAGTAGTGCAGTGGTAGTACTACGATGTTTACGGAATCCAGATTGATATGACGGGAGAATATTGTTGCTTTCCAGATATACTCTCAGCTGTTCTGCAATTACTTTTTCCAAGACCTTCGAAAGACATGGCAATATGCTTATAGGCCTAAGATCTTTGTATAGAGAAGGACTACTACATTTTGGGAGTGGTTTGATAACTGCTTCTCGCCATAATTCAGGGTAAGTTCCGGATGTTATAGACTGATTTATTAAGAAAGTTAAAGCACTTAGAGAATAAGGCAAAGTTAATTTTATCATATCTAAAGATATATCGTCAACTCCTATCGCATTTGAGCGCAGTGATCTGATTGCCTTCAATACTTCATTTTCAGACACTGTCTTAAGAGAAAAAGTCGTATTACCCTTCCTGTTCGTTCTAAAATATTCAATAAAAGAAGGGTTTACGTATGGGTTACCAGGGACATTGATGAAATGAGAGTTTATAAGGTTAGGGTCACTCAAATGGTCAGGTATTGGGATATTTATATTTGAATTAGGGTTTACATGTTGTTTAAGATGTTTCCAAAGAGAACGAGGTTTTTTTAAATTGGCATTAATATAGTAGTCGAAATAACAGGTTTTTTCTCTTTCAATTGCAGAAATCACCATTTTTTTTAAGTCCACGTAATACTTCTTGTGACTTTCTAGTTTAGTATTTTTATATCTTGTATGGGCTTCATCCCTTTGTCTCATCAGTAATCTAATATTGTATGTGATCCAGGGGTAGTGGTGATACTTAATGCGGACTGTTTTTTTTGGTGCCAGAATATCAAATAGGGTAGTAATAGCTAAATTGAATGAGTTGACCATCTCATTGACATCTGATGAATATAAGCCGTCCCAGGTTATAGCTGTCAATATTGAGTTTAAATTATCTATATTAATATCTTGTATAGGCCTGTATGTAATAGTTTTAGGAGGAATTGGCTGTCTGCTGAACTTAAATGTACTTACTATAAAGGCGTGGTGACTGAGATCCGCAATATGATCAACTTCAATATCTAAAACCTTAGCATCAGTACAAACAAGGTCGAGAAGAGACTCACAGTCGTTGATAAAATGAGTTGGTGTCGTTACATGCTGGATCAAATTTGAAATATTTAAAAAATCTATTAGTTTCTTGTATGCAACAGTAGATTTATTAAGGTAATTTATATTGAAATCACCTACTAAAATAAAATTATCTGCCCATGCAAAACAGCTGATTGACTCAGAGAGAGCATTTAGAAAAGTATCCAGACCGAGCCAAGGTGGCCGGTATGCTGTGCCAATAACAACCTTGCGACCGCCGATGCTGAAAGATAGCCACATTTGCTCAACAGATGAAGCGGGCGGATATTTCAGCGAATGAGTGGAAATACCGCGTCTTATATAGAATCCAACTCCACCCCCACGCTCCCTAATCGAGGGGGGTCGCGGGATGTGAGTTAGACGGTAACCTGGTATCATTGGTGCATGGGCCTCCTGCCCCCTTCTAAGCCAGGTTTCATTGAGCGCCATTATATCCACACCATGTCGTTCCATAGCAACCACAAGTTCTTCGTGTCCAGTACCCAAGGAACATACATTGAGAAGACCAATTTTCAGATTGAACTTAGGAGAGAGGATAGTTAAAGTTGAACCATATGTGTATTTTATATAAAATAAAACTCATAAAAATTAAATTATATGAGTTTTGTACTGATCGAAATGTCTGGTTAGTATTATATTTATAAGTATTATAAGAAAATACTGTACACGTGGGACTTACTTCACAGGAATATAATATGTTTTTTAAAGCTAACAGATTTGCTAATATACTGACTTTAAAATAAAATAGTTCATTAATAAGGAAATAAAAATAAATTTCATTAAATTTCACTAAATATGACAGAGAGATATTTAGGACATAGAAAACCTGCACACTGCCGCTTATATTGAGAACTAAAACTATAAAAAATACATCACTATAAAAATATGATAAATACTGCCCAAAGAGAAAACGTTTCAGTGTAATAATGTTTGCATAATGGCTCAGAAAATCACGGGCAATATCTATTTTTTTATACCCTATATTACCTACAACTAGGAAAGAATAATGACATTTACGAGTATAAGACAATAGGTAAAAAGTATATAAAACATTTTTAGACATTATGTGCAATACTTTAGCCATTACAATAAGAAGATTAAACTTAACTAATTTCGATATCCTTATAGTAATAGCGATAATAATGATATTAATATTTCTTATTCTTATTCTTATATTACTTATTAAACAAAGGCAATAATTTATTACTACACGAGGAAATCTTAATAACGAAAAACGCATAGGAATATAAAGTTCGAATTTTATCCGCTGCCAAAAACCAGAGCCAGGTCTTCATCGCTCCGGATGCGCTTCACGGGCGAGTCGGACCGCCGACGCGCGTAGATATGCCCATCTCGGGTCCAGACATACTCCCACTTCAAGCGACGCTTTTCTTCACGAGCTTTATAGAAGAGTTGCTTATTTACCCGTGTAAGCCGTTCATTAACGTAAAACGGGCGCGGATTACCAGGTAAGTCTAAACCCGAAGTGTCCGTGCCCCGGCGTACACGCGCATTCTTTAAAATAGAATCACGTAGTGAGCGCCTGGAAAAGCGTACACATACAAGTCGCGCGCGGGGGGCCTGATCATTATTTTTCCGATTACGGTTAACACCCACTCGATGTACGCTTACAATGTCTTTGTCTTCTATGGTGACATCGAGCTTTGAGGCGACGAGAGTAACCAAGTGTATAAGGTTCTCATTCTCGGACTCCGGGAGACCGGATATTTCCACATCAGTAAGTATTAATTCCTGATCTCGATCATTCAGCTCGCCTTTTAATTGTTCCACTGTTTTAACCAGTTCCTGATTCTGGCAGCATGTCCCACTCGTGCTCTCTAACTGCTTCTCGATGGTGTTTACCCTATCTTCCATAAGCGTCAGTCTCTCGTCCAGTTTCTGCACCGTGTCGAATATCCTATCTATTCTGTCAGTAAGGCTCGACATTTCCTGACGAAGAGAATCCATATTTTGCGTCATTTCACCTCGAAGTAATCTTATTTCTTGTAAAATACTCGTTGTGTCCTCCGAAGGTGGTGAGCGGCACGCCAGACATATCCAATTTGGGGCTATCTTAGCACCCTTCGCTATCTTAGCGCAGCCTCTGTCAAAAAAGCCATCGCACACCGAACACTTGGCGCCATCTAGCGCCGAGGTAAACTTTCCGCAGTTAGAACACTTCGACATATTTAAGCGAAATAGGCTAGTGATTAGTAGTAAGTACGCTAGATGGCGTTAAATCCCGCGATCGTAAATATTATTGATATTAATTATGATTAAAATGTATATATATTTCTTTTTCTATGTTATCAAAACTTCACCATATATATTGTATAATGTTTGATATTTATTTTTGTCGGAAACAACACTTGCAAGTTAGCACCAATTCCGTCAATGATGAGGGTGATTAGTAAACAACGTTATAAAGATCACAAAGAAACTTGCCGGATTATCACGTAGACTTGATTTCGTACCTTTAAGATACTTTATATTCGTTGATTGTGTTGTCAAACTGATTTTAAAACGAAATTTATCACTACAAAACTGTAAGTACTATTTTTAATTATATAGAAATACAGAGCACACACCGCCAGCCGTTACTCACACACCGTCACCCCTCACATTTAACTTTAACGTACGATTTGAACTTATTTATTGACAACACTTGTGACACCTCACTAGGGATTTTGATGAAAAAACCCAATAAAGCAATAATCATACTATAAAAAAAAACCGACTTCAAAACTACAACTACATATAATATGTACAAACTTGCACTAAAAAGTAAAAAATAATATTTTAATTACTTCAAAGCATTATTTATTAACAGTTATTTTTGAAGTCTGAGTCTATTTTAAAGAATGAAATACCAAACAAAAAAGAATCATCCAAATTCATTCACAACTTGCGGAGTTATCGCGTAACAAACATACAAAAAAAAGCAACATACAGACGATTTGAGTACCTCCTACTTTTTTGAAGTCGGTTAAAAAAGAGGGCAATACATTTTGTGCTGTTTAATAGAAAATAATTAATATTTTATATAAAAAATACAGTTTAAAATCATATTCACAGAATCGTCATTCCAAGCAGTGCCAGTGGCGGGACTACCATACAAGCCCAAAAGCCTGGCTTGCCGTCTTTAGGTAATGTATTAAATGTTTGCTTTAATACGGCAAGCCGGGCAAAAGCCCAAAAGGGCTTGTATGGTAGTCCCGCCACTGATTATTATAATATACGTTAATAAACTATACATAAAATTCGTATTTTATTAACGGATACATTAATGATGATAATACATTATATTATGTATAAATAAATATTTTTGTACTTATATATGAAATCGGTCCAACGGCATTTGACCAAATATTATGAAAATTGGCACGATAAGTATTTTTTAACGAAGAAGGTTTTATGCTACTACAGCTAAATAAAATGTTGTTGTTGTAGCACTATATAAAAATGTTGTTCATTTTATTGTCAAATAACTTGTGTATTTTATTTAACGTTAAACTACTAAAAGAGGATTTATATTCAAGTGAGCTAGCTTCATTATTACTGTACAAAATCAGCTTTTCCCTCATTTACCTACAAATTAAAACCGAATTTCAAATTCACTGTACGAAAGTCGAATCATTCCTTTCATTTTACGTATCTTCTAAAGCTTGAATTGCTTAACAGTTTCTTAACAATATTCTTTACAATAATAATGTTTTTTTTATCTCACACATAGAGCAGTATTGAGTATTTAGATAGATTGTATGTATCGGTACTAAAAGTTTTATTTTTCGGTTCTTGCACAGACAAAGTATGGATTGGCTTTATTTTTTGCTTAGGAATACTTTAAAACCTAGCGAGAATTAAAATAATTTATCTAATTGAAGTGAATATTCAAGCAAATTGAACTCTTGTTGCAATTGACATGTTTTAATATTATATATACGAATTTTATTTGAAATTATATTATTTTACATACATTTGAATAACCTCAGCTACAGATTTCTTAAAAATAAAAACTATTCTGTTTTACGCAACATCAATTAGGAATCAAGATGTTAAGTAATGGTTCTGACGGGCTCATTGGCCCGTTCGCTGGGTTCGAATCCCACTGGGACGAAATGTTTATAATTTTCTGTAACTCATTCCATCTATGAACCACCATGCGTATTGCGCGTTTCGGTTTCAATCTATGAATTTCCGAATGCTCGAAGTATAAAGTTGGTCTACAGTGTATCAATCACCGATGTTCTGTGATGTATCACCTACCATCAATTGAACCTCATGCTCGTCTGTCGATATCTAACATAAAAAGAAGTGTTTCATTTGAATGTAGTAGAGACCCCTAACGAGCATTAAAGTCAAAATAACAAGCGGAGGCTCGTTGCTAAGCAACAGTTAATCCAGTCCCTCCCGAGGACCCTCCAGCCGAGGAGCTGTCCGTCTGTTCGCTCACATCTCATGTTCCTCTGAATTTTTCATTCAAAACGTCTTTACTTGACAACGGCACTTCAGTTAATGAATGTCGTGCTAATTTTCCTCGTTCCAAATGCCGGTTCAATTAAAAATTAAAGAAGATTTTTGTGTCTTTTGAAAACTTTTGACTGTATCATAAATTATTATATAAAAAAATATTTGTATCAGTTGTAAAATACCTAGAAAAATGGGGCAAATCTAAAAATCTGATGCCATTGAAAAACTCATAATAATTAGTATAATACATTAAATATACTACAAAAGTTTATGAACTAATATTTCTGATGACATAATGTGTACTATATAAAAGTAAAACAGTTAATTAATTTAAACTATTCAAACGAAAGAACTATTTTTATTTTCAAAATATTTAAGGGAAAATATATTATGTATCTAATTATTACACAAAAGACTAAACTTATATATTTAAAACAAATAACTATGAACATTGAGATAGGATATGTCAATGACTACGGATAACCATTTTGAAACCACACCTGCATTTATAATAAATATTGCCAACTCATCAATGTAATATAACGACAACCTACTCAAAAATAAATAATTATTTTTATAATATTAATTATTTAGATTTTACTCTTTGCAATATTTCTTAAACTATGAACCAAATGGAGTTCCATAACTTATTTTAATTTATTTTATAGTACTTGCTGTCGCAAACGAAAGATATAAAATTATACATGAAAATGTAAATTTACCTATAAAAGCTTCACCATGATATCATTATATCAAACGTAGAAAAATAATAAAATAAGAATCACTTCGCTCAAATCTCGCTCTAACCCTGTGCTGGAGCCAGGGGCAGGATGATATTCAAATAGAAGCAATTTTCTCTTATATAACAATAATTCTTGGATCGCATCTGCAGACCGCAGTGTATCTAACATTCCTAATAAATTCACAATCGTGAACAGCACTGAATTTTAAATGTACCACACTATTTTATGCTGTGCTATAACTCTTGGATTTCTAGAAGCAATATTAGGATGTTGCTCGAGATTTTTTATATAGTAGTATTCAACTTTGAACACATCAGGCATACATTTTCAACAAGAACATGCATTGAATTATTAATTTTATTATCCCCAAATAGCGTTGACTAGTTCAGTGTTATTGTTTTTTTACAATATGTAAACACAACTTCAATGTTTTATATAATAATAATAATAAAATTCTTTACTAACAGAATTTTTAGTGTTAAGTTCCTGTTTTAAAGAAGTAAGCTTCTTTCTTTATATATATGTACATTGTACATGTACGAGTATATCCCAATTTCAATGTTTCGTTAGTGCCAGAATATACATAGTTTCTGTCTACGTTCTTTTATATTATTTGACATTGATATTTAATTAGTTAGAAATCTGCCCTGAAAAGGAACTGATTAGATCATCAAAGACAAGTGCATTTCCGTAGACAGGCCGACTCGTTGCGAAGAATTCACTCGTAGCATCTCGATCTCAGATACGTATTCCTCGTTAATTCGCCGAATGATCGTACTATGATAATATCCTGTGTCAGTGGATCTCTGGATCGTTTCGGCGAGCACTAATGAGATACTGACGAGCCTGCCGGGAGCACAACAAACTGTAAAGCCTTATTTTTATCTCCGACAGAGCTGTAATTATGTTGATGCTTCCTTCAGATTTCAATTTGAGATTTTTCGAAATTCGCGTTTGACTGACGTAATTTTCTTTGGTTCTTTTTCTTAAACTTGTGATATTTCTTGTTGAAAATTATTAATTGACTGTGTAAAAATAAATTGAAAATTGTATGTTTTATTTTTACTAATAATTAGAATTTTGTTATTGATATCTAAATTATATTTTTGCGTGATTAGCTATCATTAATTAACAACTCACATTAGAAATTTAATGTAGTGATATCTACGAGTAGATCTTATATACGAAGAGGTTATAAATGAATATAAAATATATCATCCGACGAATGTTAAATTTCTTTTATCTATACTAATATTATAATAGGAAAGATTTGTATGTTTGTAACGAATAAACTCAAAAACTAATGGACCGATTTAAAAAAAAAATCTCCAATAGAAAGCTACATTATGATGTGTTAATTGTTGTGTTATTATTTTAATATTTTATGTAGTATTTTAGTGGATAGGCTATTTTACTTTTTATTTTGTTTTAATGTTGTGTTTCACTCTGTGTCACTTCCTAATTTGGAATTTTGTTCTTTCACGCAATTGGTTGCCTGGAAGAAATCACTGCTTAGTGATAAGGTCGCCTTTTTCACGCTACAATGTTTTGTTTGTTTCTTTATGTATATGTTTAAATGTATTGTGAAATGAAGTGTAAATAAATAAATAAATAAATTATAAGTAACATAAGCAATTTTTTGTGTTTGATATCTTTGTGATCGTGTAAGTCGTTTCCTGTGGCATAATATATCATGCTATAATTCTAAGCCGTAGTATTATAATATATCGCAACCTATATTAGAAGACAGCATATCTTTAGTAATAGATGGCTAGCTCACGAACATTTAAAGTCCGCAGCGAGTTTAGAAAATCTAGAGTTATCGCGAGATGCCGTACTTTGTAATACTTCTCAGTATCTTTCACCTACTTTGCCGGAAACGTGTTTTGATTCGCAACTACTTCGAGAAATATTGCTAGAGTTTAATAAATACTTGTAACGTTTCAAAGTTCTCTCTTTGTTATCGTTTTATGGTTTATTTATTTGATTCGGTTTTAGCTGGGCTACGAATTAATTATATATTTATGATTACAACTGTAAAACTTTAACTATATTTATATTATATATTACATTTTTTTTTTTAAATTTCTAATGATTAGTTTTAGGCTTTTGATTCTTATTAATTGTACGTGCTCTTAGAGATAAATTTAAAAGACAATGAACATTATTATACTGCATATCTGTACTTTTTATTTTGTGAATTAATCGACTTATGCAATAGACTTATTTAACTGGTACTTATATATACATATTATACTTATTTATGGTACAGTAATTTACTTACGGGAAGGCTGAAGGTCAAATTATATAACCTTCAATATACTAACTTCATGGCGATTCAATATTTTATAAGATTTTTATCTTTAGTTAAATAATTTAATTTGACAAGTATTTAAAAAGTTACGATCAGAGCCAATCTGCAGTCTAATATAATACAAAAAACATGCAAATGTGAGGTTCCTGTACTTATAAAAAGCACATAAACCACTTGGAACGCGCAAACCAGACACTAAACGAACTCAACCATACATAAAACTATCGCAAGCAGCGGCGGAGTCATAAAACGCCTTATAAAACTCGCATGTCTGAGATAAACTTTAAATTGACCCGTCATACAGCCCGGTACCAGTATGTCCGACTACCCGCAAACAGAACTTTTGTTTACTCATCACGTATGCATAAACAGCGTTAAGTTTTATCTGCATTTGTTCAGCCATTCGATAATTTATTAGGGAAAGGATTTTATGACAGCGTAAACCTTGATAGTGTTACCCCTATTTGGTTATACAATTTTTATTATATTGATTTGATGATATCCGAAGAACTCGACATTGGAATTGTATATAATACAAGGATAATGATTAGAATTGATATTGCTACAAACAAGATTGTAAAACAATTTCAGTATCGCAATAAGTAATTCATGGCTGCAATTCAGATTATTTTATTCAATACAGATATACTATCTCACGAAATTCGTTTTGCTACGGATGTTGTTATGCACATATATGTTTTATGAGTGTGCGTCGGGAGCACACGTTAAACATTGCGCACACTAAAACAATGTTACATATGTGCACACCTGACAACATTCATAGCCAAACGGACTTCGTGAGATAAAATCGTCGTGATCGTAGAACAACGATTTTCTCCGTTCTAAATTATACAATACTAGCGACCCGCCCCGGCTTCGCACGGGTCAAGATTTTTTGACAAAAAAAGCAGGGGTTGTATGTATTTTTTAATGCCACATTATAAAAAAATAAAAACAAAAAAATTCGTCTAAAAAAAAAAAAAAAATTAGGGGTGGATTACCCTTAACATTTAGGGGGATGAAAAATAGATGTTGTCCGATTCTCATACCTACCCAATATGCACACAAAATTTCATGAGAACCAGTCGAGCCGTTTCGGAGGAGTATGGCAACGAAAACACACAGACACGAGAATTTTATATATTAGATAGAACTGTCAAGAAGTTTCATGTTATAACTAATACTGTGGTATAAAACCACTTTCGCTGGTGAAAAATGTTCGATATTATATAGTGGACTGTTTTTTAATTTTTGTCGGAAAAAGGGGCGTTGATCAATGTTCTAGCTAATAAGTTAAGAATCAATACCACTAACCTTGATCCTCCTCCTGTCTCTACTTGAATCTTGCACCTCAGCATACGATGCGGGGCCCAGATATCCCAGATTGTGCTTCACGTCACGGACGTTTGAAATGTTTATATAAATGAATTAATTAAACGTTTTATATATTGTGAGATTTTAAAGCTTCGAGTACGAAGTTCACAGCACCTTCACCGACGGTTCGTCTGACGCAGACTGCGTGCAGCGTGGCGAGCCGCGAGGCCCCTGCGGGGGCGGGCGTGCGGGCGGAAGGGGCCACGTGGCTTTGGCAGCTCGATCCGCGACAGAGTTGAGGGTAGGAAGAATCAATCTGATTCCTACCTACTTAAAACTATCACATTGATCGAGATATCAATAGAACTAAAATCGTAAAAAAAATCAGAACCGTCGTTCTTCTACGATCATGACGAAATATCTATAACTAGCTTGGGTAAATCCGTTGCAATGTCATGTAAAAAAAGTATTTTTTACGGAATCTTGCTTAATATTTTGAAATAATAAATTTATTTTACCCTGAACTATAGTCATCAAACCTCCGACCGACGGATGATGGGCCGCCTCCATGGCTATAATCCCGGGGAAAAAAGATAAAAAAAAAATCAGTCGGGCAGGGCTGTAAAAAAGACAGAAATTGGGCTGCTTTTTTCTTATAGTACTCGGGAAGTCACATTTTATATGATACAAAAATATTTTTTGCGATACCAAGTCCAATAGTGATTGTCTTTTGGTAGACTATAAATATAACTATACATATATAATGTATATTTTATCATAACTAAACACATTACAACAATACTACAGATATTATAAATGCATTTACAGTCTATGAAATTCTAAACGCTTCCAAAATCTGTCATTTTTTCGAAGTATAAACATTAAACTTTAAATAAAAAGAAGAGTATATAATTTAACTTGTTTTAAGCTGCTATCGAATAACAATTAGTAAATTCTAGAAAAATCTATTTAATAAAGCCTATCATGAAACTCAATATTCTTACACAAAATTACTCAACAAAAATTTCGCAAGCCCCTAAAAGTATCCCATATCGGAATTGATGGTGGGCTGAAATTTCAGTGCGAGATAATTTCATTACCTATCAAATTAAGCTCTCAGTGTATTCTGTGTGGCTTCCCTTCGACCTAGATAGAAAACAATAAGCCTTATATGTACTTGTTTCACTGGTTAGAATATAGTATAATATTTGCCTTGATTTGTTTTAGTATGATTCACAAAGTTAATTGTTTATTTAAAGAAAGTATCCTTAATTGTCATCGTCATGGCGACCTTTAGGCCTCAGTATTTAACAAAAGCGGTCGCAGGCTCGAGTCCCGGGAAAAAAATAAAAAATAATATGTTTGGGTTGAGCAGGGCGTAATAAACAACATGTCTGTAATGAAAAATAATAATCAGTGAAACAGACACAGAAGTTTGTCTGCCCCATGCCCCACTAGGGGACACGGGAACATTATGATTGCCATTAATATCTATTGTTATAACTCTTATGCCTTATTCTAACGTACGGACGTCCATAGGTAGATTATCATATTTTTATTTGTCAAAAAAAAGATACATAATTTTAAAGTTCTTCCGTAACTTGAAATTCCTTATATTTAAACTGACCTTAATATATGTTTCGACTTCAATAGATGAAATTCAGAATGCTCATAATCATGTTTTGCGGCTGGGATATTAGTTATCTACCATCAAGTGAGCCTCATGCTCGTCTGTTGATATTTAACATAAATATATTTATGGAAAAGTTCAGAAGTGAATGTAATCTGTTAAAGTATGGTCAATACTTTTTACAGTGAAATACCACTGTAATAGGTATTGACAGTATTTTGTGGAAAAAAAAATGAGTAGAATTTAAGGTACAACCTGAAATGTTAACTGGGTGAAATAAATATTTCAGTTGCCGGTGTATTTCGAAAAGAGTGAAACCACAACGCGTTGTAACAAAATGAAATATAAATAAAGTGGCGAAGTAAAAAAGTCGGTCCGCATCCGCGACACACGGCCGGACCACTCATCGACGGAATTTTTTATAACAGATTATATAAGTGTACAGTTTTAAAACATTTTACGACAATGATTTATTACCCTTACATGTTTCGATACTTTCCGATGGCTTTGAAGACAGTGCGAGGTTATCAAACTCCTACTCAATGCCTTCGCCTAGTGAAAGAGAAATCACCTTGTAAGAGATGGGAAATGCACATAATATGAATATTTAATACTGCATATCATTATACAAAAGAATGTAGTTTTGCTAGAAAATCTATATATACGTTATTGATTACGTATTTTATGTGTAATTTATGCAAATAATTATTTTAAACAAATTCAAACGCTCATTATAAATGTTGAAATTTTAGATAATTACGATAATCATGATTATTGTGATGTAAATGTGGTTTATTTTAAATACACAACGCAAATACTACGAGTATGACTCCATGCGGTGTTCTCCATGTTGGGAATTTATCGAATCTATTTATTATTACATTATGTTAATACAAATTACACATTTAAAAAAATGTTTCAAACAAGTTAACATCTATATATAGAAACGACCTAGTTATTATTGATTCTTAGTAATTCTCACTAATTCACCCACAAAGCTCCCAACAAATGAAATGTAATGTCTGTTTTACAGCTCCATTACAAATTATATTTACGAGCTCTGTTATGTGCTACGAATTAGCGCTCGCTCCAACTTTGTAATACACTTTATTTTGATGGCCTCACTCAGTTTTTAATGTTGCTCGAACCTACTTAAGGAGACAGTTAGATATTTAATAGCAAGTTCGAATTACCAGAAACATTTAAACAATGAAGTCTGAAGATTCGGTGGAGAGAAACTTATATTATCACTAGGACCCAAAATTAGTCTTATTATGTCTATAAAGTGTTTACAATTATTTTTATATTTGGCTAACATAGCAAAGATCTTGGGCTGGATTTACAGGTCTGGAGGCCTTGGGGCAACAAGGAATTGGAGGCCCCCTAGCCCTAATCTCTCAATTATTTTTAAAATAATTTTTTAATATAAATAGATTAACCGCATTGAATTTCTGACTCAGTCACTTCTAAAGGTATCATCTTTGAGTAAGATCTAACAGCTGATAATAATAACGATTCAAGTCCTAAACGACACGAAATATATAGGGGAGTAAACTAACACTTCACGTGTAAGGAATTTATAGTATAGGAGTTTTTATTTTTGGTTTAAGCGCGTTTACTATGAACAGCAAATACGCCTGGAAATAGGTAAGACCTACGTGTTAAAATTATTATAAATAGAAGAATATTATGTTTAAAATAGCATTTATTTACAGAAAGTGTATTTTTATGAGGATGTACAGAAATCTTCTGGCATTATATCGACTACAATATATTCAACAACAGTAGCATATCAATTTCTCAATAAGAGCTAATTTTCAGTGACGCACGGCCCGGTCACTTACATTAACAGACAGCTAAAGATCGGGTTACAAATGGATCTCGTCGAAATACTAAGGGTTGTGGACACACTCCCTTGGTGATCATAAACTTAACTTGGATTTTTATATCAGATGTTGATAGACGATCCTGAAGCGAAGGTAGGTTTCTTTAACCTCTCCTTTTTTTCTGCAAGTATTTGAAAGTTTTATGTATGATTAACGAACCACCGTTTATAGATGGGAAAACCGTGAAGTGCATATTGCGCGTGTCGGTTACAGTACGTCACCTGAGTGCTTGTTTGGGCTATCTACCAAATTTATCAAAAATGACCTTTGAATGCAGTATTATTAAGACTTAAATTTCGATCCTGTTGGTGGAGGAAGATTTAAAACTTTTTGTTTTTAAAATAACAAAAAGATCATATAAATTTTATTTGTAACACGACACTGTAACGAAAATTTTGTGCTTGTTTGGTCTTTGTCCAGATATCGTTAATTATAAGTCAAGTTCAGTGCTTGAGTGGGCTATGTCCACGCAAACGACCAATAACAGGCCGCGACGCCATGTCCGCCATTTTGTTCGATTTGTCACTGTGGCACTAGAATCACGTTGTCGGTCATGGAAAAGTTTATAAAACCATTTAAATTGTTGAGTTTTTGTACTTTAATTGTTTTGGACAAATTCCACATGATGTCTAGAACATATAAAATAGTAAAGATAGTCAGACGCAGACTCTAACTGAGCAGTAAGTACTGTTTAATTTACCTGTTCCGTCTGTTATGAATTTGAAACAGGGTGTTATTTTTAATGACTTTGAACATCGCCATCGGCTTATAAGAATACGTTTTTATAAACCCTAGATACATAACGTTTTGAGAATACTATGAGAAGCTAACCTTTCGACTTTTGGGCGGCCGTTTTATAAATGTGTATTTTATTAAAATAATATTATTGTTCTGATAATTTCAAATAAAAAAAATATATTTGATCCGCTTCAGGTGAAATTTCATCTGTGTTGGAGGGTTTGTCTTGAAATTTGTTTTTTTTTTCATTTTCTAACGCATGAACTATATAAATCGTCATAAGATTTTAGGATCCGTTTTGAAGCCTTCAATATTAAAGCTATCGTAAATAAAGAAAACAAAAATTAATGAAAGTATAGGTGAAAAAGGTTAAGTTCTCTTTCTTTTTCTTATTATCCTTCTCTTTATTTTTCCTCCTCTACCTCCTTTTCATTATCCATCTATTTCTCCTTTTCTTTCTCATTATATTTCTCCTTCTCTTTATCAACATCAATCAATTTGTAAAAGAACATTTTTTTTAGCAATTTTATTTATTTAAAAAAATGTGTTTATTATTTATTATTAATTTAATTTATTTAAAAAAAAATCTAAATTGCTAAAACACCTTTTTACTTAAAAGCCTTTGACACTTGACTTTGACGGTAAATACATCCTGTATATAATTTTTAGGACATTGAACAAACAAGCACGCAAAACCGAACAGTCTCTCTGTTCTATCACTAATGAGGTACTGGGCTAACTCCACTTTCACAATTATATTTGTGCATGTTTGGGCTATCTCCACATAAAAACTGTAAAATATGGTTAATTAACAACCATCTGTAGGTGAAAATTATAACAATCAATACATAGGTAACGAATGTACAAATAAAGACTTTCAAATATTAAAATAAGGACATTTTTTTCAAACAGAACAAAAATAACTTCTCCTGTAAAATGTTACCAATGGTAGATAGCCCAAACAAGCACTCAGGTGACGAGTAGGTATATGGATTTTCGAATTCTCGAAGAAAAATTAGGTCGACAATGCATCATTGACTGATGTTCTGGGGCTGATGAACCTCATGCTCGATTGTCGATAAATTCAAAATCAAAATCTTCTTTGAATGTTTACTTATGAACGTCAATAAAAAAATACATATTAAATGCTTCTAATTTGACATTTACTGCCAGTTCTCAAATCAAGGGCGTAGAACGGACGAGAAGAACTGGCAATAAACTCGCCGCCACTCTTTTAATCGTCAAGTTATTCGTTTTACAAAATTTTCGTAAGGAGCTAACCATTACACCATGTTCCACATGACATCTTTAAGTAATTAACTATAATATATCAGACATAAAATAATTAACAATTGGCCAATTGCATATAACTTTTATTTAAAACGAATCATGTGATCAAAAGTCAATTCTCAACTTTTTGTATTGATGTAGGTTTGACACAATAAAAGTAGATATAAAATGTTACATTTATTTAGCCGAGTTTCATAACTATTAACCACAGACCTCTAAAGCAAGCTCTTAGGATTAATAAAGTACACGATGTAATGTGGAATACTCCAGCGTTATCCTCGCTGAAGTGAGGTTATGAACCACGACAATCCAAGCGAATTCACTTTACGCGTCTTACAAGTTACATTAATATTGAGTAATGTCAAAATATATTACTATATACAAAACTCTACGTAATACTCTCCATTATGATTGCGTTAACCGTTAGTTTTATTAAAAGAATCAAAATTAATAAGAAGATTAAAATTCCCAATTAATGAAATGAATTGCTGAATCAAATTAATACAAATAATTTAAAACAAGCGTTGTAAATTTTTCGTAGTTCTGAAGGAGAATACGAAGTTCTTTATGTATACGAAGTTACCCGGATATCACATCGGACAAAATTTTCTAATGACAATTATCCTTTGAAGACATTTTCTTACAAATCTCGGCTGTGTATCCCCTCAGACGTTGTAAGTAATATTGTACTTCACGGGCATGTTTTCGTGGTCGAGGAAAGTAATGCTGGCGTGTCCGGGTCGAGTGTCACATGTCAACTACAGACTCTATCTATTATATTATGATATTACCTTCTACATCTTAAGATTTGCAGATACATTTTAATGTGTTTGCCTGCATATTCCGCTAATGTGCAGGCAAACACATTAAAATCGGAATTCACTACTTTCAATATGCATGTTACATTTTATAAACCTACTGATAATTCTTCAAAAATGAAACAAACAGCTCCTTTCTATAGCTTTATTTTGTAATTGGCATCATAACAATAACTTACTCTGAAGTCATGTCTGAAGACGCCCAATTCATCTCAAAATAAGTCTTATAGCTCGATTTCTCCGTAATAAAGCGTGCAGATGTCGGGCGCTCGGAGATTCCTGAATAACGGCCGTCAAATTTGGGTCTGTCCTATTAAAAGTTGCCAAGATTATGGGTATTAGCTTCAGGGGTAAAATTTAACTTTTCCATAATATCCCGAATATTTTTTTCGCCTATTCATCGGACCTAAGAAGGGTTCATGGAGGTTCTTTGTAATCTTCTTTAAAGATGTTTTTAACGATGCCCGTTTTAGTCAGGTATCTAGATGACATTTTTTTCTTTATAGTGAATATTTGTTTAATATATCAAAATATTTTACTCAAAAGGGTCTCCTTAAGAACTTTAATAGTTATTATTATTTTATATACAATATAATTAATTCGTTCACATTTTAAGATTGTACTGTATGATATGTATACGGAATCTATTTTTTTTTATTAAAGCTCAATTTCTGTATAGTAATAATAATAATTAATAAGTTTTGACATGTATCAAATTGACTTTGTAAATATTGACATTTAAATGTTTTTTTTTGCACGGCCAATTTACGGGAAGAATGATTAGAACTCAATTTGATATTTGATCAAGCGTAAAATATGTTACTTCAAAATTGTCAAATAGGTATATTACATAGTGGTTGATACTATCAGTGTGATAAAACTAATTGCATTTTGATTGATGTACCAAACCGAGGTTTAAACGATTTCTGGTTGCGTTTGTAATTAGCATTGGCTGAAATATTATTATGTTTCTCTCCTATGATACTTTGCTTTGATCTAAAATAACTGCGAATATATCTACATATATTTCCTAAAAATGTTTGTAGATACACTTTGCTTAAAGTTCCATTTATGTTTTAAGGTTGTTTATTTTGAAAATAAACACTCCATGTTAGCTTCAGCGTTCAAATAGCAACCTAATTAATATTATTAATATTTAATAAATAAAGAAAAAAATTCATATGAAATCACTTAAAAACACTAAAGTCAATTTGGAATGATTTCTCTGAAGCACTCGGAAGCGAAGCCTTATAATATTTCTAATGAGTTTTCTTCGAACCTATTTACTCTACTGAAAACCTTTTTAAGGATCAATTTTCAGCTGAGGTATCCTCGGGTTTCGTTTGTTGAGACTTGATAGACTTGTTTAGACTAGACTTGTTATATTTGGACTCACACACGATATATTTGATCAACCTTGTCTATATTTAAATTAAATACTCAGCTAATATACTTGGAGAAGAGAACATTTCATTTCACTATTGTATGAGAATATATACTTTTAAATAACATTACAACTTTGTTAAAAGTAATTTAAACGCATGCTATCTGTTTTATATTTTACATAATATACAATTTATTGATACACAACATACAATTAAGGTATAATAGTAGGTATAAAGAAAAATTGACACAAAGGTAAGTTATATACATATAATATTATAATTAAATTAACTTTTATTAAGAAATGTTGCAATACGCTGTCAAATGGGACTTATCGTATAAGCTGTGGCCAAGATGGACGCTCTGTCTAAACCAATCTTATGGAACTAACGACACTCTCTACACCTTAATTAATTTTGATTAATTCAAAATCATTGATACAGATTCAGTGAAAACGTATTTTCATTTTTTTTATTTAAGTGGCTGTTAATTTATAAAACAAATTCAAAGTGATAAGTGGCTTAAAATTATCGAATAACATATTATACGGAATTACTTTGAGAACTAGGATATATTATTGACAAGCTTTTTAGTTAAACTTTAACTACCTTATATTTTTTAATGCCAAGTGAGCAAAGTTAAAGTTATATTGCCTACTCAAACTACTATTTCAAAACAATATCAGACTCAAAGTCGCCCGCAATAATCTGCACAAAACAGAACATCAAATAGATAATCGTAGCGCTACAGTGACAATAATGTCCTCTAAATGCGTCGTAAAAATTGAAATAAAATGTTTATTCGGAAAGTTTGACGATAACGGCACAGTCGCGCTCCACCAGGCAACGGGCGCTGCCCATTTGCACAGATTAATGAAAACAGTAAAGACACTCGGTATTACACACACATATATATTACTTATGGGGTCGTAACGATTCATCGAAATAATCTGAAAGTATAACGTTCAAACTAGGAATATAAACTCATATTACAAATTGATTGCGTAAGGTTTTTTTGGCGCGCCTGTGTGCTATGGAACGTGATAGTATAGCTTAGAGTTAGAGAGTGATGTGTTATAAAGAGGTAAATTTGTTTGTTTGTATTTTGGGAGTAATCTCTTAATCTACTAAACAATTAAAGGTATCATTCACTAATATAAATTATATTATTACTAGAAATATGTGTTTTAGACAGTTTTTAAATAGTGAACAGTATTCTTTGCGCTTCACGAACAGCTTAGAAAACGGCGAGTGTTCTGGCGAACTAGTAGATATTATCCCAGCTGCCTCCTTCATCACCGCACCATATAGTTCAAACAATTCTTATTATTTACCTGTTTACTTAAAGACGATACAGCTCTTGACTAAAAGTGAGAAGAATGAATTGCACAAAAGTAAGAGTCCAGCTTGTAAACAGTGATTTAAATTTTCTGATCTCAAACTGAAGAGTTAAACTTAAGCTGCTAAGTACTCCCGTTTTTCTTAACGATACTTGAGCAATAATTGCTTCAACATAAACAAATCATTGTATAACAAGTGCTAACGAGCTACCGTTAAAGTACAAAACAAGAAATTCATCGAAACGCCCGGAGTTGGCGAAAAAACTTGAGCGAAGTTCCGCGTGACGGTAAACTTGACTAATGATTGTTGCATTAACACGTTTATTGTTAATAAGATTATTTTTTTACTTTTGGCTCAGTGGATGATGACTTTCTTGATAAAAAATTCATCACATAACTATGTTTTACGTCATTTATGCTACTATCAGATACGCAAATTCACTTATGTTACTAGTACATAAAGCCACAGCAAAAGCGAAAAGTTATGGAATCCAAGCATATATCGTAGTTAATCTATCGTATAAAGAAGAATATTATATCGTAGTTAGTCTACATCGTTATAAAACCTCCTTTAATTACGGTAAAATTACATGTAGTTGTTAAATAATACAAAGCAGCAAATAATTTCATTTGAGACATAAGATATCAGACAACTATTGTATATTAAAATTAAATATGAAAAAAGTAATTTATCCAATACAGAAAATAATTAAATTTTAGTGCTACAGGTACAAGTCGTATAATAAGTTATAATTTATTAAAACTAATTTATTACGTTATTTTCCGAAATCGTGATTATTCAGGTCAAAGAAGTTCAAAGTTCTAGCCTCGTTCCCGTCTCTCGGGAGCTTGTAATACTGAGAAATAATATAAATTAAGTTACAAGTAATAGATTCAGGGTAAAGCCGGGCTTAATCGATTACGGCAAGTTTATCTGGCTTAATTTGGGCTCATGAGATCCGCTCGGCATTATGTTTGCGTTAAGCCTAGACATTATTAATTAAGTCTATTATGCTTAACGACATGACATATGCTGTTTTTCACCGTGTTTCATTATAACGATCTCTGAGGCATTCTAGAGAGTAATATTTCCATTTCAATTTATTTCAACAGATTAATAAAATTAATGTTCTAATCACAAATAAAAACAATAATCTTAATCAAGTATGTTTTACAAGTACATTTGAATCTTTAAGCAAAAAACTCAAAAGGAAGTCTTACAAGTAAAAAAACCACTATACTGTTGAAATTAAAAAGAAAATAACAGTAATCCGAACAGTAGCTTTTAAAAAAAGTCGATTCAAAAATACTTGTAAAAGTTCATTTAATTATATAATGCTATATTTGAATTTATGTATTTCTATTAAAGTTTATTATAAATATATATTTATTTTGCTATCTTTCTGAAGTAAAATAATATTTATTTTATAGAGTTTCTATTAATTATAAAATCATGAAGTAATCGCGTCAGAAACGATAAGTGGCAGCCCATTAGTTGTTAATGGTACTCAAATTAAGTTACACTGCCGTTTGAGAGGCTGTTTTACTTTCAAATTATTTGGAAAATGTATTACAGCTTATTGTCTTATATTTCAAATAAGCCTGTTATAATAATAAAATTTCAAATTGTATGCTTTATTGATAATATTTAAAAATATGTTATTAAATAATTAAAATGTAAGCCAATCAGATTTCTACAATAAAATCAATTTCTATTTATAAATCGTTTATATCACAAATTCACTTGTTTACTTTTTTTTAACTTCGTAACTGACCGTTCTCTACATTTCTTTAAGTTAGATATTGACGAACAAGCGTGGGGATTATTTGGTGGAAAAAAACACATCAATATTCAGATGTTACCTATCTTTAATTTTAATACATTATTTTATGTCCACATCTAGATCTGAAGTGCCCAGAGTCGCAGAAGGAAACCGCAAATCAACTTCTCTATATGGATTTTTATTGATTGATATCCTAAAGCAACAGACAGATGACATTAAAACATGTTATGAAGTTAAAATACTTCTTATAACAACAGTATTATAGTTGCACAAACTGTTGTATATGTTTGCTGCGAAGCCAAATTAACTGCTAACCAAACTGGCCGGAAACTCGGAAGTTGACTTTAAATGAACTTGTCTCGAAGTTAATCACACCTCCCTTCGGAAACTATAAACAAGGGGCATCTTTATGGCCAATAAAGGGCCTAAATAGTTTTTTATTCAGTTATTTTATCTTTGTTTTGTGTCATTTCTCACCCGGCTCGTCGCTTGCGATAGATAACGCCGCTACGGCTTATTGGCGCTTAGAGAAATGGACACGGAGGAATTACTTGATACTTTTTTGACAAACAATAGTTAAAATAATCTTTACGAGACATGTTCTCAATAATGTAAAGTTCCTATATATGTAGAATGTTTCAATAATTTCTCGTATAATTAATTATACTGTAATATATATATATAATGTTTAGACTGAGTTAAACATTGGTTATTTACTTAAATTAGATATTCATTACTATAAATACGTTCTCATTAACTACAATATATATACTTTTTTAATATATTTTAAATTTTTAATGTATTAAATAAAATTTTAAAAAATATATCAAAATAGGGGTCACATTTGACAGCAAGGCCATTATCAGCCCAGGTAACCGGTTGGCACAGAGAAGACTATACTATACCTTCTCACTATACAGGCCGTATTCAATAAAACTGCCTTCTTTACCTAGCAATAAAGCGCGAGCTTCTTAAGACTTTAATCGAATCTTATCACTATTTTTTTTTAATGATAGACAGGCGTTTGACCACAATCCCACCTGATAGTAAGTGGTGATGTGATCTAAGGTAGAGCACGCCGACCTAGAAAAAGCCTATTCACCCGCGCCTTAAAAAGATCCAAATTATAGTGATCCGGGAAAACCGTCGTTGGAAGAGAGTTCCACTCCTTTGCAGTTTTGATTAAAAAAGAAGCGAAACATGAGGTGCGAACTGGTGGAATATCCACGATATCCCGATGGTGATATCCCGATGGTGATATCCCGATGGTGATATCCCGATGTGCGTCTAGATCTACGGAGGTGGAATTGGGATGGAGGAACTAAGTCATGGAGCTCTAAAGCACTCTCCAAAATGTAGACGGTAAAAGACAGAAAGAAATGCAATTCTGCGCCGGTGTTCTAAGCTCAAAAAAAAGTATATATATATAATATACAACAAATGCCTAAGTATATACATTATCAGTATCAGTATGCCGTAGCCACGCTTGCTAAAATACATAGTAATGAGATAATCATATTTTAATTCATTACCTTTAATTAAATTAAACTCTCTCACTACTGAAATGAATGAATATTGAAAACTATATTCCTATTTCAAAACAGTCCTGTAATCATTTTCATTAATAATAATTAGCAATAAGGTTCAATTTCAATTTAGCCTAGATAATATTATATTATATTAGATTGTTTCTTCATACAGCAATATTATTATCATTCTTTAAATTGCAATATTAGCTGATTATTAATTTAATAAAAAAGCATTTGCAATCTAAACTTGTCCGTTGGTTTTCTCTATTATATGTATCTGTTGTTGTAATTTAAAATTGAATACAATTATTTATTGCTATCCTACCTAACATATTATGTTGCTACAATGTATTTACGGCATTTCTCCTGTGGCCACCAAGAGACAGGCTGTGCCTAGTTTGGGGTCACGTCACCTCCTTAATGTATTTTACTGTTATTATAAATAAATGTAAAGATACAATGTAATATTCAATATATGTAAAATGTAATAAATAAATAAAAATCTAAGAGACAGGTTTAAGTAATGTAGAAATGAAATGGAAAAATGAAACAAAAACAATAAGATTACACAGTGTTTAAGATAAATTTTATATTATAAAAGCGATACTAGTCTTCACACTAGGGCACGTGTGTAAGAATAAGAATTATTTATTTGTATAAAATCATGGTACAATGGATGGTAAAATTAAAATACATTGTGGCATTGAATGGCTTTAAATTTTTAGGCAAGTTGTTGAAAATCCTAATCATCGTCACTTTTACATCGAGGTTTTGCAACGAGATGTAGTAAGTAGGTTATTATTTCTTAATGGAATACAACAGATATCCCTGGTTTTTGTAACGGAATAGGATTTTTTTTTATAATAACACAGCCCTCGAAAAATGTATCTTATAACTAATTACAATATTTATAAGAATACTAAGTACTCTAAGCTAATATTATACTTTGATAGCTTTACGTATAAGTATGCGATTTCAAATACACATTGCAGGAGGATGAGGATGTGTTTCTAAATCCAAAGCTTAACTTTGAATGCTTTTCATAAATCACAAGCATAATAATCGAAGTGCAGCCACTCAAACAGATTAACAGATATGAAATCACTCGACCCTCAATAGCTGCCGAAGAGCCATTAGGTAGAATTTATAGTAGTTTGAATCAAGCCAGCGAGGCCATTGTCCGACTTGAAGACACTTTTGTAAGCACTTCCGTGCGTAATGTACGTTGAAAATTGCCGAAATGAATATTGCTCGCAAGACTAAGTGCTGTCGATTTGGGGAGAGGGGTTTTATTGATGTTTGATCAATGTAAAATAATAAAACGAGCGTTATTGCTCTAACTACATATATATAATAGGTAGGATGCTTCACTCTAAACTCTAACATGCTATTTCTTTGTATTTTTATAGTAAAATAGAATATCCGATGAGAATGATTAACGTTCACGCAACAAAAGCGCTATTATAAAAAAAAATGACCATCCTTTTGTAATTTTTGCCTTCATCTTCTTGCCCTGTTACCTTTTTTTTTATTTGGGGTCGGCACAGTATGTTTTCTTTTTCCACACCTTTCAAAAATATATCATTCTTCACACAGTCAATCCATGTTTTTTTTTGGCCTCCCTCTTCCCCTATACTCATATTTAGATGCATGCCCTTCATCTCTCCTCATAACATGCCCATACCAAGCCAAACGATTACCTTTCAATTTTCCATTCACAGGCGCTACTCTCAAAATTCCTCTTATATAGTCATTTCTAATATTTTATTTAATTTCCTTTTGTAATTTTTGTCATAATCGCTAAAATATGAAAGCTTATTTATAAAACCATTAGTAGGTTTCACTCAAAAGATCTCACATTGAGCTAAATAGAGAGTATTAGAGCTAGAGTATTATGGCCGATGTCCCAATTATAACATGAGGTATTCACGATAAATACCTAACCATAATGACGTATAGACACAAATATAAAGATCTCATATTGAGCTAAAAAACAGAGAATTAGAACTAGAGTACTTGGTTGGTCAAGTGAATTCACTAAAGTTCCATTCTGACGCAAGCACGAACTTTAAATAAATTCTTCTGTCAGAGAAGTTATTAAAATAGAACACAATTGTCAAGACCGAAATTCAGTCTGAGATTGATGAAGTTTGGTGCGAGTGGAAGCAGAATTAATAACTAAGAAGTTGTAACAAAACATGTACATTTCGGTATAGAAATTGACTTGTAATGTTGCAGATCTTGAAAGCTAGTGGTAAATACAATTTATCGGATCTGTGTCTGTAAAAAATGACCTTTAACGAGTTTTCGCCATAGAAAAATATACTTCATTATTGAATATACATGTCTGTTCTAATACTTCTACTAATAACATAATTATCCAGTTCAGTATGGCGTTATAATAGAATAATTTCATATCAAAATTAATTTAATACGTTATATAGCGTACTGAAACGCTATATTATACATACAATATGATACACGAAATATTTTATTGGAGCGATGTGTTTGTGAGCAGATCTCAGCAACCGCGTGGCCAATTTGTTTTTTTTGTGTCTTAATAAAGTTTCGCAAATTACTGAGGTCTTATCGAAGCCCAAATTTTTATTTTCTGCTCACAGATTTTTTGAAAATGTCGAAACTTTGGTAACTTTGGTACTCCTAATATGTAGCTGAGAAGCATTATTGCTAGCACTGCTGCCACCTAGATATTTTAGTGTGACCGTTTTACATATTTATTATAACATTCATACACAATTATTGGAAATATTATACAAAATTAATAACTTATACGACGGAATACTAAAACATTAGTCAAAGTTGAGACCTAATTAAAATTAACATTTATTTACTTTGTTGTTGTAAGGACCGCTCTGGCGGTGAAAGTCTCTATTTCTTTCCATTTAGTTCTATCTCTTGCCAGTTTATTCCAGCCGTGGCAACTATGTCATCACTCCATCTTTTGAATGACAATTTTTGGACCCTACTATATATCTAATGTATATTAATCAAGGTGACAAAGGTACTTTTAAGTTAATCTAAATGTTGAGTATTTCGACGGGTCCTAAGAACAAAATGGTACAATATCTGCAAATAAACGATTTCACAGATACGATTTTGTTCTTGGGACCCGTCGATTTGAACATTTGGCTGATAGCAAACATAATTGACCCAGGTTTCTATAACATAAACTTTATAATCCGTCGCGAGTTCTCAGTGAAGCCGCTCGCAGCGGGGCAGACCGCTACAATGTTACATTGCAATAACTGAAGTTATTACTAGTTTACGACTCTCCTCAGATCGTCTCGTATTCGCCTCGCTTTATAACATAACCTCTGCATGGATTAATTTGTTACCTAATAGGAATGAATCTGAGCGTGTTTTAGAGCTTCATAGGGTATTATGTGGGATAATATAGAATTTGAAATAATTTCAGTTACGAACTCTAGTTATTAATGTATTACAAAGATAATAGAAGTACTTCATTAACTAGTATGATTGTGAATATATGCGGCAGTAAATATTACTATATATTATCTACTGTAGAAATAATTTATACTTTGATCTCCAACATCACAATAGATATGTCATAATTTCTCTCAGATACTTTCACATCTTCCACACAACATTCACCCCGATTATTGAATTTTTTTATAATATGTTTGGCAGGCGCGTAAGGTTCACCTATAATGCGTTTGGGGTTCGAATCCCATCGGGATGACATATTTATAATTTTTTGTAAATATGTTTTCCGCGTGTGGTAACTTCGGGCATTGAACGGGTGTGAGGAATATCGAAAAACCGTGAAGTTCATATGGCCCGTTTCGTTTTCTCGAAGTAAGAAGTAGGTCAACATAAACGTATAAAATATTTGCAAAGGTTTCATTCGTGTATGATGTAAACCCTCGTCCGAAATGGAGAAGTCTAATTTAATTTCACATATCGTAACACACAAAATACTCGTATTCCTCAATCGTTTGCGACTTTAATGTTTCATTTAAATCTAATTCACACAATATTTATCACAACCAAACATGCGTTGCCAATTTATTTTTGACTTCTAATATTCGGAGTTTCATATACTGAAATATGCAATTCACGGCTCTTCCAAATAGGAACGATGGTTTGTTTAACACTCGAAGTGGTCAGTTGATATAGAGGGCGGGCACAAACGACTATCGAAAGAGTAATCGAATCGTCCACTTGTATGAGAAATCATTTAAAATTTCATACAAATGACAGCTCAACGATACGAATACTTTATCGCAAGTTGTTCGTGTTAGGCCTTCTGAACACAGACACAGAGTTAACCAAACTGAAGTTTACCGTTTGCTTCGCTTGCGAGGAATTTTTTATTGAATAAACCATTTCCTTTCAAAACACACATATTATAACTTTTTTATATTGATTGAGCGATTTCGATTTGAAAAAATAACATAGAGATAGAAATCGCTTATAAGCGATAAGGTTGCCGAGTTGTACCAATTTATTTATTATATTATTGAGAATTTTTACTGTATTTCGTGTAAAAAAATTAATTCATTCATATATTGCAATTCCTCGATAACGTTTAGATTTTGAATGATAAAAGAGAACAGAAAAGGGAAAATATTACATCGACCTCAAATAAATAGTCAATAGGCATGTAGAAGATATATAAATTGCTATATTTTTGTTAAATAGCTACTCAGTACATAAATCATCGTTTAGGTAAATTCAATGACTATAGTTAACTATGGTTATACGTTAGCTTCAACTTCCAGGAAACTTACCTCAATAAGTCTGGTGTCAATGTAAACACTCCACTATCGCCAGTGAAATTGCTTTTTTTCCCTTAGAATAATCTGAAGATCTTCTCATAAGGTCTTTATTGATTCGAATAGTCACTTCTGAAGTGCAATATAAGAAGTCGAATGAAAAATCCAGCGTTCGCATATCGCTTGCTTGAGAGAATTCAGCATAAAGCACAGCTTTTTTTACAAAAATTACATAAAAAGCATTTTGTAAGCTATTCAGCTAATTGTTTATGAAGCTTGAAGTATTTATAGACTGCAAGGGACAACATTTCCATTTTATTTAGATACTGGCCTTCAAATTAATTAATTTTTTCAATTAACTTATGTTATCAATTCGAAATTTAAATATTTCTAAAATAAATGCACACAATAAAGATCTAAATACTATAATTAGGTTAACGCTAAAGTAAACGGTTTTCATATACGTGCTTCGTTGACCCCACGATCTGAGCAGTATAAGATATGCCGACCAGCGTCTCTATGCCAAATATATTCATTTCCTCCTTCTGTCATAACAAAATATTGAAGAAAATGGGAAAAAATCCCAGGCATGCGATTCACGCTTGGCATACTCGGAGCATTCGGGTGATTCGGGTCACGTAGCCGCCTGCCCGGACAACAGCGCATATTTATTTATATATTTATTTCTCTCACAATGTGTCGCATTCCGTGTAGAATTCAGATTAATGTTCTAAAAAATCGTGACATTCGCTAAAGGTAAGATTAAAATGTAATTATTAAATAATTACTATAAAAAATCACTTTATATTAAAGTATAAATAATCAACATTGCAGGTCCTTACAAAATATCAAATATTACCTATTACTTTTGGTTCTTTACTAAAATATGTTAACAGATCTTTAAATATTCTTTCTGAAAAGAGTTAAGTTCTTCGTGTTAATTAAAGAGTAAAACGGATTAGGTAACACTTATTTCATTCAGTCTGTACTGTGAACGTAAACTTATTATACTATAAATAAACAAACTATAACAAATAAACAAAGGGAATGATTTATTTTATTTAATTATTGAATAATAGAATTATTATCTTAGTTCCAAAAGTTAAATATTGGCCCACATGGAAGTTAATTTGTTTTATTTTGATTTTGTTACCACAAAACATGAAACAATTGATAAATTCTACCACGACTTCTGCGACCACCTGGAGTTTCATTCAAGCAAGCGAAGGGGAGTTCTTTTTTCTTCCATACGCACAATGTGACCAGCCCATCGGAGTCTTCCCAACTTAATGGTGTGCTCCTCTGTATAAATAAAAATGTATATATGAAATCACTAAACTTTAGCGGCGTTCGTCCGATCACCTGTTTATATAAATGTATTTTTTCATTGAGCATGTTTTTATTCTATGTTGTAACTCGTCACCAGTCAGCTAGTTTCTGTATATAGAGCATTTAACTCACCTAATTTACAGCATGTTCGTGTCAGGTCGATAATTTTTTGGAATGTAGCGGTGCAGCACGCGAGGCGGCGGAAGTCGGAACTGGTGACATTCCAGACAGCTGTACAGCTGTATCGCTCCAACAGCTGGCCTGAAACTTTCTCAAACACGCCACGAATGTTTGCACAAAATACTCGCGCCGTAAACAAATATGCTAAGAATACTTTATGTTCTTGACTTCAGACTTAGCTAAAGTTGGTTATTTTTTATGGATTCGGGTAACATTATTTATCTAGAAATAAATACAACGCGTAGCTGATTCTGAAACATAATATCTTTTATATATTGTATTTTTAAATTAAACCTACAAAATTACTCAATAACAGCAAATTAATTTGACAAAACTTTTGGAATATCGTCCTTTAGAGATTGCTTAATTAATAATTAAGGTTCCAGTATCAACAAATTATTATTTCACGTTGTTTACCTTGTCTCCCAAAAATAACTTTCATCTTTACGAATATTTCTTCTAGAAAATGCTAAACAAAGCGATATTAATTTAGAGTCTATGTGAGGTGTTTCGAGACATGATATACTCGTCGCGATATTAGACCGGCTTTGTGGCAAGATGCATGGCTACAAACAAAGAACAGTTTCATAGAACACTGTAATTCTCTGTCCCACATTGTGGCCAAGAAACTTACTTATTTCAATTTCCCGCACCTATACCGTCGCGTTATAAACTAACTTCTCTAAGAATCCATTCATTCATAGTGAAATAATTAAACATCATCAACATATTATGACAGCGCGGGAGCACTCGCCCAATTTTCTTTACTTTTTTGTTATGCAACTCTATTGTAATGTTTATATTTACATACAAACATTGATTTATATGTAATTTGTTACTTATGTACATCCCACCTTATATTTTGTTTTCTTTATTTTAGTTAATTTTAAGGCTTAAGTTAATTTTTTTGTTATTATTAAGTTTTTGTTAATGTTGTTTAAGTTTCAAAATAAGGATTATATGCCACTTGTTTTTCTTACTATTGGGAAGGAACTGGCCCCCTTAACACAGGAACTCCCTAGCTGGAGGCCAGAGCCTCACTTTATTAAGGTGTATTAAGGGGTATAGAGGTGAAATAGATGAATTATTATTTTTATTATAAGTACATAATAACATTTCACAAGCGTGAATCCAGTGGCCTCGAAGAGCGTTACATTCACGTCTCTGTTATAAGAGTAAGGCTTCTTATTTCCGGTTCGGCGGCGTGACGTCACGTTTCCGCTCGCTGATAACTGGGAACATGGAAATGTCGCGGGTTTTGGGATACAATGCTCTGTTGTAGGTCACTTCACTTGTGGGTCCTTTGGGAATACTCTTCGTACAGAATTTCAAATTTTGAGGAATAACATTTCTAAATTCACGTGCTATATATCTTTACATATCGGTCATCTAGTCGTTGAAAGCAGGAGAGTTTCAATAATAAGTGTGTACATATTGCATTCTTACGATTAGTAATTCTGTTTTCTTTCAATATACTTAAAGTAAAAGTATAATAACATTGACTGAAAATGTTTTTGTCAAAAATTAACTCTAAATGTATTTAAGTCAGGATTCCATGTATTACTTTTCTTTACTGAGTAAAAGTTACACATGAAATAGTCTTGTAATTTTTATAATAAGTAATTTTTTGATATCGATATTTTTATCGATTAATCAAATTCGTAATATACATAATTCATAAATTAGTAACTAAAAGGATCACGACAAAGTCTCATTGTGTCTCATAAGAATCCTTTCTGTTTACATAATATTTAATTTATAATAATTAATAACATATTAGGCTGCTTCCTTTTTCTCTAACATACATATATACGAGTAGCTATATATTAGGCTATAATTAAATTAATTAATGTTTTTTACCTCTACTCTTTTTGGGCTCTGCAAGTCTGGATATATAAAAAAAGATTTAGGGATGTTAATTTCCATTACTGTTTGACCCAAAAGAAAAATAAACAAATAACAAATTGAAAAACTACTATTTCTCAGACGAACACATAAAGGTATTAATTTAATGGTCGCACCGGTTTTGACGCCGGTAGGTACTAGGTTTACATGGGTATTTAGGATAAGCATGAAACACTATATTCGAATATTTCACAGATTCATTTTTATAAATGTAGGTAGTAAATTACTAACGATACAGTGATTTAATGTTTAAGTATAGTACAATAAACAAAGGTAAAGTTAATCAAAACTTTTGGTTGAAACAGAAAGTTCCCTTCGAATCCTAATCCATAACAATCATGGTGTTGCGTCGGCCGGTACAAATGAAATCTTGAACGAAATTTAAATTAAATATTACGCTCAAATTTCTATACAGACAGTTTATAATTATAATTAACAAAATCAAATTAGGTCAGAGTATTTAAACACACCATCATAGAAAAACTGCTCTAGATGTAAATTGTATCTTCTATAAGTCATAATTTTGTTAGTTCATTCACAGTTTTCTTTATACTTCAACTCCTTAGTACAAGAACCGTTCAGAATTTTAATCATGTTTTAGTAGTGAAACTTGTTTTCCATAGGACGTCTCGTTAAGCAAATATTTATGCATTACAGACGGAGCACATGACCTCCTCTGTCCTTAAACATCAAAAGCTTTGCGAGTTCATTACCGCGCTTATTGGGCATGATATCTTGATGAAATATGGTATTAATTTATTTATTTAAAATGTTATAGAGTGATTCTGATAATCTGGAAGAGTCAAAGGGTTAAACTGAATAATATTTTTTTATATCAGATACGGACGACCGAAAATACCTATCACTGAATGTTGTTGCGCTGCAAACCTATGTATTTTTTACTTGATTCGGCATAACCTGTAACTAAAATATGCAATCTGCATTTATATACATTATTACTTTCACACTTGGTCGCATGGGGGGAATGGTTATAGGATATTATAAAATGACAGTCTAATATTACATTCTGACGGAAGTCGAGCCCTCGACTCTTTAAAATGCGAGGCAGCTGTAAATCAACTCAGACTTAAATGTTTACTACATATGAAAAAACAACACAACGCATCTGAGACTTTTAAGTCGCGGATGTCACGGGCGGTGGTGATTACTTAAAATCAATGTATTACTGAAAAATATCATGACTTATCTTTCCTTTGTCATCAGGTCTGGGCGTGATGTCAGCGGTGAACGGTGGTGGAGACCGGGTGGAAAGGCCGTACTTTGACGACGTGTCCCCGCGCAACGTATCGTCCGTAGTGGGCCAGTCAGCCGTGCTGCGGTGCCGCGCCAAGCACATAGGGAACAGAACTGTGAGTAATATTTAAGTGACGGGCTCGTTAGCGCGTTCGGTAGAACACCTGCCGTGCGCTGCGATGGGTCGGAGTTTCGAATCCCACCAGGACGACATGTTTATAATTTTCTCTAAGCGCATCTTCCCCACGTTTGGTAACTTCGGGCATTGAACGGGTAGGAGGAATATCGAAATTACGACCGGGTAACGAACCAACGTTCATAGATGGAAAAACCGTACAGTTTCTGTCTATGGATTTCCAAATGCTCGAAGTAATGAAAAGTTCGACAGCGCATCATTGACGGATGTTCTGTAGCTGAGATATCACCTACCATCAAGTTAACCTCATGTTCGTCAGTCGATATCTATCTGTAAAGACTTAATAAAATAAAAATAAATAAAATGTACCATAATGAAATTAAAGTTTATTTCAAAAGAAAATAAAAAAATACAATTTTCAAAAAACAAGTGTTTAATTTTTTAAAAGGCCGACAACACATCCGAGTCTCGCGGATTTCCATGGCCGGTAGTGGCCGCTTACCATCAGATAACTGCTCAGCTGTATTGCTCTGTAATAAAAAAAATGCCACATAGAAGGAGTTGTGAAAGAGCACTTCAACTCCGATACAACTATATAAGAAAATTATGGGTATGGTTATGACCCCATTTTGTAACATTTAGAGCTGTCTTATAACTGTATATAAACAAGGCATTTCACTACATAACTTAATAAAAATGTCAGCATTTTGATAAACAGTAATTTCTCCTGGCATCTTTAATATAAGTATTAACTATCAAGTTGAAGTGTCCCACGGTACACAATACCCCGAATTTATAGGTAAGCTTAAATTGATTAAAGGCTCCATAAAATCAGCAAGACGACCGCAGCAGTGGCCGCGTGACAAACTGCCGCTATCCGTCACGCTGTGTGTCTGACAATTGCATTTACAGACGGAACGGGGCGTAAATGATAGGATATAGCTTACATTTACTGAGACGAAGATAAGGTTATCTTCGTAATATAGGTATATTCAGCAGCGGATATAAATGTAGATACATTTTGTAGCAAATGTGGGGAAGGATATTTAAGAAATATAGGTATAGTTACTTTTTTTTATTTATATTAGATATCGAAACATAGCATGTGGTTCAATTGATGGTAGGTGATACTTCAGCCACAGAACATCAGTCAATGATGCACTGTCGACCTGCTTTTTACTTCGAGTATTCGGAACCATCTTAATAAAAAGTTATACAAGTAAGAATAAAGTTATTTATATGGGTCAAGATATTTTTAAATTACAACATTGTTTCATATATGTCATATATGAAGGAGTTAGCTCCTATCCTCGGTTGATTTTAGATACTGAAGCAAGATTACAATCAACTTACGAAATATTATAGTATTCATATCGTCAAATTCAGTTTCATCAGATACGAATACTTTTTTGCGAGTTGTATGGGATACGATCACATATCGCAAATTGTTTGAGATACGAACACTTTCTCGCAAGTTGTTCGTGCTAGGAAGAGTAGAAAATACACAGAGTCATTCCTAATGCGAACTAAAATACATAGCTCTTCACTGAATATTATCAATATTTGTTTAGATATTAAAACCATATTTTAAACATGTGATTTGATCTGCACCAAAAACTTACGGCAACTTACATATTCCAAAAGGACACTTATTAGTAAAAAAATATATATGTGATAGGTCTCTTAATTTTAGTTACTTTTGTTATACATGTTCAGTTTATTCATAACTATAGATAATGCTACGCAATGGAACTACATCGTAGCACTCTACAGTTTACGTAGCTCTAACGTAGCTCAGTCGTCGAAGCGTTAATGTCGTAACACGTATACCATTAACTCAAAGGCGTCTAACATCTTATTCAGACATTGTTACACCATTTTGTTTTATTATTGACTAGCAACGCGCTCTAGTTTCACACGGGCGCTATTTAGATATACAATACGAAAGATAAAATAGCCTATGTTATTTGCTGATAATCGGTCGGTTTTTAAGTTTATTCGTTACAAGCATTCAAAAATACAAATGTTTCCTCTTTTTAATATTAGTGTAGATAACATTCATGCGTTATAAAAAGTATTGATGAATCTCGTTGGATCCTGCATTGATAGGACTGTGAAAAAAATAGAGTATAATTTAAAATTATTTTAAAACTACTCATCGGGAAAAAATATTTATAGCTGTATTTCACTTCAATAGATTTTGTATAAAGAAACTGAACTGAACTGAATGCAAAGGCTTTTCTTCTTCAACTTAGTTTTTCGAATCCACTTAGGTTCGATCATAATTTGCATATAATCTAATCTTCATTTGTAAATTTTCATTTGTTTCATTTCATTTGTACACTAATTTTTAGGTTTTTTTTACCCAGATTGACATAAAATGCCAAGTTTTATGAATATCGATTAACGCTGATAAATTTAAATTGCTATCCTATTACAATAATTATGTATATCTAATATAACTCATATTATAATATTAGTTATATTAAAAAAAACATTTAAAAAATATTCTACGTCTGCACTGAATTAAAGAAAGTTATTTATTACCCAAAAAATGCTTTTAATGTTTAGCATGAAGTATAAACTGAGTCACAAAAGGCCGTAGATATAACATACCTCACAATAATACACTCTAAACAAGAAATTGTCGCAAGAAACCAAGGGTTCACCCAACCAACGGCGCGATCACAACGCAATCCTTTTCAAGAACTCGTCAGGCCCTTCCCTTATCTGCACCTGCAGACTACAATATCATTTTTCACTGTCGAACCCGTCCCCGCGCTCCGCTGACCGCCATATTAATGGTGAAGGGATCAACACCCGTATAATATCACCCTGACATCTACTGAAATATCGCGTATACCGAGAGTATTATGGATTGAACCGTGACGTCAAACGGAACGTAGACCTATTACTTGAATCGAAAAAGTATATACTAGGCTCTATAGCACATTAAATACATGATCTATGTTTAAGGTAGCAGCTCAAAAGTACATTTGAAAAAGGCTTATAGGAATCAGTACCTAGTAGACAAAACATATGAAATTTCTGAACTGTAATTTATTTTGATTTATTTATTTATCATATATTTACAATTACAAGTTATTTATACAATAGATTTGGGGCCCAAACTAAGCAAGCTTGTATCTTGGACCCCCAGTACAATAATAAACTATGAGATGCGGGATGACGTGGTTTATTTTTTTTAATATTCAGTTTTTTTAATATCAACGTCATTTTATCATTTATTTACTGTTGTTAATGTATATAATTTTAAATTAAAAAAAAATACCTTTTGTTTTTAATTCGACTCTTCTCAATAGATGAATTACATTAATTGACAAAAATTAAAAATTAGCGTGAAAAGTAAAGTATGTATGTACGAATGCCTAGTAACCCATTTCCAGTAGAGTTGTGCTTTATGAAGTTAAGAAGAAATCCTATTGGTGGTATTTCCTCACGCATCTACTAGCCTACCAGGAACTAGTTTATAAATAAGTATCTTACCGCTAATACACAATGCCAAATCCTTCAACGTTTTTTTAAATATAAACGCTTTCACTGCGTTATCATTAATGCAATCGCTCAAACGATCCTGAGTCATATCTTAAAATATTACCATAAAGAGATTCTCAAATCGCACTCAATCTTCAAATGCAGTCTTAAAAACTCGCTTTGCCTTAAATTTTATTATTTTAAAAGCTGTAAAGTTTCCTCCATTTTGCTTAATTACGACTCCGGCCTCACTAATTACATACAAAACAAAAACCTAACAAAGGAATGAATTTATTACGTAATTTCTCTAAGACTTCAAATTAAAAATATAATTTGGCGTTTATTGTTGTTGTAATTTTAATCAAAGGGCGCGTCTTAAATCGTCTTAGCGGATGTTCTGAGAAATGTTCATTATAAATGCGTATACTCTAATTAAATATATTTTTCAGCTTAATGATAAAAATGAAATTTAAAAATAATAATTTGTATTTTTTGTTGTTCAAAATTATTTCTTTATATAATACGACACAGAACGATGGACTACGTAAAATCCTCTCTGCATACTAGATAAACTTGAAAATCATAGACTAAATCGCAGGGCAATCCCACATCAAGATGAGACAGCGGAAGCGTAGGGCATTCCGCGAAGCTACCATTTCTCGAAGTGTTTCGTGGTATTTTTATACCTCAGGATACGATATCAATAGATCAATAGAGCTTTGTGTAAATTATTGACATTTAATACCCAGTTTTCGCCACTCACTTACTGTCTGATCGTCATCAAAACTTTTAAGTATCTTAAGTACCTGAGGTCATAGAAAGCTGAAATTTGGTGTAAAAGCTAGGATTAGCACACAGACAACATAAAAATTAAGAAATCTGTTAATTTTGCCCCTCATCCACAGACACACATTTTGACTAAGGTGTAGGGCTTGTAGAGAACTCAAGACCAGGATTCACGCAGAACACTATACGCTATGATGAGAAAGAGTGTTTAGGGCGTGTGGAGCTAGGAGATTGGCTCTCCATAAGACCTGATAACTTTTTTATAGTACAAGCAATATGTACGTACTCGTCTTGACATTACATGAAAATTTTTTTTCATGGGTTATTATATTCTCGAAGTGTTTGTCTCATGGTCACGGATCCAATAATTAGATATTATACGTTAAGCCACATTCAAATTTGGAATGTGACCATCAACGGTATAAACTGTCTTGCTACTACTGCGTAACTCTACGTGCTTCTCCCCCAGGTGTCATGGATGCGGAAGCGAGACCTCCACATCCTGACGTCCCACATCTTCACGTACACGGGGGACGCCCGGTTCAGCGTCCTCCACCCGGAGCCGTCAGATGACTGGGACCTCAGGATCGACTACGTGCAGCCCCGGGACGCGGGGGTGTATGAGTGTCAGATCAATACAGAGCCTAAGATAAACATGGCCGTTGTACTTACTGTTGAAGGTAATTCATTGTTCATTGACTTAGTTGACTAAGGCGCGTTTGGTAGAACACCTGCTGTGCGCGCCGATTGGTCGTAGGTTCGAATCCCACTGGAACGCTATGTTTATAATTTTCTGAAAGCGTGTCTTCTCCATGTTTGGTAACTTTGGGCATTAAGTGGGTGGGAGGAATATCGAAATTACGACCGGGCAACGAACCACCATTCATATATGGAAAGCCCGTGGAGTGCACATTGCGCGTTTCGGTCTGTCTATGGATTTCCGAATGCTGAATGTATAAAATAGGTCGACAGCGCATCATTAACAGATGTTCTGTGGCTGAGGTATCACCTACCATCAATTGAACCTCATGCTTGTCTGTCGATATCTCATATGTTAGCCATGAAAGAAAGGAATCTGACTAGAAATTATCGGAATAAAATTAGCTGTAGTTTCACCGATTAAAGAATAAGTATAGATTTTTCACATACAACTTTAACCCAATTTTATATTATTGATTGTCCAATAAATACATACATGCTATGGTAAATATTGGTAGCCTTATCGTTAGTAGGTATTTCTTCGTGGTATATGTAAAATCATAAGACTAATATTTCGTAAATTAGAATAGATTCAGACTAAATATTTGATATGATAACGAAAGCGTAAAGTATTTATAATACAAAGAAGACGACATTTATTAAACACAGGCATACTTCGATAAATATAGATATAAATGGGTTATACTATAAATTATATAAAACAAATATGAGTATAATAACTTGAGATAATGGTGGATAGTAGTACACGTAGGTAATACGTATAGAGGGGAGTCAAAGATAGCATAAGTTGGGAAGAGAATATTGAGCACGTACCTTCAGCACTACGTGATGCCATTCTTAATTAATGGCCGCCGCTACTCTCATATCTAATACTTGATATCTATCTGTAACCAACATTCACATTCAGTAGATAAATATAACCCTTGTTTGTACTCTATGTTAACTTATCTCTTGAAGATGAAGAAGTAACCTTTCATTTTAGGTACAGTAGAAGTCAAGAAAAATTGAAAGATTACGTTTTAAATCACATTTTTATTAAAAAAAGATGAATTGGAGTATTGGAGAAAGATCAATTATAAAAATTCTTAATAAAACTAAAATCTATAAGTATGTACCTATTGATAAGATTTAGTACAATAATACCTCATTTTTTTTTATTACCTCGTCTTCTTTGGCTCGCAGAAGCTATATTTAGATAAAGGAAATCAATCAACACGTCATTACACATTAAAATAATAATATGACACCACTCATGCGTTTTGTCTGTACAAATAGCCATAGAAATGGAAAAATACAAATACATACATACTCAACAAAATATTACCCTCCTTCTACAATTGGTAAGGGAGTTCGTGAGCAAAATTTCTATATGATCCGCACACATGGCAGACGTTATTAATAGTGATAATTAGGGCCCGGATAAATATGTATTAAAAAATCTAAATTATGTACATAAAATATGGACGAAAAAATCAAAAATATGGAAAAAATATGGAGTATAAAATAACAATACTTTTTATAATTAAACATTGTTTTATTGTAAGAAAAGGGTCACTCGTGACGTACATAGTTACAGTTACATTTAAAAAAACGATAAAAAAATAGCGAAATTTTTATTTCAACAAAAAAGAACAGTTTTATTTAACTTCCATTACATTAGCCTTATCACGAAATTGGTTGCAATACACAATGATGTGCTTCTTTAAATTATCAAAATTAAAACTCTGACGATTTGGTCGAAATATAGCCTTATATTGGCTGAATGATCTCTCCACGTCACATGACGTGATGGGTGCACAGTCGTTTTGTGGGGTTTTTCACAGTCTAAATATGACAATCGATGTAAAAAACACATTCTAGGCCGAAAATCGCGTAAATTAAAAATATGTATTTACATATTAATCCGGGCCCTAGTGATAATTATACCCTAAGAAACATCAAGGACCTCGTCTGCCACCATGGTGGCGCTGCGTTGTCAATTTACAACGTTTCGAAAATGTTGAAAAAAAGGTGGGTGATATTATATGCACACTGCACATGTCTGCCTCTGGGGCTGATGATCATAGTCATCCTGTAAACACAAAAAATCGTAGAGGCAGACATCCAGGGCTCTGACTTTTGTAGTTATCGATTTTTTTAGTTTTTTTTTATGATTTCAAAAACTCTATATGATGTGCACTCTTGGCAGACTGAAATTGTTCGATTAAAAACAATGAGAAGGACCACGGAAAAATAGTCTGCCAGCATGTTGCCTCTGCGTTCGCTATTGACAGCGTTTCAAAAATGTAAAAATAAAAAGAAGCGCTATATTATGCGCACATGTCTGCCTGTTGGATTGATGTTTGAATTTCTTATGAAAACCAAGAAACTCGATGAGGCAGACGTTCAGGCCTCTGATATTTCGAAGGCTGACCACTTGAATTGTTTTTTTCAACCCGACGCTCTGGCCAAGCTAAAAGTACAAAATTTAATTTTAAACTCGCGTCAGAAATATTCGGCTTCTACTTGTTAACTGCGTCTTGTTAACAGGTATGAAATTTCCACAGTTCCTTTCGTAGTGTTTCGCTTTTATTTGGGGATATGAGTGAGAACGGTATACCTAACTCAGTTCCGACCTTTTCCGTATTGTGTACCAGAATGTATATGATGTATATCTATATATACAGATACATGAGGTAATATTAGAAGTAAATGGAAAGATACAGAAGACAGTCTTCCCTTTTAATTCCTTTTAATTTTCCCTTGATTCCGTGAGTTTTAAACAGTTATACACCTAAAAATCAGTGAGCAAAATGTCTGCCAAATGGTTTTTCGTATTCACGGAGTCATAATGAATCGAATGGGCGCAATGAGAACCGTGTGCAAATTAATTAGTAGAGCTTTTTTTTTGTTGACATTTTTACAACTCCGTCCCATGATAATGCAGAGCCCTGAATGTCTGCCTCTTCGATTTTCTTCGTTTCCAAGATATTTGTGACCATGAACCCCAGAGGCATACATGTGCAAATGATTTAATATCCCCTTTTTTTAAGCAACTTCAATCGGCTGTAACGCGAAAACGCAGCGACATAAGATTTTAATTTACTGGACCAAATCAATTCGTAATGACGTAAACTGCAATCTACCTCGATGTGAAACTTGTGCAAATCGTATACTCAAATGCTCACCGGCTCCCTTACCAAATACTCATCTCATTAAGACATCCCTTTCGATTTGCGTGTAATTACACTGTCCTATAAACTGAGAGAAACATCATATAAAAACGTATTCATTATTCTTAATTTATACAATAAATTTAAACAGAAAGCCGAGCACGAGCACTTACATGAAAAGTAGGTTAAATGTAATCAGGCATTCATCTCTCGTCATATTAGGGGAAGGCTAATGCCGTGATACAAACTACAGGCCATTACTCTAAGTCCTGTATCCAGCGGCGTGTGCGGGTGTGTGCGGGTGTGTGCGTGGTGTGTGCGGTGTGTGCGAGTGTGTGCTGGGTGTACGCCAGCGCGCGTACTCGTTGATGTATGGCCAAATATGTTCGGAGTCATTCTTTAAATCCCCTGTATCTTGATGTTGAAACGAAACATACATTTATTCTTATAATAATATTTTAAAAGATAAAAGGATCGCTCGTGGAATAGTAAGCCATAATATGTATTGTACATCCGTAATTTGTTGCCAGTCCTTGCTTGAGTAGTTGAACGGTGAACTCACGTTGTCATGGAAGTCAACTTATTTGAGTTTGTAGTGGAAGGGAGGTGTGTTCTCCAACCTAAAGGCAGGATCCTCGACCAGTCGAACCATTGACTGGCCGGCCCTAAGGCCCCAGTGGTTGATGTCGAGAAGTTGTAAATGTGCTCAGCGCTCGGAAACATTTATGTAGCACGATTCTGGATAAGACGTCTTCGTATTGATTTTAGTAGCGGATCATAGATGTCGCTACAAATTTTAATCGCTAGCTATAGAATCAGTTTGATTACACATTTTAATTTTGACATTATGTAATTGTATGTTAAATTCAAGTATTTTTGCAAGCAAATTGAAAGTTTACGTTTAAAATCACGTTATTCTTTACCGAAAATAGTAGCAACGTCTTAAAAAATGTTTTTATTAAAAATATATATAATATTGTCTTTTATTAACGCGAGTATCACACATTCAAATAAAATACTGTATACCAGATTAAAACGCGATTTATTGACTGTCTCCCGCGACCACGGTTGCTGAAAAGCATCCGAAACGTCGGGATAAATAATTTAAACAATATAAATAATAAATCGCGTTTTAATCCGGTATACAGTATTTTATTTAAAAATATATATTTTAGAGTTTATCAATAATAATAAAATTATTAAGTTTTTCAACTGGGAGTTCGTGAGGAGGTCGCTTTTATTTTTAGACGTTGGAAGTCTGATCAGAAAATAAGTACTGATAATATATATAAAATTCAATATACAAATTTAGAAACATACAGAGACTCCTTTTTCAAATAGCAAGAGTCGACTTAAAAATTCCTTAGAAAGAATGCACTAGGATAATATTCAATTTCCATGAGCTACTGTATGATATCAACAAATATCTATTTATAATGTAACGTTCCTCCTGGCCTCGTTAAAAACGGTCCAGGTGTTCCAGCGTTTCACGAACAGTTACTTGAAATTTACCGTTATTCATGTTTCAGTTTTTACAAAGCATATTTTATAGAATTAATTTTATTTTATTTCTCTATTATGGTAATAATTCTTATTAAAACTAGAGCATTTTTGATAAATACTTGCAGTATAATATTCTGTGTCGGGTGTATATAGGCTCGACCGACGCTTATGAATTTTTTATGCATATAATAGTGATAAGAGTGTTCACCCCAATTTCTTTTCTTTTTATTATGTGGCATTAAAAAATCCATACAACCCTACATTTTCACTCTTCTATTACCAAACCCGTGCGAAGCCGGGGCGGGTCGCTAGTATTATATAATAATTCTAAACTATTTATAGCTGGTTTAAATAAGGCTAATTATTTAGAAAATTTGATTTAAAGTATTTGGAATCTTCATAGTTTAAACATAATTGAGTTACGACCCTCTCTCTCGTTCCAACCACCCAATTATTCTAGCTAAATACTTCAAGTGGAACTCAAATTCACTCGTTATCTTATAGATTCGATCCGATAAGTGCTTAAAATTAATATTAATTATTCATAAACCTCTTTCAACTTATAAATAGTGAGATAATGATCAAAGAGCAAAATAATTTAAAATTAAACAGCGCCATAAAGCTTGAGAATTGAGATTCTATTTGAATTATTAAACGGTTGAGTTTGGAAATGAGATTAAAAATTAATTGATCATTACAGTGACTGTTTTAATGTGTAATTACTAATTACCTTATGATATTATAATTATAATTGAGGTATTAATTATTATAACGAGATGATATTGTCTTTTATTAATGCGATTATAAAACATTTAAATGAAACAACTTTACGGGATTATATTATTTTTTGACCGAATAGAAAATTACAGCAAGTATCGACTCCGTAGAAATAGTTGACTTGCGTATGGCAAATTTGGAAAAAAAACAAATCAGATATCTGGCACCTTTCAGTCTGTCACGCTGACAATACCGACCCGGCTTCGCGCTGATAATGTAGCTTTCTATTGGTGAAAGAATTTTTAAAATCGGTCTAGTAGTTTTTGAGTTAAATCGTAACAAACAAACAAACAAATATTTTCTCTATATAATATTAGTATAGATATATAATTATAAAAGTTATATATTCAATAATATCTTTTATTACGTTAAAGCGAATTCTAGGCATTTGGGCTTGTATGGTAGTATCGCCACTAGTGGAAATACATAGTTCAAAAACGTTTCACCGTCGTAGATACATGACACGATTGATGCCTCGCTCGAAGGGTTTTGTTTCAAAATAATGTTGCTGAAACGTCGAGCAAGTAATGAAGCATAGTTTTTATATTCGCCATTTGTTAACACAACCGCAATCTGTTACCCGAGCCGCCGCCAGCGCTGCACATAATACATCAAGCGCTTCTCGAATTCTCTTCCCGGCCAATTACAGCGCTTGTTACGCTGAAAAATATCCGCTCAGCTAAATGTGCATATATTTCATACAATATATAAGTTATGGCTAACATTACATGCCATCATTTTATTCTTTATCGCGTTTCATGATTATTTGATGCTGTTTATTTAAGGACTGTTGGAGAATTACATTTATCAATCATATCATATCAAACTAGACATATGGTCATTGAAATCAAGGGGTGTATAATGGGAAGATGAAAGGTGACAGCCAAGTGACAGCTGTCTGACTTTTCACTTTCCACTTTTGCTTACTGGGCAGTTCTACAAAACCAAATATTAACCTTTAAATTATGGACAGTTTTTTTTTTGAAGAAAATTACGCAAAAACATTTAAAAAATTGTGGAACATCTCAAATATAATACACTGACTTCGCACGGCTGCAATGTAGATACACAAAAAGCCTATATTACTCGCTAATAATGTAGTTTTCTATTGAAAGAATTTTAAGTCTTGTAGTTTTTGAGTTAAATCGTAACAAACAAACAAATTGTTTGTCTTTATAGTACAGATTGGTTTCTCGAATCACCACATATTGAGCGCCCATTTTTTATAATTATCTTGATCTTAATCTTGAGTTTCTCTAAATGGATGCATTTCTATTGAATAGTTGAGTACTTGAGTAGTGATGATGCACCGCTTATATTTCCCTATCCTAAGCTGATGTCTTGTGCATTGCAGATGAGTCATACACCCCCGCGCCCCAGCCACCGCCCCGCTCCTCAGGTATTCATTCCTAATTCCTACTGTTAACGAAGCTATATTCTAATGAAGCCCAAATCAAAAATAAAGGGTCATATAAATATATATATAATGATTAAATTCCGAGTCAATAATATCAAATCAAATTATAATTTATTCATTTAGGTAGCACAATGTACACTTATGAACATCAATAAAAAACAATTAAAAGCTTCTAATTTTACATTTAGAACGGACGAATAATATACTTAACAACGGTAGTTTGCAAATAGTATAATATCATATATTAGCGAAATATTGTAGTTAATTTTTTAGTATCTACCTTTGGCTTGGGCTTTTCGATTTTTAATTACCTAAGCCAAAAGTCAAACATACTTTAAAACAAGAGGACACTGTTAACCAATATTGCCATAATATAGAAAATTACAGCAAGTATCAACTCCGTAGGAATATATGGCGTTAGTGTGGCAACTTTTTGAAAATTCAAATTAGACAGCTGTTATTTTTAGTCCGCCCTTGACCACGGTTGCTGCAACGCATTCAAAACTAAATTCCTCAAATAATTAAAAAAAAACAAATATTTTATAAGATCACAGATTTAAGGCTTTATTACGATGTCGCTTCTTTAGTAGTTGTTTGTAGTTATTGTATTTCCGGTCATGTTAGTCCCCTGCATGTTGTCCTCTGTGTCATGTTTTGAACCTATTTACATATTTATTGTATATTTTATTATGTTTATGCATAGCATGTGCTTAATTCAGCTGTCTGTTATAAAAATAGCATTGAAAAATACTTTCATACCATTTGTTACCATTACTATGCACAGAGGTTAAAGCTTCACGTTTTAATATTTAGTCTAATATTTTTATCGTGACTGGTAAATTTACATTGCAACTTAACGGTTTTACTTAATTCGCTAATTCATTACAAGTTTTATGAAACAATAAAGATTATTTATTATGCTTAGAGACTTGGTAAATACTATATATAGTACTTACCATGTCTCTAATAATATATAATAGTACTTTATTCATACATTATGTTTTTTTTAATGTTAGATATCGACAGACGTGCCTGAAGTTCACTCGATGGTAGGTGATATCTCAGCCACAGAACATCAGTCAATGATACCTGTCTTTTTACTTCGAGCATTCGGAAATTTATAGACTGAAACGGCAGTATGCACTTCACGGTTTTTCCATCTATGAACGGTGGTTCGGTATCCGGTCGGAATTTCGATATTCCTTCCAGCCATTCAATGCCTAAAGTTACCAGACATGAGGAAAACATGCTTACAAAAAAATATAAACATGTCGTCCCGGTGGGATTCGAACCCACGACCCATCGATGCGCATGGCAGGTGTTCTACCGAACTCGTCAACGAGCCCGTCCGCCCGTGTATTATATAATCAAATAAAGAAAATTATTCTTTACTATTAATATACGTATAACGTTAAAAATAATTTCGTTATAAACGTAATATTTATGAAAATTAAAGAATGCCATAAGCTGATTATACTGTAGAAATGGAATACGTTTGATGCTTTTACAGAAAGGCCATGTTTACGGGAACACGAGTATTTTATGCCTGGGAAAGTAATATTGAAATAAACAGTACTATATTAGTACAAAATATTGTGACATACATACATATTTGTACAAATCCTTTGGCATAACAAAACGTTTTACACCTGCTGCTATAGTAATATATAATATATTATAGTAATATATGATTAGTTACGACTAATCAGTCTGAGAAGCAAAAAAGTATGAAAATATATGTAGTTTCCTGATAGGAGAGTCGGTTAAACAATTTTTAAATAAAATATTTCTTTTACTATTTTAATTATTGTGTTAGTCGACTGTCCTTTAGATTTGGCTAAAGACTTGGTAACATTTGGTCTTCACTAATGTACATAGTTATATTGTTTTTAAACTTCTCATAAATTAAAATCGGTAGATGGGAGTGAGGCTCACTTGACGGTAGTCGTGCACCCACACAATATCAATCGATCGTATGCTGTCGACCTATTAATTTTCATTTCAAGTATTCAACAAACGGTTGTAGTCATACATAGCCAGTGCTCAGACGTAGGCAATAACATATTTCTAAACAAATTATATACATACATCGACGTATCTGTAGAACAAAGTCGGATATGATTATGATTTGAAGTCACTTTTTTGTATTTGTAAGGCGAAACGGATCTATATAATTTACTTGTAGAATCAAAATAAATAAAATTTACTAGTAGAATAAAAAACACATGTTTTCGAAGATAGCAGCCTTATAGGTTCATGAAAATAATTTCTTCAAAGAATAAGGTCAATTGTCATGCAGAAGTAATGTTCTATGGATACGGTCTACAGTCTACAATCTACATGTTAGACCCGACAGGAATAGAACACCCGGATCGCGTAGCATGACCATCAAGAGATATCTTGCCGACGAGTGAAGACAAACTAAGATATAAGATATCTCGATATCTCGACATCGACGACTTTAATAAACAAGATATTTCAATCGATAAATATCTCTGCTTTTGACTTTAGAAGTCGAGTTTTAAGTGTCATGTAAGATATTTAAAGAGATAATCGATTAAAACACGAGAAAACGGTCGACAAAATTTTGTCGTGGTTGTCATGCTAGGCCGGCCATTAAAACGCAAGCACTAGCATTGCATGCCCTGTAGTGAAACTATGATATTGAAATTGTTGTCGTTTGACATACTCGTAAATACTAAACTGAATACAATTCAAGAAGCGAAATATATATATACATATGTATGTATATGCTAGGACCCAATAAATGTTTGGTGTCAAGTGGATGTATTTTATATGTGTTTATTTCATCAGCTGCTGCAGCCACGATCTGGGGCTCTCAGGACGTGTATGTGAAGAAGGGCAGCACGATATCGCTGACCTGCTCTGTCAACGTCCACTCATCACCGCCGTCAAGTGCTTCCGTTCTGTGGTAAGTGATATTTAATATCGTTTCAGACTATAAATGCATACATAAATCAAAGTAAGATTATTTATTTATTTCGACACCCGGACCTAGATCTACAGTACGCAGGGGTGGTGACTAGTACCATACAATACAATACCCTGAAAAATGGAATTAATTCCGTACCGTAAAGTTACCGTCTCCCTATGGAATAGTCGCACGAATGTAGAGTCAGTCAGTTAGACCAATTATAACGCAAGAACGATTGCACCGATTTTAATGAAACCTTATTTTTTGATTTTGTCTAATCCCGAATAACAGAATAACTATTAAAATATCGGAAAATTTTAGGAAACAAATATATGCAGAAAATAATTTTAAATAAATTAGGCACGGAACTCCGCCATCTTCCGTAATTGACAGCTCACGTCACACACGCTTATAGCTTAGGTATTCGTAATAATTGACGTCCACTGTAAATCCGTAAGATATTAGACATTATATGAAAGAAATAGGAAAATAGTATGTAGGTATAGATCTAGAAATATATTTTTTTTGTTTTTGAAGCTAACATTCAGGTAGTTCATCTGTATTCGGGTCCGCTAGTTTACTATATAGGACATATATACAGATATTTAATGAGCTGCAAAAAGCTTTATTAGCTGCTTTGAGTTGTTCCAGTAAATTTTTGACCAAATTTATCAACACGAGATCTTCTTTTCCCATACTCCATTCACTGTTTATGTATTTAAATCATGATAGCTTTGTAAATATTTTGAAATGAAAAACGAATACTTTAAAAAAGTAGAACCTTCTTATATACCTTCTTGTTACGTTCGATAAGCAAGAATCTCCCTCGGGATTGGACCAAGATGATTTACGAAAGCCAATTTGTATTTATAAACCTCTCAGAAAACCTTCATGACAAGATAATAATCTGGTAAAGGTCCTGTTAAAATATTTATGAATTTTGATGTCATCTGAAAGGGGACAAACAACGCGGATATTTTTCTAAATGGGTGCTGTGGCAAAGTAGAACTTCCCAGAAAAGATAAAATCCACTCTTAAATGAAATAAAAACACATTCAACGAATTAAGGAAATATATAGCTATAGATATTAATCTGAGTATACGTATTATATTTATTTATGTTAGTTATCGACAGACGAGAATGAGGTTGACTTGAAGGTAGGTTACTCCAGCATATCAGTCAATTCTAGGATTCGTACGTTTAATGTCTGAAGTGACCAAACGTGGGGAAGACATGCTTATAGAAAATTATAATCTTGTCGTCCCGGCAGGAATCGAACTCACGTTGATGGGTTTCAGTGCGGACGGTAGGTGCTCTACGTTTAATAAATAGAGTGACTTGGCAAATGCACACAGTGTCATAATTTACTAAGTAATTTAAATAGTCTTCCATATTATAGGTACATTCAAACAAATTAAAACACAGAGCGCTAATATTAAATAGATTTGACATAAACTGACAAGGTATCAATTTATGAAAAAGTGGTTGGATAGCCGCTCCCATAGATGGCTAGCTACAGAATTAACCGACTTTGTTTACATTCGATTTTACAACTTTTACGGCAGATGAACTGCGTTGTGAGACTTGTGCATATTTGTACGTGTTATGTTTTTGATGGGATAACATTATTTTTACTATATTTCCATTTTAAATGAATTTATATTGTTTTGAAGAGTACTTTTGAATGGACGTAATAGAAGATAATGGTTCTAGGTATCACGGCAACTCAGTGGTCGATTTCGACTCCCCGCGCGGCGGCATTAGCCTGGAGACGGAGAAGACGGAAGGCGGCACTACCAGCAAACTCCTGGTGACGAAGGCCGCCCTCACCGACTCCGGGAACTACACGTGCGTGCCGAACAACGCCCACCCCGCCTCAGTGTCCGTACATGTGCTCAATGGTATGTATTCACTCTCATGTGAAATCCCGAGTCCTCTAGTGGGGCATGGGACAGACCCATTTCTTTTAATTCTTGTTTCTCCGGGATTCGAACCCAGGAACTCCGGTGCTAAACGCATCGCGCTTACCACTGAGCCACGGCGGCGATCACTTACATACTTATAACATTAATGTTAAAAGTTTAGCTTTTAAAAAATAACCGGTATAATGCATTCCAAGACGGGGTTAATTTAAAAATTATTTTATAATATTTTAAGAATACATACACAATCATATACATTAAATACATACAACAATATAGTAACAATTTTACTAAAATAATTTTGTAATTACAAAATAACGTAATAAACTGATCTATCACAGTGAAAATAATAACATTTCGGAAGCGAAATACGTTAAGCCAGTATTATCATGCCGAATTGTATCGTATCTGTTTTCCATTAACACAGTCGTATTTGTTCCCCGGTATTATAGCGATCGTTCTGTTAGATTTGTGCGGTAAATATGGCAATAAAGCTTATTAGTTTAATTAGTGTGTTTATTTCTGGGTAATTAAGTTGTGTTGTGTGGGATATTCGGTTGTAGCTAGGTGACGCCTGCGGTTTTATTTGAGACAAACTTTAGTGCTGAAGTACTTTCACACTAATACAAATATGTCCGACCTGTCACCACAAGGAGCATCCATTCACGAGGACGACGCATGATGATAATGGAATTAATGATTGTCGTAGGTGAGCACCCGGCTGCTATGCAGACCAGCAACCGAGCCTCATCCTACCTCACCTCTCAGCTGAGCTGCGCGCTGCTCACCTACCTGCTGTCGTCCATGGCTGGCAGATGATCGCACTCCGACCTGATGTGTTGAGATGGAACTTTTGTTGTTATTCACAAAGATGAACCGCGTATATCTAACGTAGATTGCGTCCATAATAATAATGATAATATCTTATTTTATGTATTTCAAATACGCATCAGTTCAAAATATTAGTACAGCAATACTGCCATCGTAAGGAAATAACATTTCTGATAGTTTTACTATAATTGAATTTTAGCTTAAAGGGTCCCATATACGGTGCGATTCATCGTTTCGATCAATCTGATGAAAATCGATTGATTGTTTCAAAAATGCCACTCTAACACGAAACAATTGGTCCTTACGATCGATCATTTACCTGTTTGAAACGGCACAATAAAGACGTGTTCAAATAATTTAATAATACAATAAATACAGGCCGCGTCAGGCTGAGACAAAAATGGAATCGTTGATCGCAACGAGCCATACATAGTGGATTCATCGTTACAATATTCATGATTGTATGAGATTTTGTTGCGTTAACGATCTTGACATACGTGCACTATCGATTCGTCGTTTCGATTGGTCTGATATGTCGGATCGTAAAGATCAATCATACCGTATATGGGGCCCTCTAGTCAGTAAGAAAGACACGTCTACTTTTTTCCCCTGGAAACCCCGTTTTTCCTTATGATGGCTGAACAACTGTATGTTGTGTACGAGTTAACTCGACATTAAAGCAGTCTGAATCACCAGCGTATTTCTGATATTGAGACACTATGACTAAACTAAAAGTATTCTAGTATTTGACTTTAGAAGTACAACACATTTTAGTTTAGTCTAAGCTCTTCAAACATCAGAATTGCTTCAAATTGTTTTTTTTTACCTTAGTTCACTTTGGTTATATAAATAATAATTACAATGAAAATACAGTATTATTAGTAGATGTTTATTATATAAAAGCTCTGTTAATATAATATATAAAATAAAATAATAAGTAATTTATATTTAGTTCAATAAGTTACATGTGTAAGCCGAAGTACTAAATTCAATATTTGAATACTAAATACCTATGTTATCGTATTATTTAAATGACAAATTATATTTTCTTGCAGTTTCGACATGTATACATATGTATATAGTTTATTTGAAAGAAATAAAATTGATATTGTTTATCGCTTACCTAATCAAAAGAAGGAGCCTAATGATCTTAAACAAACGAAAATTTCATCTCAAATTAAGTAATTATAATATAATGAATAAAACTCGTTATATTGTCTTTTATTAACGCGAGTATCACACATTTAAATAAAATACTGTATACCGGATTAAAACGCGATTTATTATTTAAATTATTTATCCCGACGTTTCGGATGCTTTTCAGCAACCGTGGTCGCGGGAGACTGAAAGATGACAGTTGTCTTATATTTGAAATGTCACAAAGTTGCCATATTTAATTCAATTAAATTAAAAATAATCTATTAATTTAGGTAACACAATGTACATCTATGAACGTCAATAAAAAATAATACATATTAAATTACTAATATTACTAATATTAAATGCTTCTAATTTTACATTTACTACCAGTTCACAAATCAAGGGCGTAGAGCGGACGAGAAGAACTGGCAAGAAACTCGCCGCCACTCTTTTTTAATCGCCAAGTTTACAAAATTTTTATTGACGTTCATAGATGTACATTGTGTTACCTAAATTAATAGATTATTTTTAATTTAATTGAATTAAATATGGCAACTTTGTGACATTTCAAATATAAGACAACTGTCATCTTTCAGTCTCCCGCGACCACGGTTGCTGAAAAGCATCCGAAACGTCGGGATAAATAATTTAAATAATAAATCGCGTTTTAATCCGGTATACAGTATTTTATTTAAAACTCGTTAGTAAGAACGAAGATCTTCGAATTGTTTGTAACATTCAATCTTCTTATAAGTTTGCAATGGAGTCATCAACATTATTAATTATTGTATTATCTAATATAAATAGAATTTATTCGTATATTCGTATAAAATTCATTTAGTCATTTGTCATTTTAAAATATTTTATTATCACTAAAATAATTCGATGCTATTTAAAGTTTCACATAACTGAAATGTTATTTAAAAATAACTTTTAAAATAATATTTATTTATTTACACTTTTAACAGAAAAGCCTTTAGTCATATTATAGTAAAAATAAATACCTTTTATTTTTCTCAGTTGAACAACATTATAAGAAGATGAAATGTTATTTTAGGGTAAGTGTTACGGACGTGGTTTCAAAACATATATTTTTCTTATAGTTTTATTTCAAATATCAGTGGTATATGTATCTATGAAATTAAAAGTTGTAAGTTAAATTCAATTTTAAAACTCTAGGGACATAATTACCTGAGATATAATAATATTATCACCGTAGTTATTATTTGAGTTGCGATATATTATTTGTATATTAGGTAATTTTGTCCCTAAACTATTTAAATTTAATTTAATTTACAATTTCATTCATTAAAAACACATATCATAACCCGTGATTTCTATGTGTTTTTAATGAAATTGACTTTAAAATTATATAGTATTAGGATGATTTAAAAAAATATTTAAACACCGATATCTTTTGAAACCATGTCTTCTTTTTAATACTAGTAAATGGTTAAATCTAATATAATATGAATGCTTATAAAGTCTTATACCAAATAACTGGAAATATGTGATATTATTTTACAATATAATTCAAACAAACTCCCCTGTGCAGATCTAGTAGAGAAAAGGCTAACTATTATTACAAATTAATTATTATTTTCCAGAAATAAAATGTCATCAACTTTGGTAAAATGTCATCAACTTTGGTATCCGCTTTCTCTAATAATATTTCAAAAAATCTTGATACAACTGTACATAGCTATTCCAATCTCTAAATATTTTTAAGCTTAAAATTAAAATATTGTAATACTCGTAACTGTAAGAGAATCTTCTTACTAGGTCTGTTCAATGGAATTCATGTTGCGACTAATCTATACGAAATATTATTGTATGTCACATATAACTATATAAAATAGTTTGGGAAGTAACCACTGAATTATTATCCCCTTCTCTATATTTAAAACTATTTCTGTAAACTATGTTCAGTAATGTTGTTTACTGACAGTCATTGCTATGAAATGTGAGCAAATTCCGTCGATAGATTGTTGACTCAATGATTATCATCGAACTTATTCGCCATTTCTCTGTTTAAACAACTGTTATCGAATGCCACCTTGATTATACCTATAGACTCATTTCAGATAGACCTTGATACTGCTAAATATTGCCTTGGGACGCCAATATGGTATTCTTCATTTACCTAATCATTAATGAAAAATTTACAAATATGTTCAGAGGATAGTAATTCATCTCATCGTATATTTCGTAAAGAATAGGCAGTAAACAATATTCTACACTTAACAGTTTGTATATAAAATAAATACGTAAAAGTAGTATAAACGCGTTGTATATAATTAACTGTTGTAAATAAGTATTGCGATGAGTTGGTAGTTGCAGATGAGATGTTTATTTTGTTCTTAGAACATATTCTAGGCAAATGTAATGGAGGTCTCTTTTCGAAGACTTCAATTGTATAATAATTGATGTAGGGTCACTCATTTATATTAAAATGATCTCAATTTGTATCTAATCTAATTGAGAGCCTATGTATATGTTAATTGTTATAGCAGTGTTTTAATTATTTACTGCTCTTTAAAAATATCTCAAACATTTTTTATTTATTTTATTTTCATGGTAGAGATACAGTTAGGTAACCTTTCTGGGCAAGTTAAGAAACTCAAACAAAATCTATTTCACTAAGTTATTATTAAGGCATATAAGGATAACTAGGTACTCAAAATACGAGAATCTATTTAAGTCCTCATTCTGAATATACGAATATTGTGATATTATAAAGCCTATGAACGCGCATAAAAATATTAAATAAATAATTATTTATCGACAAGGCTCACCGTAAAATAAAAATGAACAAGGAAACTCTGAATAATGTTAACTAATCAACCTATTGCAATACCGAAGAGGGTTGAGTTGTCTCTTTCTTTTACAAAAGATAAAAAGATGGTACTTCTAAATAGTAAGAATGAAAGATAAAATTGCAGTGCGCGAGTCAAACTGCACTTGTAGCGTGACGTCGGCGACGGCCATTGTCTTTACCCGGGTAAAGGCAGGGGATAAAAGATCAACAATATGGCCGTTTTGCAAAGATTTCTCATTAATGCCGAGATACAGATGCTGACGTTGCAGTGTGGCAGTTTTTTACTTTTGAAAGTAGATTCTCGTGTACTTGTGCCAGTGACAATTTTGTGTCTGTTTTAATTATTACAAGGAAGTTAGTCAACTATGTACTATCAGAGACCGAATTGTTTTTGATCACTGAAGGAAATCAAACATAGGAATGTTTTCAACGTTTTATGATTACTGTTTGTTTTGTTGTATATTAATGTTACAAAGAGTTTGCAACATTTATATAAAAAAATCACAAATGTATACTTCTTCATTCGATAAAGTCTTGTAAAAAAAGACCCATTTTCCAATTTGTTATAAAGAAATTAAAGAAAAGAGATCTTCATAAAATAATTAGTAAATAATGACAAATAAATTAAATTATTATTAAAATTCTATCGACTGTTTTCATAAATTAATCTTTTAAATAATTTTGTTAACATTTCGTGTTTATAAAATACGCTTCATTCTACGAAAGCCAGTATCTTCTAAAGACCAGTTGCTTAGTTAAAAATATTTGTGATTTCCCTCGAGATATACAAATAATCACGTACAACTTGTAATGAGAAACTAACACGCCTAAAATAAAAAAAATATAATGAAAAAGTGTCTGTAAGTATAACTCTAAGATTCCTTAAGAGGACCTTGAATATTTGCAGCACACCAGCTTTTTATTAAACACCTATTGCAAACTGCTGTCAAGGGTAGAGATAGAGTAATAAAAATATTTGATTTTAGTCATTTGTTATGGAATACAAAAGCTACCGTATATCTGCTTTCTCCATCTGATCTAGTACTAACGTAAACTAAGGTGTTGAAAAACCTATTTACAGTTCATCTTAATTTAAAGGCTTCTAGGCCTTGTTTCCATGTAACAGCAGTCAGCGTGTAACCTGCTACTACTTCTAATACCCTGGTAGTCCGAGAATAACATCGCATTATTAGTAACTTGAACTACTGCATGCTGCACGCGTTGACTGAAACTTAATGCAGTGTATAAAAATATAACTACTGCCTTCGGTGTTGTCACAAATATACCCCGGGAAATATTAAAGGCGAAAGGCGAAGAATACAATTCTGCATTGACTTTGAAGAAGCGTAATTTAAAAACCCATTGAAAACCTCTTTCCATAAAATCTTGTAAAGTAAAATAAAATTAATATAGTGTAGTAGATGATTGTAACTAGCTATGTTCCTTAACGAGTAGCAGTTAATGTAACGGACTCATTAGTATATGTACGTTTTTAAGCGAATGTTATTCGGAAATATTGGTTTTATTTTGTATTTTGTAAATATGGTAAGCGAGACGGGGGTATTAATAAATAAACATTTAAAAATCTTTTGTGCTCTTATTTTTGTCCTGATTTTTGATACATTTAGTCACATCTACAATAGCCGGCCTAGCATGACCGTCACGAGATATCTCGCGGACGAACAAAGGATATCTCGATATATTATTTCTCGACATCGACAATTTTGATATTAAAAGTCGAGTTTTAAGTGTAATTGTGATGTTAGACCCGGAAGAAATAAAGAGATAATCGATTAAAACACGAGAAAACGGTCGACAATATTTTCTTGTACATATAATGTTATGTATGTTACTTGTTGTTAAGACCAAAGTTATTTATTGCATAATTGTATGCAACAGGCAAATATAAAAAGGTAAATTAAAGCTCACTTTATTCAATATAATATTTTATATGTATTTCTTAATATTGCAACACAGTAAAGGTCCTCTGTTAATTTGAAAAAATGAACATTCAAAATACCTTGACAGGAAGTGAAAATTCGCACCATAATTATTACGTTTAAGGAAATGTATTTGCCAGCCGAGATAATGGTGTAACGTGAAAAGGCGTCGCAAATATGAAGAAAAAATAAATATATTAAGAAGGAGTGAGGTAGGCATTTTTCACGAATGTAAGGGAGACTTAATACGAACGAAAATCTTTTTACAAACGGAAATAGCAATATTAGATAATTATTTCTATCTGCTTGGAAATTTATACTACTTATTCACAAAAATGTTGAAGAAAATGTTTGTATGGGAAAAGATCAATCGGATTAATATAATATTGTGACTTAAAGTCGACACCGATACAAAGAGATTGTGCAAAAATGTTCATGAATAGCTTCAGATGTGTAAGACAAGATGTCTTTATGTTAAGGGTAATTCTCGCATTTCGTGCAAATTGAAAGAATTTGTGAGAAAAAAATAGAATTTATTTTTTTCAGTGCCATTGCATAGCTAGTTGAAAAATAAACTAGCTATTTGAGTATTATTAAATTATACCTTAAATTGGCCAAAAATGGGCTTTATAATTTTTTCGTAGATATAATGATTAAAGAAATTTGGTAATGATATGAGGGACAATGGTAATGAGAAAATACTATTGGTAATGAGAATGTAAATAAAAAATGTAATTAAAATTCGTTTTTCTTTTAATAACAATTATATAAGTACTTCAATTGAGTTTTATTCACTTAATAGTTTCATTCAAAAGTAATTTCACAATCAATCGTGTAACAAAAAACTTTCAAAATACTTTAAAAGATATGGAATCCTACGTAATAGTCAATACTCATAATCAAACTCTACATTATTAATTACTAAAACTCTCACAAGTTCTGTTCAAGCATCTTTCATTATAGACGTCACAGCATAAATCTATTCTATCGCCATCAGCAATAAAGCACATATTTTAAATGGCTCCTTATGAATCTAGAACAGAAATCAGAATTAAAACACAATTTTTGTACCAATTCAACTTACAGTATTTTAGTTGCGATATCTATAACTTCCTACTGACACAGAAAAAAAAATTGCTGACGAGATAAGTACCTAAATTCCTGTCAAAACAACGGCACGCAAGCCATTGGTTCGTCATCACTGATCTAGAACAAGTAAAATCTGTTGTTACATTAATCTTCATTACCATCATTTTATGATCATTACCATTTTTCAAATAGCTGATGGTAAATCATGGTAATGAAAGTAATGGTAATGATATTCTAGCAGTTTTTTAAAAATACTCCGTAAATAACTGTAAAATGTTAAGCATTAAGATCATAAACTACATAAACTCGAAGGTTATTATGTTAACATTCACCATATATCAAAACAAAAATTACTCTATATCTCAAAATAGCACTAATGGTAATGAAAAAAAAACTTACCACGCATAATATTCTCACCTTCATCATTCTTTATCAACAAACTGCAAGACGCTAGACCCGGTCTCTGTTCACTGGTCGATTGGGCGAGAATCACGTAAAGGGGAAAGGGGTAGAGAACATCATGTGCGCGTTCAAACAGGATAATTTTTTTACTTCGAGTTCAGCTGACGGTAATGATTATTTTTTTTGGTCAAACTTATTTCATCAGAGCAATTGTAAATAACAAATAGTAAACGATTTTTTATTTAAATTTTTTTATTGCTTCATATGTATTTTATTCATAACAAAACAATAATACATAGTAATCCACCAATTTTTTGTGTTATTAGCTTTCAACTACCAAAAATCGATTTCTGACCAGTGTTGGTAATGATATTTAGGCGTATATTTTATTTATATATTTTTTTTAAAGTACCTGGCATTATTATTTTCCAGTGGCAGATATACATATGCAACATACCTAGAATATAAAAAATATTTGGTAACTTAGGCTTACTTAATTTAGCTTTTATTCTTACTGACACGTGTTTTGCACGAAACGGTAGAAATACCCTTAAGTTGATCAAACATATTGGTTTTGGAAGAATATTCAATATTGATTGCAATAGATATATCAAAAAAATATTATTGCCTTTTCAAGATTTTATGTAGCTATTACGTATATTTAATGTAAAATTAATTAATTAGTGACATGTATATGTCTATATCGCCGGTTCTGGAGAACAAAATGCTAAATACCATATAAATCTAAAGCAGTTATCATTTTTATTGTCTTTTATTAACGCGAGTATCACACATTTAAATAAAATACTGTATACCGGATTAAAACGCGATTTATTATTTATATTGTTTAAATTATTTATCCCGACGTTTCGGATGCTTTTCAGCAACCGTGGTCCTGTCTCCCCGCGACCACGGTTGCTGAAAAGCATCCGAAACGTCGGGATAAATAATTTAAACAATATAAATAATAAATCGCGTTTTAATCCGGTATACAGTATTTTATTTAAAAGTTATCATTTTGTTCTCCGGAACTGGCGTTATATGTCTATATATCTATATACATGTCACTAATTAATGAATTCGACTAACTATCGTATTAAAATATCTAGAAAAAGTAGAAGAGAAGTGACAGGAAGCTTATTTATTATCAGAAAAAAAAACAGGACATTTGGTAGTAAGAATAACTTTGAGTTTAATTATGGTTCCTAATAAAGGATTTCGCTATTCTAGGGACGATTACAGTCAATACTTCTATACTTATATTATAAAGAAGAAAGATTTGTTTGTTTGTATGTTTGTTTGTTACGATTCAACTAATTTTTTTTAAATAGATTTTAAAAATTCTTTCACCAATGGTTACAGCTAAAAGCTACATTATCAGCGAATAACATAGGATATATATTTTTCTATATAGTATAGTTTATCTACATTGCACCCGTGCAAAGTTCGGAAGTATTACTTTTATTTTATAAGACTTATATCAGCTGATAACAATCGTTTAGCTATTAAAACAGTTTACTTACAAAATCAAAATATGCCGCGATATATATTAAAAAATAAAAAGCATAAGACGTGCGCAAATACACACACTGTATAATATAACTAGTTGAACAAAAATAGAGGTGTGCTCGAAATATGTAACAAGCTACAGGATGTCCCGAAAATTCCATTCCCACAACCAAATACGAGTTATGAAACGCGGGCAAAATAAAAATACGAAACAGAAAAGTTGGCGACGCCTTCTCTATCACTCGTGTTATGCATCAAGCATGAATTTTAATGTTTCCTTTTCTACTTCGAGTCAATGTCAAGGGAATATGGAAATACGACTTGAGTGCCATAACACATATGATAATCATGGCTAAAAGCTATTTCTTGAGGTTTATATGCAATCAAAAAAACCACAATTTGTAAAATATAATAAAAAATTACAATTAAATTGCATTAAGCTGTTGAACTACATATCACAGGACGCTACTAACATACACTCTCAGTACATCTGGGGACACGTAGTTCAAGCCATTTTCGACCCCCCTATAAATTCGTGGATAAAACTAGAATCCTGAATTTGAACAAATAGTTTAAGAATTATAACTACCTAGTCACAGAACAGGGAAAAATAAGTAGAATTGCGAAGTAGGCGTGGTATGCGTGTCACTATTGAGTGATATTTCCCTTAACCCATCACAGTCGTGTCATAACACTGCGTTGAGTCGGTCGTGTCATAAAATTACTTTTTTTCGTAACTATGCCGTACTGTTATATTTTAGAGTATAAGAATGATAGCAGAAGGAAAAGTCTTAGTAACGGAGGTGTTTCTTACCATCACTTAGTACAAATTTATATATTTTTTCAATAAATCTTAAAATTTCAATTGACCATAAATTTAATAGAAAAAAAACCTAAAATCATCCTTATACCTTTCCTATAAAGTTCAGTTTAGATCGTTTGTCATATCAGGTGTCAACGCTATTCTCGAATGTTCTATCGCTACTCACTTAGTAGTGATGTGTTAGGTCGAATGTTTTTATCGATATACAACATGTCAGTAATAATTTTATATAATATTAAAATTTATCATTTTTATTTTTAATAGCACGATAGTTAAATCGCAGTCTTAAATACTTGAATTAATAAATTATTAAAAAAATCGAAAGTGTTTTTATTTTTTGTTTGTCCGTCCTTCGAGTTGAAATTAACCAACGGATTGACCGAAAATTTTGAAGAAAAAAGAGAAGTCTACTTTATCTTCCTTGCAAGAGAAAGTAGACCCTTTCCCAGACTAGTAAGTAACCTTAACTTCAACAGAGAAGATGGTTTGAGACTTTCCAACACCTGGGATCCGATAATTAAAAATTTGCCTTGGGGTTTTAGCCCCAAGTCAAACATACTAAAAAACAAGGGAATATGGCAAGTCAATATTGCCACGATATAGAGATGTCATCTCTATTAACTCCGTAGGAATAGATAGCGTTAATATGGCAACTTTGTGATATTTCATCAGACAACTGTCATCTTTCAGTCTGCCCGTGACCACATTTGCTGAAAAAACGTCGAGATAAATAATATTTATAAATTAATGAATCGCATTTTAAACCGTTATAAAGTATTTTATTTAAATGTGTGATACTCGCGTTAGTAAAATAGAATATTAATATAGCTTCTTAACTAGCAATCGTGTTTTTATTCACTCACGTTGTTAAAATACATTTGAATTTCTAAAAAAACATTAAAAGATTTTAATATGTATCATATCTACTACGAAAAATAAAACTATAGGAAATATTTATTTGCTCGTGCTTGTACGGTAATAAATGCGATTTGAAGTATGGTGAGTAGTTAAATGATTTCTGCTGTTACAAATGTGATTTATGATTCAGACTGTTAGTAATACAGAACTGAAAATTAAAAAAGAATATAATACCTACAAGTACTTTTTCAATTCATTCTAACCCTAACTTATATTATAAATTCGAATGTGTGTGGCTTGTTCTTCCTTCTCGCAAAGGCATACATACTACATATTGATTTGAAAAAATAAATAAAAATTGTATCAAAAATAAAATACCTTATTTTTGGTTTAACACCAGTTTAAAACGGCGCTATACTACGGTATAATTACACCACAAATGATAATCATACAACATAGTACTTAAATCGTAAACAAAAATAATGTATCAAATATCGATAATGTTTTTAAACGTGTCCGACACTAGCCGGAAATGACGAAATTATTAAATTTATGACAAATCATGACACAGTTTTCGACTTTTTGAAGTGATGATTAAGATCACTATTGCGTGCAAGAAGAATAACGACATCTATTATCGAGTAGAGGAATTATTTATTAGTTTGTTTCAATATTACAAAGTAACCGTTATCGCGAAGTACTAAGATATATTATCAATTGTAGGACCAGTGTGATTTATGTAGTTTTGACTTAAATAAAAACAACCAATCGAAGAAAAATTGCAACTGTGTGCAGTATTAAATACTCCATTCATTTGTGTGAATTTGGCGACACTCGATCCGGTACAAATTATGACACATCGCACTTCTACTTACTTCTTCTGTTCTGTGTACCTAGTCAAAGTTTGTTAATTTGTCACTCACTGTAACTGTTCATCAAATCTCCAAGGCACTTCTAGCAGACATAGAAACTTCAAATTTAGGATACAATTTTTTTTTTGATTTAGTGTAAATCAAAAAAAAAACGACTTGGTATTAATCTCACAACTTTTTACGATAGAAAGACTGAGTTGCGAGACTTGGTTTTTTTACAGTAATTTATGTTTTTGACGGCATTACTCTTTTGCGAAAGAAACAGGAGTCAAGTCAAGATTATTACAAAGCCTTTTTATTTTGAGCAACAATAAGTAAACTCACGTTCACATAAAATAGAAAAAACATTTTCCGTGATGATGTCGCATTTTCATCGCGAAAACGAAAATTGTTTCGCGAATCCGTTGATGGCTGCGAGATAAGCGTTCGTGGGCTGCAGATTTTCGAGGTCATTAACTTGGAATACTGTTTATGTGAACTAAGCTTTGCTCGTCGTTTTACTTATATATTTATATTAAAGACTATGTAAGGATAATATGAAATTATTCGAAACTTTTATAAGGGATTCGGTTACAAAGCTCCATGATATCCCTGCTTATAAGTAACAGACATATTAGACAAACAAAATTACATTACTCTGATGAATAGATCTTATAATAAATTCATTTCATACTATTGTCTTTTATTAACGCGAGTATCACACATTTAAATAAAATACTGTATACCGGATTAAAACGCGATTTATTATTTATATTGTTAAATATGGCAACTTTGTGACATTTCAAATATAAGACAACTGTCATCTTTCAGTCTCCCGCGACCACGGTTGCTGAAAAGCATCCGAAACGTCGGGATAAATAATAAATCGCGTTTTAATCCGGTATACAGTATTTTATTTAAATTCATTTCATGTTAGGAGGAAGGATAAATACTTTATGACAAAGAAAGTCATGAATGTACTTAGGTGGATACAAGCACAAAGAGAAGAGGGATCGATTATAAGAAAAAATATATGCGTTTAATATTTTAGGCTTATTTTATTTTGATTATTAATTTATTCATTAGCTCGATCTAAATTAATTGAATTTTGTGAAAAATTCATTCGAGAACCTTCAATTCTCCATCGTAATTTCTGAAAGTCTTCAGTTTTGAATTCTACTCCCCGATTATTGTTTCAGATTTTCCAATGTTTAACCATCTTTCTATTAATAATAATTATAATCAATTCGGGGCGCGCAGCCTCAGATTCCCCAAATCAGTCTCCAACTTTAATAAAAACCAATTTATTTGTAACAGGTATTATACTCGTAACTTCACAAAACTTTTTGATCAGGGAATAATCTTCAGATGTCTAATAGAAGAAAAATTAAACCTGACGCCCCAGGATTTAAACTTTAATGTCAGCTCTTGAGTCCTTGTCCTTTTAAAACTTATACATTATAATTATAGGTTTCATGAATCCAAAGAAAATTGTAATAAAAAGGCTATTATAAAGTTAAAACATTAACCCGAGCAATCATTATGCTCCAAAAGCCCAAAATAACAGTAGAACTGTATAATTATGGCCCAAGACGACCGCCTCGCGTGACTGACACTGCGACCAAGAATTTCTGTTTTGGAAATGTAGTAATAGTTGCCTTAAGTTCTTACGAAAACCCTAATTATTTTGTAATTAACCTGCGTTATTTTCACATAATTCTGATGTTAATTGTTCTTACCTTCAGTATTAATATCGTAAATCTGTAATAATGTTATTGTGCTCGGTAAATAAATTATTCATACTGGTATCCGATTTGTGAACCGCGCAATAATAATACAAATAAAACATTTAAAACTCTATAAAACTGTCATCCACTCAGACTGATCACGGTGTCATAAAAATGGGAGCATTACCGCCCGTAACACGTAGATCATAAAGATTAGTATCGCGTGCGATATATAATGGCCCAATCGCGATTCCTTTATCGGTGTCATAACGTACTTATTAAATATGTATGTAACAATACTACTTCATTATTATCGGATCAATTTCCTAATATATTATTCATTTTCATTAAAGATGTAATATAATTTTAGGGTTCCGTAACCAAAGGGTAAAATGGGACTCTATTACTAAGACTCCGCTGTCCGTCCGTCTGTCTGTCTGTCTGTCACCAGGCTGTATCTCATGAACCGTGATATTTAGACAGTTGAAATTTTCACAGATGATGTATTTCTGTTGTCGCTATAATAACAAATACTAAAACACAGAATAAAATAAATATTTAAGAGGGCTCCCATGTAACAAACGTGATTTTTGCTTTTTTTCGTTCGACATTGATAAATATTCACAGCATATTTAATTGTATATTCAGTTTAACAATAGTTAATTAAATTAAAATTAAAAAAAACCATACAACAAACGTGATTTTTTTGCCGTTTTTGTAGATAATGGTACGGAGTTCTACGTGTGCGAGTCCGACTCGTACTTAGCCGGTTTTCAAAATTATGTTTCTATAATACTATAAGCTATCTGTGAATTTGACAGTTAATTATTTTATTAATGAATCTGTGTTTTTATTATAAATATTTTATTAATAATTCTGTGCAGAATATAGTGAAAAAAACCAGTGTGCGCTAGAATCAAAATATACTTTAATTATTTCTTATAACATATAGGTATATTGTATATTTAAAACTATTTGAAAATTATATTTTAGATGGACGTACTCGTATGTGTGTATATTTTACGACGATACTCGGACGAAATAGTGGATCACTTTATAGATAGTTTCGCATAAGTGAAATCGAAGCGTAACTTTGTATTGCCGTCCTATCGCAATACTTCAGCTAAACTAAAATTGGTTGGGGCGACCACAAAATATATCGCCCTGAGTATCGTTACTATTTGGTTTCTATACTAGATAGTCGCCTGGTTTCCCACGGAGAAAAGTATGTTGTATATTTAATAGTACTTTTACCAGCATGACGTCCATTATTTGATGGTAGATACATCAGTTCCATCAATTTATTCGTGATGCGCTATTAACCCATTTTATTTTAATTCGAGCTAGTATACATCAATGGCGGGTTTCTGGAACTGGCGGGAACCTGGCGAAATTGTTATTTTCCTCCTACCAGTTCTTGGTTGATGAGACCTGATAAGGCGATCTTTAGATGCACTTCTATTCCTCCTATTACTCTCCTACATACGTCATTAATGTGATTTATTCTGTATACAAATATTAGTAAAATGGACCAAAACCACACTTATCAGTGTCTGTTTTACTATATATACCCACTAAGGGACTCAGTTATCTATATCTATAAAGTGGAAAGATTTGTTTGCTTGCTACGATTTAACTTAAAAACTACTCGACAGATTTTAAAAATTATTTCACCAATAGAAAGCTACATTATCAGCGAGTAACATTTAGTACATATACACTGCACCCGTGTGAAGCCGGAACGGAACGTTAAGCAAAGAAACCACAGTGTATTAGACGGGCTCGTTGGCGCGTTCGGTAGAATACCTGCCGTGCCCATCGATGGGTCGTGGGTTCGAATCCCACACATGCTTATAATTTTCTGTAAGCATGTTTTTCCCACGTCTGTTAACTTCGAGCATTAATCGGGTGGGAGGAATATCTAAATTCCGACCGGGTAACGAACCACCGTTCATAAATGGAAAAGCCTTGAAGTGCATATTGCGCGTTTCGGTTCCAGTCTATGGATTTCCGAATGCTCGAAGTAAAAATTAGGTCGACAGCGCATCATTGACTGATGTTATGTGGCTGAGGTATCACCTACCATCAAGTGAACCTCATGCTCGTCTGTCGATATCTGGCATAAAAAAAAAAGTAATCAAAGTGTTACTTCACCAGTCCCCAGGGTTTCCTAGCAGCATCCGGACATCAGATAGCCCATAAAGTGTGGAGAGCGTTCACCAATAAAAAGTTTTATCCCTTAATAGGCGTCATGTCTCTATCAGAGCTGCAAGGGTTCAACATTAAGTAGATTAACTTGTAAAGGCCTACATTTGTGAATAATGAATGGGTATGTTGGAGTGTCTTGGTGTTCTGACAGTGTAAACATTTGGATTTTGGCAATTTAATACCTTTGGGTTATGATGTTAATCTTGGTTTAAGGATGTAATTAGCTTTAGAGATTTTGTCAAGTTATGTCTTTCAAAACTAGGTAGTTTACTTACCATACAATTTTAACGGTTAATATTTATCGAAACGTCTTATAATGATCTTAAACTACAATCTATCGCTGGTTTCAAAAAACGAGTCTACAGATTTTTAAAAGGCCGACAACGCATCTGAGACTTTCGAGTCGTAGATGTCCATGGGCGGTGGTGATTACTTACCATCAGGTAACCCACCTGCTCGGTTGTCTGCTCTGAAATAAAAAAAAATAATAATAGCATCTAAGCGATGTTTTAACTTGATTGAAACTTGAGTATTTTATTAGAATATACCTAAACTAGCTAGTCCCGTGACGTTACCCGGTTGTTTCAAAATCTTACGCTGCTTATTAGTAATGTCTCAATATCAGTTCATGTATTAATATTGTTTTTAATTAGATCAATAAAAAAATTCGTCTGTCTAAGTTATATATCACATAACGCTATAACGGGTTTAATTTAATTTGGGTGCAAGTGAAACAGTGCAGCCGGCAGCATGAACGCGACGAGATATTTCGCGGACGAGTGAAGACAAACTAAGATGTAAGATTTAAATAAAATACTGTATACCGGATTAAAACGCGATTTATTATTTAAATTATTATCCCGACGTTTCGGATGCTAATGATAATAATTTAAATAATAAATCGCGTTTTAATCCGGTATACAGTATTTTATTTAAATGTGTGATACTCGCGTTAATAAAAGACAATATTAAGATGTAAGATATCTCAATATTGTATATTATATCTCGACATCGACAATTTTGATAGAAAAGATATCTCGATCGACAAATATATCTATTTTTGATATTAAAAGTCGAGTTTTAAATGTAATTGTCATGTTAGACCCGGAAGAAATAAAGAGACGGTCGACAAAATTTTGTCGTGGTTGTCATGCTAGGCCGGCAGGACGGCTATTATTTTATTGAAATGTTAACTTAGGTATAACAAATTGGTATAAAAACTGATATAATATCAGATTATAAAGTTTACGTGAGTTATTATTTTTTATGTGATTTGCGTGCGCCACAGCAATATTAGACGCGACTCGAAATGGAACTAGTCACAAAAATGACTGGTTATTATGCACATAATCCGACTTCCATCGGCACAATCGTTACGTATTTCTGTAGCTACATATTAGTAAATAAACATTTGGTATAATGTTTACTTTAATTCTCACAATATGACAGATATCGACAGACAAGTGTAAAGCTCATTTGCACCCATTTATACCATAAAATAAATTCATGAGTAATGTGTCACAATGGAATTCGAACTAGTGGACCCCGCAGACGTTGTTCTGCCACAATTTTGGCTTCGAAATTATATAATTATTCTTAAATTTGAATATGCCCATTTACCGACTATAATTGTCTAATATGTCACTGATTTGCAGTGGACATCTGTTATTCCAAAAAAGCTAAGAATGCATGACGTGAGCTGTCAAGATGGCGGAGTTCCGCATCTAATTTATTTTATAATTAACTAGCAATTGGAATCGGAATCGGTACAGCCGTTCTTGAGTTATAAACGGTGTAACTAACACAACTTTCTTTTATAATTACATAGATTATTTATATCTACTATGGTATTCGAACTCCCGTGTTGACGACACCAATCTTTATGTTCAAGAATCAGTCACAGAATATATTACAGAACTATACAAACTTACAACGGATATACATCAGAGGGCCTAGCACGAACGACTATCGAAAAAGTATTTAATCGTCCATCTGTCAGTTGTATGAGAAATGTTTTAAAATTTCTTACGAATTACTGCTCGACGATACGAATACTTTTTCGTAAGTTGCTCGTGCTAGGCCCTCTGTTGACACATAATACCGACCGCCTTGTTTGAGTAAAATTCACAATCAATTTAAACTTCCGTTAAGACTAGAGTCTAAAAAGGCGAAAACATTATTAAAAATTTATCAATCTAACTTTGCGCCGATAGCATCGCGTCCGCGGCTCGCCACCCTTTGACGGACCGCTCTTGAATTTCATATCGCTAACTTTATGATGGATCTTTTTGAACTCGCTCCCAGGGGATGCTTAGATAAAATACAAAGTATCAAGTTGGAATTATGTACAAAGAACACTAGTGTTAGAAAGAATTAAAATGAAAATGCTGTATGGAATAGAAATACGCTCTGTGGTTACATGGGATGAAGAGAGATAAGCGATATTTACCACGATTATTTTAAAAATAAAGGAATATTTCTTGAATCTAAACTATCTAGATATATATCCAACAGTAAACGAGCAAGCTATTATATCCTTAGGTAGATTTATATTGCAAATAATCATGTACTTATAAATATAGGCCATGCCGTCTGATACGCCTTGTATTGTATTTGGCTTTTTTGTAGCGAGAGATAAGTTTTGCTCAAGTTAGGCCAATATCTAATGTTAATGTTTTGTTATTTACAATGTGATTGTTAAATATCAACTTATACTTAATTAAAAAAAAAATATTTGTGATTAGCAGTCCGGTTATTGACGGAGTGAATATCGAAAATCTGTTCCAGTAATGAACTATCGCTAATTTCAGTGCATGGCTTCATATAAATCAAAATAAGGCTAACGTCAATCAAGCCTCGCGCTCATACGATGAAAATTATAATTAAATTCTGAAGGTGTTTTCTAAGTGGGACACACTGACCGCGACGTCGGTCGTCGTTTACTTCAGAAGTGCAATTTTATTAGTAAAGATTTTTGGCGTGTTTGGTAGAACACATACCTTGCGCATCGATGGGTTGTGGGTTCGAATCCCACTGGGACATGATTATAATTTTCTTTAAGCATGTCTTCCCCATGTCTGATAACTTCGGGCATTGAAACGGGTGGGAGGAATATCGAAATTCCGACCGGGTAAGCATTATTGGCTGATGTTCTGTGGCTGACATATCACCTATCATCAAGAAAACCTCATGCTCGTCTATTGATATCTAACGTAAAAAAAGATATGACTCTCATCACCGCCACGACGAATTGCAACACCTAGACTGGAAAAAATGTTTATCCCAAACTTCACTCTAAACATATTAGTAGCATCTAAACCGAGTGAGCTTAGAAGTATATCCACGAAGCACGTAGTAATTAATATTGCGGCGTTTGTCGCGTTTGAGGCGTTAGTTTTAACTCCTCCGCATCACGCTCTGATTACGGATTGCCACAAACAGAAACTGGGCCGCAGCCCTGATGAAAATCTTAAATAACACGACCTAAGAGTTTGGAAAACTAGAACTTGACTTCTTTACAAGCAAAATTAATGTTGATTCTTTGTAGATTTCAGGAATTTCATAATGTAGAGTCTATGTATTTTTCATTTTAAAAATATTATTCTCAAATATGCAGTGTCTCTTCTTACGGGATGTACTAGTTGGTTTAATTAAACAAAAGGCTAGTTTAGACAATCGTTTATTCCTTTGCAACTTTTACAAATACTTATACTTTTATGTCTATTTATGCTAGCACTGTTTAAACCGTATTCACTTGTTATGGTCTAAGAGCCCGTGGGAGATCGTCCTTCACCGATCTGATAACCAGATGAGACGTATTTTTTATTAAATATTTTTTATAAACAAATATGCCTATAATTGCTTGCCTATCGAAAAGTGGTCATGGCTATTTTTTATAAAAAAAAAAAATTAATTAATTTTTTTTTAATTTAATTTAATTTTTTATTTTAATTTTATTTATTTTTATTTTTAATTTTATTTATTTATTTATTTAATTTTTTTTTATTATTTTGACTTACCTGTTTACACCTGCTTGCCAGGTAGTTATACACTGAAATGAGTAGGCAAGCATACCTAGGCATATTCTGTGTATCAAAAACTATCAGTCAAATAAATTTCATTTGGTTATCAAAAGTATGAAGGTGATGAAAAAAAAATCCATAAAAGTTAATTTAATTAAAAATAGCCATGACCACTTTTCGATAGGCAAGCAATTATAGGCATATTTGTTAATAAAAAATATTTAATAAAAAATACGTCTCATCTGGTTATCAGATCGGTGAAGGACGATCTCCCACGGGCTCTCCTACTATTAATGCAACTGGTCGAGTTCGAGGTTCCTTTCTCTCTGTCCACTCGCCACGTTTTCGTAAAATCACCTCAAGCGGGAGAAACAGAGTTATTCCATTGGTTCGTGTTTGGCGTTGACATCCAACCAATCATGTTTTTAGCGGGAAATATTCTCATGCTCTGATTGGCTAACGTCATAGTCAACAGTATCAATAGATCTATTATTTTAAATATGTTTTAAAATAAAATAACCCTAACACAATATATCTATTTCTTAATATTTTCTTTAAAATTAATAACCCTAACATTGGTTATTAAAATGCTAAAACATTTTTATATTTTAACGTCTTGTAATTCTAACTTCAGTATAAAGAAAAGACACTCGATCGCAAATGACTCGCGAGAAATTATTCATAACGTGAATCTGTTAGTTCTACGTAATCATTGCATTGAAACAAATGACATTTATTCTGATAATGTCTTCAGTCTATCAGTCTAGACTCTAGAGCTCAGCATTGATGGTTATGTCTAAAAAGCATATCATACAAAATAGCAGAATCTTTCCTTCCATTCTTTTCCTGTTCCCAATAATTATAATAAGCTCATTCCGTACCCTCCAAAACATAACACATTAAAGGCTAAACCTACATAGTTACAATGTATTATGTCCAGATGAACAAATGACTTGAGCTATCTGTAAAACTTCCTCACAATGTAGCTATCATTGACAACATGTCATGAGCCAGCAATAAAATACCAACGCCCATAAACGGTTGATGATTTATTAAAACGCGCCACCGTCTCGTAACAGGCTCGTATGTAAGCCATAAATATTTTATTCAACTTGTACAAAGAGAGTTCTAGAGCTAGTTGTCATAAAGGTTTTATTACTTACTACTAATGGACATTTCAGTGGACGCCACAAAGCTTCTACGGTCGTACGGTATGTACTAGGCATAACTAGTATGAACATAACATTACAAAAAAAAAGTAAAAGTCAGCATCATCCAATCAAGAAATTATCGACTTATTTGAATTATCGAATATATACATAGAATAAACTGAGTTATGATTAATATTGAAATTACATTTAAAAAAAAATTGTGCATTGGTAAATATAGTAATTCTGGTAATCAAAACATTAAAACATATATATGTAATGTTTTTGATTCAATCTTTAGTTCTGTTTGATTCAAATAGATATCAACCTAGTACACAATCAACTTACTTATAGATATGATTCCCGTACCAAATAGATGTTTCGTATTTGTAAGAATAACTGGTCAGTGTTAATAGTAATGAAAATACTAAAACCTCATCATGTTTCCGATGATTGCAGTTGAATGAGTCGAGTAGTAATATATTCTACGGCTGGAACATACATCTAATCAAAAATTAAAGTAACAAAATACTATTTATATAGTATAGTCAATAGTGTAATAAATATAAGACACATATTTGAAGTGTATTGAAGATTCAAGCCTTTGAAAAAATATTTTTAAGCAAAAAACAAAAACCGACTTCAAAACTACAACTACATATTATATGTATATATGTACAAACTTAAACTAAAAAGTAAAAAATAATATGTTAATTACTTCAAAGCAAGAACCTTAAAGGATAATCGACAACATTACTGATTCTTATATATTTAATTTTTATTAACCTGAAATATGCCCTAACAAAAAAAGAATCATCCAAATCCATCCATTATCGCGTAACAAACACACAAAAAAGCAATTTACGAATAGAAAATGCAATAATTAACCAACCAAACACTTTAATTACACCATTAGTTTACCAAATAACTTTTTGAGGTAGCTCTCTTTGTGAACACGCGACATCATTTTCTTTATCCGCCTCTTCTATGGAATATTACTCTTACTTACACAATGTGGTTCATATTGAGACTTGACAGTTGATCAAATTCAGTAGACCACGGATTAAAAGAATTCAAAATTATTATTTTTTAAATTCTGAAGCTTTTTTCAACTTTGTTTGTGTATAAGCTTAACATGTATATATGAATTTAATTTAGTTATTTAGTGTTTTTAAAACTTTTTAAGATTTGATTTTGCGACACAACCCTGAACAAGATACTCAATAATTGTACTATTTTACCATACTGTACGTCGAAATATAAAAATTATAGTCCGACGTACAGTATGGTAAAATAATACAGTCTGAAGATTGTACATTTTACAGAGTGGGGACAGTTTTCATGTAGAACACCGCTTCTCATGTAACTATTGGATCACTCACGAACTTAATTCATAGCGTTTAAATAAACGTAGCCATTAATCGCTGTGAGAGCACTCACGTAACAATAAAAGACTAGTTTCTGGTACATAAATCAACCGCTCCATACATCACTGCTTAATGGTTCTGTAATCTTTGTGAGGACGTGTCTCTTTATTTTGCACTCTATGCTACAAATGAGGTGACAAGCTTTGGACCGAGGTACATCGCTTTTGAAATATTTTAAATGTTTTTTTAACAAAAAAAAAACAAAATTAATTTTGTATTGCTTTTTCTTCACAAGTTGACTATATATTTTCGCTAGTGCCACGTTACATCATATTATTAAGATAAGGTTATTTTTTATATTTAATCAATATCAGTTAACTTGACAGTTAAACTATTATGTATTCAAGTTTAGCGTAGCTGCTGCTTTATTATATCGTATTAAAAGGTCAAAATCGACGTGATGCTAGATAACGATAGATTATTATCTTTAAAATGTCAGATTTGTGTTCTAAATATTTTTATGAACGTGAGTATCATTCATATATTTAAATGAAAGGCTTTTAGTGTATTAACACGCAATTTATTCACTATATTATTTATTCCAACATTTCGAGTGCATAATTAAATAAATTCAGTTTTCAGTTTCACGATTCAGTTAAACGATTTTTTTATTTAAATATTTGTGTTTTTATAAGAATCTTTCAAAAGGTATTTAAAAACAATTATCTATTTCAACCTACCGATTTCTTTTTATACCTTCAGTGTGTGACAAAAATAAAAAAAACAAACCGTAATAGTTAAGTCCGTGGTTTTAGTTTGACAAAATGTGAAAGCATTTGAAGACGGCACTGATGTTATTTATATATTCCAAAAATAGTAAAAGGATATTATATATACATTATACATATGTATGTACATATATGTAGCTTAGCGACAGACAAGTCGAGTATTATGTAGGTAAATTGTTTCCTAGTAGGGTCCGCAAATTAAATGAAGTCCGCTACTTAATACAGTATTAAGTTAAGAGGATAACGCTATTTCACGCCACTCCACTGAATAACTGAGCTTTGATCTTAAACACTAATTCACTTCAGATACTGCCAACCTTTTTATATTCAATTATTTCCGTATACTTTTGAGTTCTATACGTTTCTTATAAAAATATAGGTATATTTTATGGTATATTGTACTCAGTTTAAAAAAAATGGCTAACGAATGATTTTTATTTTTTATTAAATCTATTACTTAATTCACGGCTTAAAAAGTATATTCTAAAGTTAAATTAAAAACTAAATCATTGTGTATAATAGGGATGTAACGGAAGTGGTTTTATCGGAACCGAATTCGGAATCGGAGTTTTTAAATTTGGTTTGTCGGAACCGAAATCGGAACCGGAACCGGAATCGGAGGCAGATACAAAAGAGAAATGCGTAATAAAATAAATCAGTTCCATTCATATCAGTTAAAAAATAAAACACCTTCCTAGGTGTTAAAAATAAAAATAAACGAATTTACTTAAAAAATAATTTACAAATTAAAACAAATGGCGCTGACCGCGGTCACCGCCGCCGATGTGCTTCGACCTCCGATTATAACATCCGATTTAAATTTATCGGAACCGAAATCGGAATCGGATGTGCAAAATCAATCGGAAGTTCCGACTTTTCGGAACCGAAATCGAAGCTCCGTAACATCCCTGGTGTATAAGTCGTTGAACAAGTCGTTAAACGACTCAACTGATTCCAGAGTGGTTGTGCGAGACAGTGTGTCTACCTTCCACATCTTTTTGTCTTAATGGGCAAATATAACTTTTATTCTAATTAGTATATATTTTCGCTATATATTTTCATAAACATAACATTTTGCAAAACATACTGTTTCATAATGAGCTTTAAATCTTTGTCTGTGAAGAAAGTTACGGGAGATAATATTTTCTCACATTAAGAATCCCCTATAGTTATCAGTTCGCCACACAAAAAGGTTTAAAACAACTGCTTCGTCTAGTTCACTAATCTTATCTGGATTTAGAAAAACACTGAAGTTTCCGTAAAAAGTAGTCTGGACTGCGAGGATATCCTCTACAGTTTACTGACACTACGAACAGTTAACATCATAGTAGTCCGTGGTTCAATGACAGTATTTTGTTGTACTCAATGTAGTAGATTTACATGAAACCGTCAGGACAGAGTTCCTCATCATTGTCTTTTAGTGTCCCCGCACACGGGCCACCGGCCACAACCACATATCGCAGCCACCGGCATATATCCTGTTGTTTTCATACATTTTATTCGACGACGATTTGTAGCGTGTGGCGGCCACCGGCGTCAACCGTGTGCGTCGAGTCCATATGAAATGTATGAAAACTACCGGTGGCGGCGTTTTGTGGTTGTGGCCGGTGGCCTGTGTGCGGGACACTTAGTGTGTCTAAAAAGCTATTATTTTCATATGTACTAGGTTATATATCAAATTGTCTAGATATATAGCTGAAATACGAATTACGATATATACGTTAGATGCTAGGTTCTTAAATTTATCTATTGAGGGAACAGTTACCAAAACTTTTTATCAAATTAAGGAGAATTTAAAAGTTGTTTAAAATTATCAAAAATATTAAACAGGAAAGGAAAAAACATCCTTTTAAACAATTCTCATGTGAATTCAACATCAATTTTACTCCAATTTAGTTAGATTACGACAATATATTATGATAGTCAAGGCAAGAAGCACCCATGGACGATGATTGCTAACGTCTAAACATAATCTTTCTCGTCTCTATTTAGCTTGCGAGTGGCAAGTGGTCTCCAACATTATATTAAGTAACATCGATACAGTTCAGTTCCGAATAGCAAGAAAGCTGTTTGTCTAGTTATCTTACTGAATCAAATGGCGAAAGCAAATCTCCGCAATTTTGTTGAGATGCGCGTCAAGTTATAAGATGAAGGAGTGCTTACTGTTTAATTTATCTATACCTTTTTATAGCAGAAGGAAATAGATCTCCAGTGCTCTGAGTATGCACTTTTCATAAAAATTCCCAAGATATATATGTAGAGTTAGGTTATATACTCTCCAATCAAAAGTACTGAGAACGTCTCCACGAAACTGTGATTCGTGACGAGATATATTTTTTTATATACTTGTGGAATAAAACTTCCTTCAATTAGACTTTCACAAGTACATTTTAATGTAAAATTTTGTTCAAAAGGTTGATCCTATTACTTGGAATTTCAGCGTTTTTTTTAATACTTATGAGGAAATATATATGTGAAATTTGGGCTAATTACTATGTACTATCATGACTATATTTCATAAATTATAATGTAAATCAAATAGAAGTACCAACAAATAGAACCATTCCAGCGTCAGGTTTCCACTAAGTTTATTTTTAGCTTTATTAGCCAAAAAAGAAACTTAGTCAGCCATAGATTATCAATGTGTCAATCATCAATTTCATCTTTTTATCGCAACACCCATTAAAACAAATACCCAAAATTGCTGGACTAAATCTATATGTATATTTCTAATACAACCATAATATGTTATATTTCTATTTAACTAAGTAATTTAAAAAATAAGTTCGAGGTGGTGAATGTATAATCCAATTTATTCATTTGAAAACCTATTACTTATGTTTAACGCCTCTGCTTCTAACTTGTACCACCAAACGAGCGGTATCCGCTGCCGGGCGCTGAGCGAAATAGAGAGTATTCGATATTTATACCTTCATTTGTTGCTCTGATACTATTGAATTTACCATCAACAGATTAAATTACAACTGGCTTTGCAATTTTTATAGAATTTAATTTTCTTTAAGTTCATTTTGATATTACTGGACGCGCCAAGTATGTTATAATAATCTTCAAAATGAAATAAGTGGACTGTATGCGGGGTGTGTGGAGACAAGGGCGGATAAAGGAAGAAGGACAGGATCGGACTGGGACGGACAGGAAGAAGGGAAACAATACCTGCAACTCTCTTCTCCTGCAGCACTCACTCCTTGCACTGTCTCTTTCTCTTGTTTTCCACACTCGCGGGGGCGCTTGTTTGATATTATAATGGGCTTTAATTAGATTTTAGAGAACACGTAGTGTTGCTCGTGCGGTGATTCGAACAGGAACGAACAAGATGGCGCCGTAGTCTTCAGTGTTGCTACAGCGGCGGTTGCATTGTTGCAAGGTATAAAAATTGTTGGGTTGGAAATAGGAATTATTTTATTTTAATTAAATTAATTTATATTTGGCGCTACCAATTACTATGGTATTTTAATCAATAAATGGTATTTTAATTTGTAGTCTCGCTACTACTAAAGTACCATGTACTAATATTTTTAAAAAGTTTTGTATTTCCTATTTTGTTATTTTTTGTATAAAGTAAAGAAAATTTAACATACTCTCAATGATATGACACTCGTCTGGTTCTCTTCAACTTATATTAAAATTGCACAAAAATTAGGAAAATGCTGACATTTTAGAGGGTAGAGTTTAAGTGTAAAATGAGGAGTGGCAAGATTCAGAGACGCGTAAAAATGTGAGGGTAGTACGAGACGAACGTCGTGAGCGATGACGTCATGTGACTTAGCTGCGTCTGAGGGCTGGATACGAGCCAGATGGGAACTAGAATAGACAGAGAGCTTACTGCTTAGTTTAAAATTGTTGTTTTATCTTCATTTTTGTGCTATAAAAAAGCAAGAATAGGAGATATTGAAACGACATAGCATGTACTACAAATCATAGACAATCCAAACCAATACATACGCTTTGACCAACCGAAAATCCTTGCAAGAGAAAGTAGATTTTTCCCAGACTTAAAAACACCCTTACATCAATAGAGAATATAGTTTGAGACTTTTCAGTGCCTGGAATCCAATAATTAAAAATCTAAAACCCCAAGACAAATGTAATAAAAACAAGAGGACAATGTTAATAAAATACTCCAACCTAGACTGCGTTGTCACGTTGGCAATCAGGAAAAATATAAAAGAAGAATTGAAAGTGTAAAATACGAGTATTAATATATATACTATCACTATTTTACTATAATATAATCATATTAAAATGAGGAAAGATTTGTATTTTTGTATGTTATGAATAAACTCAAAAACTACTGGACCGATTTTGAAAATTCTTTCACTAATAGAAAGCTACATTATCAGCGAATAACATAGGCTACATGTTACATACTACTGTTTTGTGTATAGTACATCTACATTGCACCCGTGTGAAGCCGGGGCGCGTTGCTATTTAATAATTATTGGAGTACTGCTTGATAGAAAAGTGAGTGCCTATCATGTCTAGCTCTCAGACTACACGGGTAGCAAACAGGCGCTCAGTCAACGTCTCACTACTAGAATTTAATAACATTCCTGCTTGCCGTGCTTACTGAGGAAACTTTATTAACTGTTTGAAAAGTACTTATATTATTACCTATTGGTTTAAAGTGAATTCCCGAGTTCCCTAGTGTATAGACCCATTTCTGTGTCACTAATCATTTTCCTTTACAGGCAAATAGGTGATCAGCCTTCTGTGCCCTGCCTGACCGAAACAATTTTTTTAAAATCTTGTTTCCCCGGGATTAGAACCCAGGAATTCCAGTGCTAAACGCATCGAGCTTACCATTGAGCTACGGATTAATTTAAACCTATAAAAATTTAAGGCATATTTTGACCTATGTGAAGATAGAAACTGACTTAGTTTTTATCAATAATTCTATTCGATTACCTGTATGTTAAGTTAGCAACTTCACATCGGTATTCGTTTTCACTTTTCACACGTTATCACAGACTTTAGCTATCGATACTAAAATAATTTAAAAACGACAAAATCCCCGTGCTTGAGTAGAAATGATCGGGATAAAACCATTCTTCCACGTTCGAAATCAAATCCTTAAGAAGTAAGCATTAAAGTTATTCTATATACGAAATCCAGTTTTCTGCTGAAACCTCATCCTTTTTACAGCTATTTATTACATATAACATGATAACTTGTGTGTTATTATAAATAATATGTGAATTAATTCGTGTTGATTCCTTTATTCAAGAAAGGAGTGTATGTAGGCAGTAGGAGACTGTTTTCTTTTTTTCACATCGATCATTATGTATTTTAATTGTTAAAGTACATAATGATCGATGTGCTTCTCTGTTTATTGATGGTAAATATCACTAACCCATCGCCTGATGAATAGTGATCACCGCACCAGAGGACCTACAGATCACCAAAATTTATGAAATGGCCCTTTTGTGCCAAGTCCAACCCATACGGTTCAGAAAAGCGACAACTGATTCCAGTGTGTTTGTATGAGGTTGAAACTGTCTAAACTCTAAGGTATCATATGATGCGCGTCGGAATATTCCAAATCCATTTCCATTCTCTATAAAATTTAACACAAATATTCTTGTCTAACAAACATTTCTCCCACGTTAAAGTGAATAGTATTAAAGTCTAAATAGCATGCAAACAACACTAATTCAAGTACACGATTCTTACATTACAAGAATAATTCACAATTTTAAAACAAAAGCACGAAACTCCGCCAAGAAAGCCTTTGCGACATCTTTCAAATCGTTCCTTAGAGATGTAGGAGACTTCTCAGTCTAAATTCAACCTAATACTACTGGAATAGAGTATAGTCTGCTGTAGCTTTGAATACTAAGGTCTATTATTGTGTTATGCTCTAAAGTAAGGCTGATAAGGTTCAGTCTTCAACAATCACTAGATCGGGTTTCAAAGTTGGGATTCCACAGCCAGTACACGTCATAGAGTCGACATTTTTATAGATAGTACGAAGAAGTGAAATTCTTTACGACAAACAACATGTAAAATTAATTTTAGGTATGTAGATATAGCTATTTTAGAGGTACAATTAAAATGTGTAATTATAATTGCCAGATTTAAGTTATGTAAAAATAAATTTACTTATGACTTAATTATGATAAATACAATTTTTAAAAACGAATTTTTCAATGTGCAATATTCCTGATGTCCCGCTAGTTTTTATATGTCAAAGGAATATATGTATTATCTCTTCTAGTCTGACGGACGTTCTGACTTTCTGCTTCAATACTTTTCAAAGCATTCTTATGACTTAAAAATGTGCATATAAGTAGACAGGTCACATAAAAGAAATTTAGACATAGATATCTCTTCATTGCTTTATCTATATATATTGCTATCTCTAATATATAAAATTCTCGTGTCACAGTTTTCGTTGCCACACTCCTCCGAAACGGCTCGACCGATTCTCATGAAATTTTGTGTGCGTATTGGGTAGGTATGAGAATAAGACAACATCTATTTTTCATCCCCCTAAATGTTAAGGTTAATCCACCCCTAATTTTTTTTTTTAATTTTTGGACGAAATTTTTTGTTTTTATTTTTTTATAATGTGGCATTAAAAAATACATACAACCCCTGCTTTTTTTGTCAAAAAATCTTGACCCGTGCGAAGCCGGGTCGCTAGTTATATATATATATATATATATATATATATATATATATATATATATATATATATATATATATATATATATACTATAATATTATAAAGAAGAATGATTTGTACTTTTGGATATAATGAATAAACTAGAAAAATACTGTTCCGATTTTAAAAATTCTTTCACTTATAGAAAGCTAATTTATCTGCGAGTAACATAAGCTATTTGTGTATAGTATCTACATTGCACCCGCGTGAACCGGAGCTCGTTGCTAGTAATTGATATAACTAATATTTCTAATTGAAAAAAGATCAATATAACGTTAGTTTCACAAATAACCTATTGGGTAACCTCTTTCTTTTTCAAGAAAAAATAATAAAGCGTAACACAAATTTATCACGCAAATAAAATTATACAAAACAGATATATTTTTTAAATTTCATAGGTTTCGACATGACTTGAAAAAGATGTATACAATGTCAAACCCGATTAACAAAGACTGTACTATCACTTTATTATATTGTTTTATATTTCCTCTTTAAAACGTCAATTACAATAAATTAAGTACATTCTAAAGTGCACAGCGAACTACATTTGAGCTGAGTGTCTTCTTGCGTCCATAACTCAAGTTCGGATAAACGGCCATTTCAGAATATCGTACCTCTTGAAAGCTCTAAACTGTTATAGGATACAGCGTGGGACGATGGCGCTACTAATATCGAGGTACGCTATTTTTAATAGCCTATTGTGAGCGGACGGCTTAGCTTTATAGGCTTTGGCATCGGTTTTATTAACGCTCAAAATGTTACCTAGAAGCGTTGGAAGAGTATACTGATCAGAATATTTTATGAAATTATTATTTGACGGGCTTGTTGGCGCGTTTTTAACACTTACCTTGCGCACCGAATCCCGTCGAAAAGACATGTTTATAAATTTCTTAAATCATTTCTTCCCCACGTCTGGTTACTTCGAGCATTGAACAGGTGGGAGGAATATCGAAATACTGACCGGGTAACGAACCACCGTTCGTAGATGGAAAAGCCGTGAAGTGCATATTGCGCGTTTCGGTTTCAGTATATGGATTTCCGAATGCTCCGAAAGTAAAAAGTAGGTCGACAGAACATCATTGAATGATGTTCTGTGGCTGAGGTTTCCCCTATCATCAAGAGAACCTCTGTCGATATCTAACATTAAAAAAAAACTAGTACCTAACTCAGTATACTAGTGATCGAAGTTCATTCAAGTTTCAAGAGAGCTTGTACTGAATATCACTTTTTAGCACTTCGCCTGAAAGCTCGTATATTTCAGCAGATTCTAGGCAATTTTATTTTATTTGAAATACTAAAACCGCGTTAAGTAAACTGCTGGCGTTCGTGACAAGCTTTTAGATTTTTATTGTAACCTAATTTACATTTTGTTTACATTGTGCCGCGCCGCGTTGTCTGTCTAGGTATATTTCATATCTAATTGTTGTTAGGCGCCAGTGAATGAAAAATTGAAAAGCAATCATTTATCTTGGCATATTATGTGGAGGGACGGAAAACATATTGTGTCTAAAAAAGTTATGAAAGTGAAAGTGGTCTACGGGAAGAGAAAGGCCAAAAAAAGTTGGATCAGTCCATGTGCGGAAAATGATATATGATACGAGCGAGTGAAAGAAGAGAATGTAAAAAGAGAACATACTGCTCTGAACCCAAATAAAAAGGTAACAGGACAGCAGACAGAAGAAGTATTGTTTTTTAGAAATTAATGAATCAAATTACGTATTAGGCTATTTATTCTTTTCAACATTCACCGGTATATTTTACTAAAACGAGTCAAAGTCGAAGCAATTTTAAAGATTCATTTTAAAAAATTTACAACCACTTTTATCGTCACTTCTTTTGAGCGCACTTAGCTAATAATAAATGTTTAAAAGCCTTTCATTATATTCATGAAGTTGCTTTTAGATAAAAAATATATATCAAATAAAAGGAAGAAATACTTAATGTTAATAAATATATTCCCAAGTGAATGATAATAGGGAATCCATAACCCGCCTGAATCTGAGATAAAAAGAGAAAAATTGGGGAATATCTGTAGCAATGTATTCCGGGCACGGACTGCTAATGTGCTCTATTTATATCTAGCTTCTACACGAGTTTGCTTCGCTGTAATATCTACATTACTCTATATATATCTGTAGACATTCTGACTGCTGCATGCTGGTCTGTAATGGGCAACCACAGCCACAAAATTCACACACCTGCTATGAAATTACTATCCAATTGTAAATGTTAAAATAGATGACAAACACGCGCGGCTAAACTTTAGAAATTACTTGCTAAGTGGACAGACAGACTCACAGACAGCGGGTCTCGTATTTTTTTTTATGTCAGATATCGACAGACAAGCATGAGGTTCACTTGATGGTAGGTGATACCTCAGCCACAGAACATTAGTCAATGATGCGCTGTCGATCTAATTTTTACTTCGAGCATTCGGAAATCCATAGACTGAAACGCGCAATATGCACTTCACGATTTTTCCATCTATGAACGGTGGTTCGTTACCCGGACGGAATTTAGATATTCCTCCTACCCGATCAATGCCCGAAGTTACCAGACGTGGGGAAAAAATGCTTACAGAAAATTATAAGCATGTGCTCCCGGTGGGATTCGAACCCACGACCCATCGATGCGCACGGCAGGTGTTCTACCAAACGCGCCAACGAGCCCGTCAAAATATAAAATATAAAACGAGACCCTCTGTCCTTTAGGTACGGAACCCTAAAAATGATGAATTCGATCTGTCACGAGATATCACCGTCAGTCGGGGCTTGTGGCCTGTCAGGCGTCTCTCACTGTGCGACCGCTGTGTTTGAAATGTCGAAAGGTATTTGATTCCCTTCAGGCTGTGTATTCGACGAAAATAATATTTAACAAAAAATGATTGTGGTTTGCAGCAGTTTTATCACTATCAAGCTAACTGGATCCACAGGTAATTTTATGGTGTATGCGGGGTACTTTTCCTTTCTTTATTGAAGTAAAACTTCTATACGCACCCTGGGCTTTAGGAGTAAACTGGTGATGACGGGAGCGTTACGAAAAGTGTGATCGGCCGGGGCGAACGACAGTTATTTCCTATATTCATATGATACGTTAGTGTTTCTGATAAAAATTTACGATTTGTACAAAACGAAAATAATTTCGTATTTTATTATCTTATTTTAACATTATGAAAATAATGAATTTAAAAAATATATTATTTTAGTTGTGTGGTAAGACCACAGGGTAAGACCACACTCACTTTTTTATGGGTTTTGTATGTGTACAAAAATATTTTCATTAAAAAGTTGAGTTTGAGATGTAGTATAGTATAGTCTTTCATTGATTTGAGTGTCACACGTTTAAATGAAATGAACTATTACCCGATTACACCGCGATGTATTCATTATATTACTTACTAGCGATTCGACCCGGCTTCGCAAGGGTGCAGTGTGATGTACTATATACAAAAAAAAGATAGCCTATGTTACTCGCTGATAATGTAGCTGTTCTATTGGTAAATACGTGGTGGTACGTAAAACCAGTCGAATAATTTTTAAGTTACGTTTTACGTAACACAAATAAATAAACAAACAAACAAATCTTTCCTCTTTATAATATTAGTATAGACAGTATATATCATCTATAGCACGTCTCGAATGCTTTTCAGCAATCGTGGTCACGAGCTTATTTATATAATGAATAAATTGCGATTTAATCCGAGAAAAGTTAAATCATTTAAAAATTTAAAGTATGTCAATGTAAACTTGAAAAAAAGGAATACGTCAGTATATAAGCAAAATATATATGTGAAGTTAGGGTGAAAAACACACAGAAAAAATCATCGCTCTAAGGCTCGACGGAGGCACTACATGATTTCCAAAAGTTTCTTAAAACTCCACGAGAAAATGTAAGTTTGCATACAGCGGTGTCCCGGAGTAGCGCGGGGCGTAACGAGCAGACCGGAACGGCTCGCGTTTGTTGACTGGGGATAGTCGAAGAGCTATAGGGGAGAGTGTGTATGAAAGAACCAGGTTTTGAAAGAGCCGATGTGATTTATTATTACTTTTTACCAAAATTTAATTTTACTCCATATATGGAAACACTGGTTATCTGTCACCCACAAAAATATGATAGCTCTACGACAACAACTGGCGTCACAGACTGTTACAAACATTCAAAAGCCAAAAAGTAAATTTCTTTTTGTTTCTTTAATATTTTTTTATTACATGAATATAGCATAAGTTGGAAAAAAGATATGCCGTATTGTTGTACATATACTCGTATCTGCCTTTCTTTTGCATAAATAATATTAGATTAGTGTTATTGTATTATACGTGTTTAAGTAGTTATAGTAATATACTTAAAGACGTATAATACAAGAACTACTAGATCTCATTTAATCCAGATGTTCTATCTATCTATCTATCTATCTATCAGATGTGCAGCTTTCAAAATATTCAATATTTTGTAAGAAGGTTTACTCCAAAGGAGATAGATATTGCTTGTGAATTGGAATTATGTGTCAGAAATTTAATATTATTTAATTGAGAGTTGTAGGTTATAACGTTTTCAAAATAAGAAGACATAAGTTTAAATATCCTTGTACTTTATTATAATTTCGTTTTAATTGATTTTATAACACAAAATTAAATATTTTTTAAATTAATATTAAGGATAATTTTACTTAGTTGTATAAGAAATCAGTTGAATTTTCGTATAAATGATGTGAATACTTTCTCGCTAATTCATGATGCGTTCCTCTGCTAAAATCATGAAATCCTATTTAAACTTGAACTAGGTTTTCGATTTAAGATAAATTAAAAATAAAATAATTTAGAAAATAAAATTTTCAGCAGCTCTTAAACTACAATAGACAAGATATACAGGGCGAGGGCACAAAGAATCAATCGGACAAGCTGTTTTCTTTTTCAATCAGCGACTGTCCCTTGGGGGACTGCAGCGGGGAGCCGCTCTGTACACGTTACAGCTGTTCTAGTCGTGATTCGGTTCAAATAACATTCCTTAGAGCTTTTGTTCTCAATATTAAATAGCACATTTTTGAATAGGGATAAAGTAGGTTTTCATCCTAGAAATTTCTTAGAAGGAGAGCAAGTATGGATAAGTGAATTCCCGACTTCCATTACGGGATATGAGGCAAACATTGCTTTGTGTCCGTTACGATATTTCTTTTTGTACATTCAAGTAGTTGAACAGCTTGCTATGCACAGCCCGGCTGATACATTATTGAATCTTGTTTTCCTAGGATTTGAACCCAACACATCCGGTGCAAAACGTGCTTTATACTCCACGAAGGCGATCAAATGCACATAATATGATAAATAGCCAGAATGATTTAATCATTTAAAGAGTAAATAAAACTTAATTCAAATTGCGTGTTGCTTTACTCGCATGGGATATTCCCAACATAAAATATTTATCAAAATAAGCTCACCGCTTAGGCCGTGAAAATATAACAAACAAATATACTATAGCATTTGTGTATTACTATGAATTAAGCAGCATTTCCAAGACTGATTACATTTCTGTGGATCCTCTTACCACAAGACACTGGCAAAATCTGTTAACAAATGATGTCGAAAGTTTACTATTGCCCGCCTAGAATTTGATTAAATAGCATTCGATAGACTATTGACGATAACAAAATACCTTTCATATAACTTTGGGTAGGTAATTCAAGTACTGGGAGTGCAAAGTTACCGTTCATAGCAACATTTAACTAGTCACTACCGCGGCGTCGAGCTGAAGGTCGTGCTTAGTATTGTTCCTCAACCACCGTTGGCTACCGTTATTTTTAAAAATGTTTGTTTAATAACCCATAAAATGCAACGGTTAATTATGCGACTGCGGTCTATAAAGTTGGTGTAATTAGGCTTTTTACCCCAAAGTGTATGTGAGTTTCTTTAAACAACTTCTAAATGATTAAAAAGATTTAGATGTATGAGGTGTCGTTGGACACTACTACATTGGATAAGGGTAGAACAATCGTGATATAAAAGTTTAAAATTATAGATTTATAAAAGTTATTTAACATAAACGCAAAAAATAAAATAACATCAATAAGAAGTAATATCGAAATCGTGTTAATATCGTAACAAGCATAAAATACGAATTGATTTTTAACTGCTTAGTTAATCCTACAGTGGTCGCGCACCTAAAAGTAACAGGAGTGGTCGCGCGGGCTACATACGTAGTCCAATTTATTTAAACAGAATCTTTTTACTATTCTTATGAAAATATAATCTTTACAGTTTTCTTAACTAGATATTATCAACAAAACCCAATCACAACCTCTGTGTCTTTAATATAATTTCTTAGAAGCTTTGTATATAATATTATAGTGATCTTGATAAAAAATCAAAAGAAATAGAAAAAAAGCCTCGCACCTCTTCCTCACCTCACCTCAGCTATTTTTCTAGGTTAGCGTGTCTTAACATCATAGACCGCTTCAACACAATCAGGCGGGCAAACGCTTACCTATTCTTCAATAAAAAAAGAGAGACCGAAACGCGCAATATGCACTTCTAGGTTTTTCCATTTCATCTCATCATCAACAGTGGTTCATTACCCGGACGGAATTTCGATAGTTTACCCGTTTAATGCCCGTCCCGGCGGGATTGGAAGCCATTGGATTGCAAGGTAGGTTGCACCCAAAGCGACCGTCAAAGTATGAAATAGTAAAGTTTTGAAGACGATAAAGATAATAATATTTAATGATTTCTATTTCGACTCTTGACACGAATACCCATATCGGATCTAGTTATTGTACTCAAAATACCCTCCAGGCTATATACTCGCAGACTGCACAGTGCACACCCTTCCGGCGCTGATCCAACTTCCACCTGCCCTGTGGTTGCGTTGCGAAGTCACGGTAGTTAGAAAATAAATTGAATATTGGTCGCGCCGGTGTTTCCCGCCAGATTGAGTTATATTTTAACAACGTCGTAAATTCTACCCAGAGATTGCGGGTAGTTTCGATTTAGCTTCCAGAAAATTCTTGGAAAATTTTAAAATATCTCTGTTGGTTTTATTTTAACCGATTATGGTGGAAAAATGAAATATTTTTCATGTTTGAGTGAGTAAAGGAACGAGGAGGTAGTTTACGTAATACTACTCTCAGAACATCCGCAACATCTGAAAACTTTCAAGTGCGGTTCCTGATTTTGAGGTAAGAATTAATTATAAAGATCCTACGTCAGTTCAAAAAACTACTACTACTGCCAAAAACTAGTTACGTACATAGTTAAAGGTAAGATAGTAACTCAGTGAAATATATTAACTTATCTTAAACATACCGTAAATGGCATTATCGTTTTCCAAGGCGCTTATTTTCGGTCAAATAGCAATCTTAACTAATATTAAAAAAAAAAAGAGGAAAAATTTGTATTTTTGTATATTATGAATAAACTCAAAAACTACTGGACCGATTTAAAAAATACTTTCAGCAATAGAAAGCTTCATAATTAGCGAGTAACATAGGCTATAGTACATCTACATTGCACCCCTAGGAAGCCAGGGCGTGTTGCTAGTAAAATATAAAAAAGAACAAGGGAAACCTAATTTAAAATATAATGTATGATAATAGCATTGCTCAGATAATTTTATCCGTTTGAGCAGTAAATTTTATCATAAAGCATAAATCTATTAGCGCTAGGCTTCCCCGATAGCCACTTAACGATTCAGCTAAGTTTCCCTGACGATAACGTAACCGTTACACAAGTTCCAGGCCTATTCCGTGCGAAATTGACGCGAATTCGTTTTATTTATCACCGCCGCAAACATCCGCGGGTTTATGTCCCGACTCCGACTGCGGAGTGCGGAGAAAGTGAATTTTGATGCGGCCTTTTTATGTGTTTTGGAGCGGTTTCAGTCCCCCTTCAGCCCCCTTTCTTTGTCTCCGAAAGATATCGCCTATTTCGATTTTGCTTACAGTTTAAGATACGCTATTTGAACGATGCTAGTTCGCAATATCTTTTGTGGGACGAGAATTTAATGTTTTCAAAACACTGAACGAAAGCTGTTCCATTGCAATTTTTTACCTAGAATAATGTCAAGATTTTTTAGACTGATATTATTATCTAGTTCTGTTTGATAGAGTACTAGTAGCCTGCGCTTGCTTTAGTTTGGTTTGAATTCATCAGTATTTCGAGTTTTAGTAATTTTACATTATCACCTAATAGCAAAAACTACACAGCCTAAATAGCAACTCGACTAGAGTTTAATATTTGTGATGACAAAATATATTTTTAAAGGAATTCTTATTGTGTAGTGTGAATAATCTTCATATTAAAATAAAAGCTAGATTATTTTTTCTAGAATCTATAAAACAACAATTTATTACTTATATTAATTATCCAGACGTTTATTATCACGCTTTCAGCATATGAAATGAAAAGAAACTGCTTTTTACATGCACTGTGTATATAAAAGGTGAAATACCGAAAATGTATTATTTCGAACTAAAATTACAGTTGGACCAAGGTTTGTTATCCTATCGGTAATATTAATATGTATCATATTATGTGGGAAATACCCCAGGTAAGCTATCTCTATACCAAATTTAAAAAAAAAATTAAAAACATCAGTCAATGATCTGCTATCGCCCATGTACGAATGTGGTCAACATTTTTTTCCATTACACTAAAATATCCGTCAAGTATCTTACACTCAGAGCTTTTGAGTTCTTCTAAACAACTTCTAATATATGTTTCGAAAGCATGTTCAACACGCGATAGAGACGGCAACACCCACGGCCTCTAAGCGTCCAGCAACTTTTCTGGCAACATTTCAATGCTCTCAGTTATACTATGTCAAATTTAGACAAACACCTATTCAACTCATGAATATAACATAAGGTAATACTGCAAACCATTTTGTATCTTATAGTTATGACTATATGATTCATTTTTCGGCGTGATATAAGTAAGCATAAGATTTATATTACATTTTTCAGTAATATATCAGAGATGTGTTCTGTTTTATAATATGAAAATCTGCCAGTTTAAAAAACACACAAGGGAAGATAGTAGCAGTAGTAGCGTATTACTATAATATTTAACGATTTTATTTTCTTCGTAGTTCTATAAAATCTGTTTTTGCAAGGTAACATAAAATACTCTCAAGTAATTAATGTCAAAACTATTTTTCTTACCGATTAATACATTTGAATATTACAAACAGCTGTCACGTTACCAATCAGCTCTATATTTAGGAATGTAAAAAAAATCCATTACTATATTACAATATATCTGTAGGTAAACAGTTTATTACACAAGTGTTGCCACATAAAACAACTCGAAATTGCGCAATATGCACGGCAAGCTTATATAAATTAGTTCCCCACTTGCATAGATAAACCGATAATAACTACACTGATGTGGCCTCACTAAACCTTAAAACGATAATTACTGACGTAAAAGTGCACTAAACACTTGCCGGGAAACTGCTATCTGATTCTAACGAGATGGTATTCAAACACGCGATGTTATGCAACCGTGTTTATCTACTACTCACACATAATCTAGCAGCTAATACACTGCTTCCTTTATAGCGACCTAGTTGCAGAAGTTAGAAGACACGGAGCATTGTATCTTCTGTATGGCAATAATCTCAAATTACCGCGATATTACATTGAAGCATTAAGTCAGAAACGTTTCGCTTGTGGTGAATTAGAAACAGGCTTGCTTTTTCAGTTTCAAACGATTTTAATAGAGAGAAATGCAAGTTCTCGAGACCATTTGAGTTTATTTTTATTACAGAGCGGACAAACGAGTGGGAGGGTTACCTGTAAGTAATCACCATTGCCTATGGACATCCATGACTTTAATGTATTAGATGCGTTGTTGGCCTTTAAAAATTTAACGGCTTGTGTTTCTTGAAACCAACGAGTTCGACTTCCATTATTATATACCTATACTACGTATATACTTATTTGATACAATATATTAAAATCATATCAATAAAATACGTTGACGTTTTTGTAATTTAGTTTATAGTAAAAACGACTTTTTCATTTAACTTGACGCAAAATTTAGACATCAATTATAAACCAGTTCTTTCGATTAACACAATTCTTCAACCATAAGTTTGATTTTTATTCCATAGTAATGATTAGTCTATCCAGCAAGGAACAGATCAGATACCAGACTCAGGAAAAATACTGTGAAGGGTTTGAACCCCGTATATTGCATAAGCAGCGTGTCCTAACCTATATGTGTATAAAAAATACTCGAATGTGTGAATAAAATATGCCTTTTAATGTTTTCGACTGGATGTTGGAATATTTTGTATGCTCTTTGCAAAATACTTTCAGCTGTGTAGGATGACAGCAAATCAGGTTTGTTTGATGTCAAAACATAAACAAGAGAGTGTTTACTTTTAGCAAATTTCCCCTAAATTGAAATTAATGTTTACTTCATCGTTCGTGATTTTCATAATTTACCTCACGTGCGTCGAGTTCACCTTGTCTTAAACGATAATTAGGCTAGCTAGTTAGTCACACATCGTGGAATTTGAGATTTATGAATAAATAAAAATAAAAACTGTTACAAAGAGACTAGCTGAATCATTGACCTATAAATGGACAGCCTAAAACTCTAAGACTTAAAAAATGTCTACGACAAGAGTTTTTTTTAATGTTAGATAGCGACAGACGAGCATGAGGTTCATTTGAAGGTAGGTGATACCTCAGCTACATGCGCTGTCGACCTTCTTTTTACGTCGAGCATTCGGAAATCCATAGACTTCCAAAACGCGCAATGTACACTTCACGGTTTTCCATCTATGAACGGTGGTTCGTTACCCGGTCGGAATTTCGATATTCCTACCACCCGACCCGGAAGTAACCAGACGTGGGGAAAACATGCTAACTGAAAACAACAAACATGTTGTCCCGGTGGGATTGGAACCCACGACTCATCGATGCGCACGGCAGGTCTTCTACCGAACGCGCCAATGAGTGCGCGAACGAGTGCGCCCGTCAAATATTTATTTTTATAAATATTTTTTTAGTACATCTACATTGCACTCGTGCGAAGCCGGGCCGAATCGCCAGTCTAAATAAACTAGTGCTCAAAAACAACATTAGAGTCAACAGTCGTTGTAAGTCCATGGTTTATCATAGAACCTTCGTTGACCTAAATCGACTACCAAGATTTAGTTACAAATTCCTTTCGTTAAAAGCAGGAGAGGCATTGATCCGAAAAAGAGATTATGATTTAGTAAATTATTCCCCGGCGGCAGCGCCTCGCACACAGCTATTGAATTATTTAGACGCCTTTAGTCGGAGAGTGACTTGAACGACCTTGGAATTAACTCAAACAATGCGACATTTTTGAGAAAGTCTTCCTGAGTTTAGCGACAGCGAAGTGGGACAGTTAGAGGGCTGAGTTCGTGTTTTATTTGAATAAGTAATAGATGGACTTCGCTTCACTCATAGACATTTTTTTTTTTTTTTTATGTCAGATATCGACAGACGAGCATGAGGTTCACTTGATGGTAGGTGATACCTCAGCCACAGAACATCAGTCAACGATGCGCTGTCGACCTAATTTTTACTTCGAGCATTCGGAAATCCATAGACTGAAACCGAAACGCGCAATATGCACTTCACGGTTTTTCCATCTATGAACGGTGGTTCGTTACCCGGTCGGAATTTAGATATTCCTCCCACCCGATCAATGCCCGAAGTTACCAGACGTGGGGAAAACATGCTTACAGAAACTTATAAGCATGTGCTCCCGGTGGGATTCGAACCCACGACCCATCGATGCGCACGGCAGGTGTTCTACCGAACGCGCCAACGAGCCCGTCAAAACATTTACAGTCTGTCTCGCATTTGCCCATATTTTTTGGTATAAATATAAAAAATTCACGACCATTACGTCACAGACAACACAGCCACCAAGTTACCTAAAGAACTTTTGAACAAAGTTAGCTAAGCTAGCCAGCCCACACAGTTCACTTGGTGTATTTAGGTGGCTAAGTTTATTTCTACCTATAATTGTACTCGAAGTTGGATGTAAAGTAAAACTAACGTTAAATCTGACGCTGTTAGCCTAAACTTGAGGTACATGCGATAGGTACCTATTACTCTATTAGCTTAATCGAATAATAAACTTCTTTATGAGTTTAAATATGTAATATTGAGTTTATAATATTTATAAATAATTTATTGAAATTCCTTATTATATATTCCATAGCTTCGTGAATACTTGTAATAAAGGGGTATTTTTTTTAAAACACTCCCTTGGAGTTCAAGTAAAATTCATAACATATTAACGAAAACGAATTCCTAGACATACAATTTCTGTATTTGTTATATTATGAAACTAACTAACGCCAGCGACTTCATCCGGTAGCGGTTCATATTAAGCTAATTTTCTAATTCCAAGCAAGCTATTCAAATGAAGATAACTTTTCTTCCCGATATTCGTTTTGATCAAACCCAGACTAAGTTCAGTCTACGTATGTGTCAAAGCTTAATGAAAACCAGTTCGGTATCTTTGGAGATTAGCTTATACAGACAGACAGTCAAAAACGTTAGAAATTATTTTTATATATGTACATATAATGTTATATGTATAGAAAATAGTATGAGAAATAATTTGATGTTTCACATAATTTTAATTCAAAAGCCCTATTTTGAACGATGATCGCTTTATGAACATAAAGTATTGCAGTGCATGATCAATGTCTTCTTGGTGTATCGCCTTAAGAGGCGATGGTATTACTTATCAAAAGGTCCATAATATAAAAATGCCATTTCCCTTATTCGATTCCCATAAAATAATACTTTTATTACAGTGGTAATGTGTGTCATTTTCTTTTATGAAGATATATCTCATCATATTATCCCTTCACATCTTGAATTATCGGAAATATAACTAGTCTGGCCATAAGTACTGTTACATGTTCTTTTTTTGTTAAAAACTTCCTTCGCCATTTCATATATTTGTTTCATTTAAAATGTGAACAATTTAATTTAAAGAAGAATTTTAAGCGACAGAATCGAAGAGCTACCCCGATTTGCGTAATCAATTTATATCATATCGAAAAAACATCACAGGCTCAAATATTTGTCAGCATCCTGGCCTATTTCATATTTTTAAAGTGAGTATATAATGATGTTATTATCATTTAAAGAGGGTTTTTAATAGTTTTTATCCATATGTATACAATATTTTTAGTAGTATATTTATAGCAAGCCACGTAAATAAGACTAACTTTACGGTGTAGTTTATTAAAAGACTAATTATTATTTTTTATGTCAGATATCGACAGACGAGCATGAGGTTCACTTGATGGTAGGTGATACCTTAGCCACAGAACATCAGTCAATGATGCGCTGTCGATCTCATTTTTACTTCGAGCATTCGGAAACCCATAGACTGAAACCGAAACGCGCAAACCGTCGTTATCCGGTCGGAAACATGCTTACAGAAAATTATAAACATGTCGTCCCGGTGGGATTCGAACCCACGGCCCATCGATGCGCACGGTAGGTGTTCTACCGAACGCGCCAACGAGCCCGTCAAAATTGTAAACATGGCAACCTATAACCCATCGAATCGCAAGGTAGGAGTACTATCTTGCGATTCGAAGCGGTACGGGGCGTCGATGGTACATTGGCCAACGCGCCCGTCGATGATAATTCAACAGCGATAAGAAGTACAAACACCTGATAAGGGCACGAAGGTAAAGACGTTTATAGTAGAACGTGTGAAACATAAATCGCGGCCAATCTGAGATGTCTGAGGGCAGCTCGCGCCGAATATGGCGCCGATGAGTTATGTACTGCGCCTTATCTCGCCGACCTGCCCTACCAACGGTGCCTTCCACTTGGCCCCTGCATAGCTCTCAATCTTGTTATAAAACAAATATTGGAGAGTTTATTGCCAGTTCTTCTCGTCCGCTCTACGCCCTTGATTTGAGAACTGGCAGTAAATGTAAAATAAGAAGCATCAAATATGTATAATATTGTCTTTTATTAACGCGAGTATCACACATTTAAATAAAATACTGTATACCGGATTAAAACGCGATTTATTATTTAAATTATTTATCCCGACGTTTCGGATGCTTTTCAGCAACCGTGGTCGCGGGAGACTGGACCCGTCTCCCGCGACCACGGTTGCTGAAAAGCATCCGAAACGTCGGGATAAATAATTTAAATAATAAATCGCGTTTTAATCCGGTATACAGTATTTTATTTAAATCAAATATGTATTTTTTTATTGACGTTCTTAAGTGTACATTGTGTTATCTAAATGAATAAATGATTTTGATTTTGAATTTCTTTCTATCTCTATATATTGATATTTTCAAAAGTCAATTCGTCCGAAAAAATTAATAGTTACATGAACTTACGTAATTATTGAACATTTTTTTAACCTTTATTTAAAGAAATTAATGAAATCATATTTTTTCATTTGAAATCATTTTAATTGTTATCGAAATAAATCTCGGATTAAATCCCAATTATACTGTAAATATACATACATTGTGTTATTATTTTTCAGCAAAATTACCATTTCTGACTTGCTCGTTGGCTCTGTGGGTTATCGCTGAAACGCGCCTCGCGTTTCGTTAGGATTGAGATATTTTTTTATAATTATCTTACTATTTAATTTATATTTGACATTTATAAATGAAAATACTGTGAATATTACTTATTGCGCGTGTCAATGTCAGATCGATTAAACTGTTAAACATAATCGTATTTCAGTGCTCAGACGCAGACGATATTATAAACAGATAATACAAAGTAAATGATATATACATAAAGTTTTTAATATGTAATCTGTTTAATATTTTCATTTAATTGACAATGAGGTGTAAGTGGAAGGCAGCACAACAATCGCGTAAAATTGAGCACGTATCTAGCGCATTAATACCGCAGCGGGCGCTGTATCGCTTCGCACGAATTGTATCTCTTATTTTTTATTTATTATTATTGTTAAACAGTATTATTCTTGATGCCCTTTCTGCAATAGCATTTTGCAATTTGCATATGCGTGTTGTTCCCACGAGAATGTAAGTGCGTGCTCCTATTTCACCATGCTTACTGTTGATAGAGGACAAATCTTTGATGTTTTTATTTTTTTCGTTTATATATATTTTTTTTATTATTATAGTTAATTTCTTAAAGATGTCACGTTGAACATGGTGTAATGGTTGCAGCTTCTTACAAAAAAATTGTAAAACAAAAAACTTGGCGATTAAAAGATTGGCGGAGAGTTTATTGCCAGTTCTTCTCGTCCGTTCTTCGAAACTGGCAGTAAATGTAAAATTAGAAGCATTTAATATGTATTTTTTGAATTTTGAAAATTTGAATATGAATTTGCATTTGCATATGTAGTACGTATTCTAGTACAAAGGTGACCTTACATTGCAGCCATGACACGAGAAGTATCTCCTGTCGCAGTCTTCAAGCGAAACGACTTTAGCATTTATTAGTTACCTAATAGCAACGAGTTGACAGTTAAGTAAATTATATACACGCCCCACTTCCCGGGTTAAAGAGATATAACCGTAGCTCGCTTTTGTACATAAAAGAGAATAGTTAGTAAATTCCACGTCCCATTAATTAGCAGTGAGAAGTGCAGCGGCGGTGACTTAATAAGCGTTGATTCAAATTGCAAAACTGCCAACTCAACAGGCTTCCAAGCCGCCCGTGTGCGTCGCCATGGCAGGAACGTGTTTTATTTAAACTTAGTTAAAATAAATTTAATATGTTTAAACCGTAGCTATATTTTATCAATGATAGGTCTACATGGATACTCGCAACCTTTCAAATTCGCTTATTGACATAATATAAACTTGTATCATCCATTTTACATTTTTTTCCAAAACCTACCAAATATTAGAGTTTATATTCCAAATCGTTTAGTTCAAATAGTTTGTCTTTATATATATATTATACGAAATCTCCAAAGTATATAACTTGTAAATAAAATATAAGTTGCCATTCCTATTTAACACTTAGAAATTCGAAACTTTACAATGGATTTTATTAAGATTTTTACAAGTCTTTAGATGACATGTCCATGAAAACTCAAGAATCACTCGTATAAATTTATGAAATACAATATATAAAAAGTAGCATGTTATCTTAAACTTTGATTGCGTTAATGATCTGGAAATAAGCGAGAAAATTAGTTGGTTTTCCAATCACCTTTATATCTTTACTCGTAACATAACGCTATAAGTCCAACGAATGATAATGACGTCAGAGGTAACTTCTACCGTCCGCTTTGGTCCCTATTTAACCCTTTATTGACCTAATTAGTTAACTAACTGAGTTTGTGCTCGTTAAGTTCTCGATTATTACATTAAACTGGAGTTCAAACAACCAATTGATGTGTCCCTTTAATTAGTATCATATCGATCTATTCGATTATTTGCAATGTATATTCATTACCCATAAAATGGCTTGTAACGTTTAAAGTCAATTTACTTATTAGCTGAAGTTAGCTGGATTAATCAATAATTTGTAGATCGAAGTTTAAAAAATATATATTTCTAGTCTAAGTCTCAAATATTTAAACGTCAATAATGTAATTTCAATTTTAATATTAGAACCCATAATTTGATTTCTACCTGATACTAATAATTATTAATTATTCAATCAATAAACACATTAATTCTACACGGTCTGGCCACTACCAACCGCTATAGCGATAATGAACTATTTTTTTTATATAAGATGAAGCAACGTGAATCACCTGATGATAAGTGATTACTGGCTCCCATAGACATCCACAACACCTATTTATATTTAGACTAATATGTATAGTTTCACAAGTCTTGAAATACTGTTTGTTCCTTTCAGCCGCTGTCTTTGAATTTTTGTGTCGGAGGCTACATGACTATGGTATCACCATACCATATGTAATTATTATTTTCGCCCATAGGGCAGGCTAAAGTCTTTCGACCATACCGCCTAGTCTTACGTTATATTTTCCTTATATACATTATACGTATCTTTCTTTAATTATTTCTTACGTTACTTCCCGCCATTTTCTCGTTGACTTATCCTTTTAAGTCTTAAACACAGAACAAAAATATTCTCATCGTAATTAATAGAGTCTCACATTCATCTGTCGGCATAAATTTCCGCTTCCTCTTTCTGTATATAGTTAGAAAAAGTTTAACACGGCTTATTATGGTCTTGCCTGGTAACCGCACACAGTACTACGTAGCGAAACTATTTAAACACAGAGCAATGCACGCTCGCTTCAGTCCGATGTCGTAGTTTTTAACAACAAAGACATTACAGTTCCGAATTCTCTCCCAAATATATTCATGGAGTCGAAAATAGAACGAATTTTAAAATAAGAACATTTCAGTCTAAGCAATGTTATTGTTTATTAATGCCCGCGCGTATAATGTGGGACCATAATACTGTGTAGCAAATATTATACATTATTTTTCAAGCATGAACTAATGTTAAAACGCGTAATTTTTATTTATGTTAGATATCGACAGACGAGCATGAGGCTCACTTGATGGTAATACCTCAGCCACAGAACATCAATCAATGATGCGCTGTCGAACTAATTTTTACTTCGAGCATTCGGAAATACATAGACTGAAATCGAAATGCGCAATATGCACTTCTCGGTTCCTCCCACCCGATGTCCAAAGTTACCAGACGTGGGAAGACATGCTTACAGAAAATTTTAAATATGTCGTCCCGGCGCGATTCGACCCATCAGTGCGCACGGCAGGTGTTCTACCGAACGCGCCAACGAGAAATAGACAATGTTCTAAAAGATCCCCTTTGGAAAATCTTCTCATACATAACTTAATAAAGTTATATCATTATGTAGAAAAGGGCTTTTGACCTATCAAAAGCTCATTATTTATTGCTGGCTACGGGTGAGATATCAGTTATCACCTATCAACAAAGGAGTCTTGCTTGTCAAACAAATTATATAATAATATCTTCCTGCAACAATTCTTGAATAAACCGTAGACGTTTTGTTAGAACAAAGCGGTAGTTTTAGTTTAAAAAGAGAACACTACGGCCCTCAAAGTTGCCACCACTTGTGGTCTAAGTTCCCAATAAATCGTTTAAAATCTTAGCAACTATCGCGCCTCAAGTCTCCAGCAAGACCATCGTTTCACTTCGTTTAACTGAGTTACAAACTTCGTCCAGAGGTTATCGCGTTTTCACGAACAATTTAATAATGAAATAAACTGTTGAATTATACTTCACGATTTAACTTTGCTGTGATGTTTTGTTTGTTATGACATCTATCATCTCCATGGGATTCTATAATCAAGTTTTCCTGAATAAATCCCATATTGTCATGATCTAACGTCAAAGAATATAATTTTTTTCAAGTAAAAGTGAAATACTGTCGCATCTAATATGAATTCAAATTATACTGTTCAAAATCTACAGTAAATGATAAGTTTAACTAAAACTACCGCTCTGTTCTTACATAACGTCAACGTTTCATGCAAGATTTATTGCAGAAAGATATTATAATATATAATTTGTTTGGCAAACAAGAATCCTTTGTTGATACTTCACCCGCCGCACATCACCAAATAATGCACTTTTGATAGGTCAATACTCCTTTTTTACATAATAATATAACTTTATTAAGTAATATGATGCGACAATTTTACACAACAAATTAAACTTGAAAAAAAAATCTTTAAATAAAAAATGCACGAAGAAAAGCTTTCAAAAATAATAAATAATCGCCCTAAAAACACGTATTTTAATTATTTTAATACAGATTTTTCTTCTTATTAAAAAATCATTTAGTCCAAATAGTTAATATAAACCTCTCTGTTCTCGTGTTTTCTCTATAAGTACACCCGGAATTTTCTCTCTGTGCAAAACACACCGAACCTCTTACGACAATAATTATTTACTGCCTAACTTATTATAAAGCTTGACAAACATATTTTAACTAATTATATCAAGCTTATGTAATACGTTTATGAATAATATTTAATGCTTATTCTTAAGCGCACGCTAAGAGAAAATATATCGACTATAGAAAAATTCATTGTATCTTAATCTATAATTAAAGTTTTACTTAATTTAAATTATTTTACGTGGTGAAGTGTATATACCTAATGTATACAATTTAGGTCACATTAAAGCTCTATTAAAATAAATAAAAACAGTTCTTCAGACAACTATACGTAGGTATATATAAACCATATCACTTTAACAATATAATCCAGCTATGAGGGTATATACTAGCTACAATACAGAAAATCGATTACAGGAAAATATTGGAGCGTTGCAATTGTTTCGGCGCGTAAAGGAAACGCCGCGCTGGTTTGCAATTTAGCGTCGATTTGCATCACAATCGCATCTGATTGCGTGCTGCCGGTTATTGGAACGAGCCGTGCTTATTGATCGAAAAATATGCGATTAGATGCATCGCTTTGCTGGAACTCACTTGAGTTACTTCGGTAGCTTATTATTGGTGCAACAATATATAACTATCATAACTATGGTTAAATTCAAATTCAAAATCATTTATTCATTTAGGTAACACAATGTACACTTATGAATGTCAGTAAAAAATACATATTAAATGCTTCTAATTTTACATTAAACGCCAGTTATCTCTTTACGCCGCGCTCTTTTTTTTTTCAAGGGGAATAATAATAAATATATTAGTGTTTTCTAAATTTCTACGATCTTCGCGTTTTACTGGTACCGTAAAAGCGATGGTTTTAAGAAATGGAGTAATGACCTTTCTGATGTGGAAAAAAATCTCTGCCTAGACTTTCCAAAAACAGAAACGTATAGAAAGATTTGCAAGAGGCTTTCACCGCTGTATGAACAATAAGCCTCTTTTGTTTATTCAAAAAAATAATTTACATTTCAATATTATTTTATCAAAAAAAATAGGCATTTTAGCTTTTAGTTAAGTAACTTTACTAATAACCCTGAACGTTATATTTGTTTTATGTTAGATATCGACATACCCCAGCCACAGAACGATGATGCGCTGTCGACCTACTTTTTACTTCGAGCATGCGGAAATCTATAGACTGAGACCGACACGCGCTTTGTGCATTAGAACATTTCATCTGATATTGTCATTTGGTTTACAATATCACTAGAAAAAATCCAAACAAAATCAAACCTCCTAGTTTAGGAAAGGATAAAAAAGTTAGTTTTTAATGTTGCCATCGCGTGTACTTAAAATAAATGGCAAGAGTGAGTCGACATGTGCCGACCACTTGCCAACGTAATCATATTTTGGCGCGCCGCCCGATGCCGACTTTTTTATTTCTGTATGCTTCTCTTTCAAATGTATGAAATCGGGATGTGTGAAAATATTTTTTATAATTTGGTTTCTTAATTAATCTTATGGATTCATAGAAAAACATGTTTAAAAACACGGAAAGCAAACGGGGAATAGATTTTCCTGGAACATTCAATAGGTACTATAAGAATTTTTTTTTTATATTTATATCGACAGATTAGCATGAGGTTAACTTGATGGTAGATGATACCTCAGCCACAGAACATCAGTCAATGATGCGCTGTCGACCTACATTTAAATCCGAGCCTTCGGAAATCCATAGACTGAAACCGAAACACGCAACTTCACGGTTTTTCCATCTATGAAAGGAGGTTCGTTACCCGGTCCAATTTTGATATTCCTCCCACCCGATCAATGCTCAAAGTTACGTGGAAAAAACATGCTTACAGAAAATTATAAACATGTCATCCCGGTGGGATTCGAACCCACCACCCTACGATGCGCACGGCAGGTGTTCTACCGAACGCGCCAACAAGCCGGTCAAACATTAGATAAAATAGATTTTTCTTTTAGTTAGATAGTTTCCTTAGAAGAATGTTGGTGTAACAATAAACACATAAGTATTGTTCATTCAAGCCTATCAGTACGATTCAGCCTCGCAATTTAAGAAAGTCTAAAAAAAGATTCATATAAAATTTCTTAATATGAATAAAGCCACTCCAAGTGAATACATGACCTTGTGTCTAGCGGCGCTGGCGGCAGACAATGCTAGCTTTTGTGCTACCCACTAGGCTAACCTTACCTCCATACTTATGTATAACATTCATTCATAGCTTAACAAGCCACTAGTGATGTGAATAAAATAACATACATATATTTGGTACAACACTAAGGGTGGTTCGTCTGTCGATAGCTGTTACCAAAAAGTATTTTTAAAAACAGATAAACTTCAATTAATACTTGTTAGTTACAATTTTCTTCAAAGTCAATTCTCTACGCAATGCTTTTGGTGAAGTAGCGAGTTTCAGTATTTGGTAATTCATTAAGGTACTTGATGTTCTAATCATTTAGAATTCCAGAAATATGTTAGAATATCATTATTCTAACATATTATCTGGAAGCTTAATGTGTGATATTCTATGTACGTCAAGGTGATCGGGATAAATAATATAAATAATAAATACCAAATGGTAAACCTTCTTTTGAACAGCATTTTGAAATTCAATCCCAGCCAAACATTTGGAACAAAAATTCGACGAATATGTACTAAAAATGTAAAGTGACCGCCACAAATTTTATTATAACAGGGAAAAATCAATCGATTCTAAATCGTTCAGCCGCAACATGAATTATGCGTCATACACTGGAATTGTTATTTTCGTGTTAGGACTACAATATTTAGTAAAAAAAGAAAATACGGAAACAAAAAATAAACACAATATGACTCCCAATAATTTAAAAAACGATAGTAGCAATAATCCATTAGGTATAGGTATATTAATAATAATTATAACATTAATATTTTTTTATTTATTCTTTAAGAAAAGCTCACTACATCTTCATTGTTAAATGGGTGTTGCTGAAAATCACGGATAAACTTGAGTGGGTGACCCATTTTCCGCTTTGCACAGTAATCACTCATATGATGTTTAATTCTTTTTTTATTACTTTATTATTCATTACGATATTTTAAAACCAAATAAGTATACATGTTTGATCAATGTGTGAACGTTGGCAATAAACAGAGTGCCACAATACTTTGATTATTTTATACCCTCTTCTTGAGTGAGGTGAAAGTCGCAGAAGCTCAACGGCTGTGCCGCGCTCACCGACCAGTGCACGTTCGACGGTCGTAATGAAGAGGTGTTGACATCCGGATCACTAAAACTGTTATATTGTTATAATTTTCAATAAATTCTTTCTTTCGTTCGTAACGAATCCTTTAAAGTTAGAAGTGCCGTGCATCAAAGCTGAAGGACTGGATCCAAGCCAGGAAAGGGGAAGGAGAATTATTAAGGTTAGTGGTAACGGTTTATTGTTCAACAGTTCACACTTTTTCAACGTGCCTCACTTCGATTTCAAATACATATTTTTATATTATTGTTCTTATTATACAGTCCACTATTAAAAACAAAAAAATATTTATCAGCGACAGTTGATTTGTACAACAATACATATCAAAATATCTTAACTAGAAGAGCGAGCAAACGTTAAAAATAAATTAAATACCTCTTTATATTAAATAAATATATTTATATACACGCAGTTGGTTCAAAATCCAGAAAAATAAATGTTTTGTCTTATTCTGTTTCGTATAAGACTGATACGACACATAATGATGGCATAACGTGGTGAGCATTCTAAAAGTATGTATATGAAATTTCATTGAATGAAGGATTAGATAAAATAGTTTCGTTTCTTATTGAAGTCTGTTTAGATCTGACGTGCGAAATTCTTATTGTACCCCTGTTGTAACAAGACGATTCAAGTAAATATCAAGCAATCACTGCTAGCTAAGCCAAGGTAAGGTTCGCAACACTTGAAACGTCTCCGGAGGGCGGCTCGGACGGCAGCGTGCTAATAGCAGTACTTATTGAAACGGTTAGGACCTTTGTCTGCGCTTAGCTCCTTCTTGATACCACAATACTTATTCAACTATTAACACTAGAATGAAATGAAATGAAATGTTTTTTTAAGACCCAAAAACTTACTTATTAATACTAATGATAAAATATAAAATACAAAATTTAGAGGAGATGTGTGTTTTTATTATGCTATATATTGATAACACAATGTTGTCTTTTATTAACGCGAGTATCACACATTTAAATAAAATACTGTATACCGGATTAAAACGCGATTTATTATTTAAATTATTTATCCTAAAAAACAAGAGGACACCGTTAGTCAATATTGTCATAATATAGAAAATTACAGTAAATATCAACTCCGTAGGAATAGATGGCGTTAATATGTATTGATTGTAAAACAAAAACTTGGCGATTAAAAAGAGTGGCGGCGAGTTTCTTGCCAGTTCTTCTCGTCCGCTCTACGCCCTTGATTTGTGAACTGGTAGTAAATGTAAAATTAGAAGCATTTAATATTAGTAATATTAGTAATTTAATATGTATTATTTTTTATTCACGTTCATAGGTGTACATTGTGTTACCTAAATTAATAGATTTTTTTTTTTTAATTTAAATGAATTAAATATGGCAACTTTGTGACATTTCAAATATAAGACAACTGTCATCTTTCAGTCTCCCGCGACCACGGTTGCTGAAAAGCATCCGAAACGTCGGGATAAATAATTTAAATAATAAATCGCGTTTTAATCCGGTATACAGTATTTTATTTAAACACAATGTTGATTGTCAGTGACACCATATATTTTTTTTACTATTTAATATTGTAGTAATTTTACTTATTTTATTATTATATTATATGGATATTATATTTATTTTGATTCCTTTGAATGAAAGCATTATTATCGAATTTCGTATATCTTTTTTTTATGATTGTGACGTAACTAATCGACAACTGAGTTGACCATTTGAATTCTAAAAAAAATCATGCATGTTTATTTAATAAGTTATTGACTCCCACGAAGATCGTTTTGAAAGACATAATATATTTAAAAGAATAAAATATAATTTAAATTCAACAGTTACAAAATTGCGTTTTAACTATTTAAAAGAACTAAGGATTGAGTGAAAGTCAAAAAAAAAATTTGACCCGCCACCTACCTAATGACTTTCTTTTTTGACGCTGTATTCAGAGCAGTGGCGTGCCTTCCATACAAGCCCAGAAGCCCGGGTTGTCGACTTTAACGTAATATACGTTTATATATAATTACGTAAACATGTAAGTTATATAATTACGTTAAGAAATTATTATTTTTCTTTTGTATGGATGCATTAATAGGACAATATGGTCTTTTGGGCTTGTATGGTAGTCCCGCCACTGATTCAGAGTACATATAAATTCACTTTTTACTGCGGTTAAAATATTTGTATGGAAGCTCGTTACAGGTGCAAACTAATGCTTTTTAAATTTCTTAACATAAAGAGAGGTATTTAAAATGACGTTGGTGACACGTTTTCCTCGCGTCGTCCGAACATTTTTCCAAACTCCAGCAAAGTTTCGTAGTAAATCTAGCGATGCGCAGAAAGTTGCTTTTAACTAACGGACCAGAATCATGAAAAATGCTTAAACCTGTCTCGAAAATTCTTATCTCATTTTAGTTAGTTACCTTTGCTTTGAAACTTTCGACTTCTCGCTGTCGAGTTAAGGCCTTAAGTAGACGGTTAGATTTTTATTTTAATGCCTGTCTATTCTTATAGATATACTCGTACCTATAAGAGAGGAAGATACGTTATAAAGAGTTAATTCGTTTATAAGCAATGTTTAGAGGTTATTCTTTTTTATTAACACAATAACACATTTAAAATTAATCGCGTTTTAATCCGGTAAAATTATTTTATTTAAATCTTTGAAAGCTTATCTATAAATAAAATGGTTTTCCCTTTTTCTGACTTCAAGGATACGGGTACAATCGAGTAAACACCATTTAAAGATTAAAAGAGCAATAATAATTAATATCCTGCTATCACTATCGAGTTTCCCTAACTAATTATCTATTGCTATATGCTCATGATGCCATTGGAGTTTTTTGCGATTTATCAAAGGCTTTTGACTGTGTCCATCACGAAATCCTTATCAAAAAACTTCAACACTATGGCATTGGCGAAAAAGCGCTAAAACTAATGGATTCATACCTGAGCGGTAGAATTCAAAAGGTAAATATAAATGGAACAACCTCAATGGGATCGTCTGTTACTATGGGTGTACCGCAAGGCTCCATACTTGGACCTTTCTTATTCCTCATCTATATAAATGACCTACCATTTCTTGTAAAAGAGCTTCACGAGATAGTACTGTTTGCTGATGACACTTCGCTTTTATTTAAAGTGAAACGACGAGATCCATTACTTGAGAATGTAAATAGTGCCATCTCCAGTGTAGTTCACTGGTTTAATACAAATAATCTTAAGCTAAACGAAAAGAAGACAAAATGTATTAAATTTGTAACTACAAATGTAAAAAGTAGCAATGGTCAAATAATAATTAAAAATGAGGAAATAGACTTTGTTGATAATACAGTGTTCTTGGGAATTACTTTAGATAGTAAACTCCAGTGGGGCCCACACATAGAAGGTCTTTCGAATAGGCTAAGTTCTGCAGCGTTCGCAGTGAAAAAGATACGTGATCTTACTGACGAGAATACAGCAAAGCTCGTTTATTTCAGCTATTTTCATAGTATTATGTCATATGGTGTTATTTTGTGGGGTAATGCAGCTGATATTAAATCGATATTTGTAGTGCAAAAGCGGGCTATAAGAGCGATCTGCGGATTATCCCCACGGGAGTCAGTTCGAAGCAAGTTTAAAGAATTAAATATTTTGACTTTGGCAAGTCAATACATTTATGAGAATATTTTATATGTGCGGAAAAATATAGATATCTTTCAAAAGAATAGTAGCTTCCACAATTATAGTACTCGTAATAAAGACAAAATTAGTGCACCAACCACAAGGCTGCATAAAACGAGTAATTCTTTCCAAGGCAATTGTATACGTTTTTTCAACAAAATCCCTAGTGAGATACAAGTGTTGTCAATAAATAAATTTAAATCGTACGTTAAAGCAAAACTACTTGCTAAGGCCTATTATAACATAAATGAATATTTAAACGATCCTAGTGCTTGGATATGATTTGCTCCAGTATAGAGGTAACGCGACTGAATCTCTCGGCTGCAATTCCAGACTCGGGGGCGATCGTCAACATCCACGACTTTTTTAATGTAAAGTGGGAGCAAACCGTGATCCATGTAGTACTAATTTATTTCAGAATAATTAATATTATTATTGTTTTCTTATGTAGCCAAGTTCACATTTCAAGGATCGTCATGCTCGCTTAAATGTCATTGCTTGTGGCGGCGTCCATGCGTCGGGTTGTCTCTCTCCCTAAAATATGGCGAGGGGGTCGATGGCTGGCCATGCGTCATACTCGTGAACGGGTGCTACTTGTGGTGACTGGTCGAACTTGAATTCGTGTATGCGGTGATATTAGTTATTTCGTCTATGTATTTGCGTGTTGTTCCCACGAGAATGTAAGTGAGTGCTCCTACTTCACCATACATTCTGCTGATAGAGGACAAATCTTTGTTTTTATTTATTTTTATTTTTTTCGTTTATATATACTCGTATATTTTTTCGATTATTATAGTTAATTACTTAAAGATGTCATGTGGAACATGGTGTAATGGTTGCAGCTCCTTACAAAACATTTGTAAAACAAAAACTTGGCGATTAAAAAAGAGTGGCGGCGAGTTTCTTGCCAGTTCTTCTCGTCCGCTCTACGCCCTTGATTTGTGAACTGGCAGTAAATGTAAAACTAGAAGCATTTAATATGTATTTTTTATTGACGTTCATAAGTGTACATTGTGTTACCTAAATGAATAAATGATTTTTGAATTTTGAATATTGATATCTTACATAAATAAATACATATTATTATTTTACATAAATTTTGTATACATATATAACTTCTTAGAAGTTTTAACGTTATGGTGAGGGCTCTGTTATAATAAATCAAGACAAAAAAGTTAACATAAATACTCAAAAGAAATGCCTTCACCTTTCAAAAACAACCTGATATGATTTAAATAAAATACTGTATACCGGATTAAAACGCGATTTATTATTTATATTGTTTAAATTATTTATCACATTGCGGATATCAAAAACAGACGTCACTCTAAATCAGCAGTATGTGAACACACTCTGGATAAACCAAACCACTACATACGTTTCGACCAACCAAAAATCCTTGCAAAAGAAAGTAGATTCTTTCCCAGACTAGTACGTGAGGCTATTGAAATTAAAAAACATCCTAACTTCAATAGAGAAGATGGTTTGAGACTTTCCAACACCTGGGATCCAGTAATTAAAAATCTAAAGCCCCAAATCCAACATACTAAAAAACAAGAGGACACCGTTAGTCAATATTGTCATAATATAGAAAATTACAGTAAATATCAACTCCGTAGGAATAGATGGCGTTAATATGTATTGATTGTAAAACAAAAACTTGGCGATTAAAAAGAGTGGCGGCGAGTTTCTTGTGAGTTCTTCTCGTCCGCTCTACGCCCTTGATTTGTGAACTGGTAGTAAATGTAAAATTAGAAGCATTTAATATTAGTAATATTAGTAATTTAATATGTATTATTTTTTATTGACGTTCATAGGTGTACATTGTGTTACCTAAATTAATAGATTATTTTTGAATTTAATTGAATTAAATATGCGTATGCAACTTTGTGACATTTCAAATATCAGACAACTGTCATCTTTCTGTCTCCCCGCGACCACGGTTGCTGAAAAGCATCCGAAACGTCGGGATAAATAATTTAAACGATATAAATAATAAATCGCGTTTTAATCCGGTATACAGTATTTTATTTAAATGTGTGATACTCGCGTTAATAAAAGACAATATAACCTGATATGACATTGTAACTTAAATTTCCCAAAAAGATAGCATAAAGGACCTAAAATTGAGACACCGTTAGAGCGAACAGCCGTTCAATAAAAATAGGAAATGTGTCGACAAGGTTCATGAGATTTAAAGTGTCGCCGGGCGCGGACATAGTTACACGCCGTCGGGACACCTTCGGGAATTTTACAGTCTACAACATATTCTCACCTGCCGCGACCCGCCGCTATATCATACAGCTACCTACACAGCTGGCCCGAGGCGTGGGAACGGAGAAAAGAAAGAAAGATTTAGTTTAATAAAGAACTGTTTACCGGATTAAAACGCGATTTATTATTTATCACGACGTTTCGAGTACTTTCCAGCAAACGTCACGGATAGACTGAATAGTGACAGCTGTCTGATTTGAAATATCATTAAGTTGCCATATTAACGCCATCTATTCCTACGGAGTTGATATTTACTGTAATTATCTATATTATGACAATATTATTGTCTAACAGTGTTTTCTTGTTTTTTAGTATATTTGACTTGAAGTTTTAGATTTAGGATTAATAAAAATCGCGTTTTAATCCGGTAAATAATTGTATTTAAATTTGTGATGCTCACGTTAATAAAAGACAATATACCTAAAGTGTATTGTGAAACATGCAATCCATGATAGTTTTATCGCTGAGGTAAAAATACTTAGATTCAGTTGATAAACTGCAAAATCAAATGTACAACATTTTGCTAACATTTAACATTTTGCTTGAACTTACTATTGGAATCTCAAAACTTCTCTCCGTCCATCTATTTGTTCTAGAAAATAAAATTAAAGACTATTGTCTTAATTTTATTATTATAATTTAATAGTAATTAAATTATAATATTAAAATCGCTCGCGCTTGTCGTTTACAACGCGCGTTCTCACGTTCACACGAGCGAGCGTTTTATACTAGATTCTGATACGCGAATCCCCCGCGGCCTTTTGCAAAATAACTTCTAGTGAGGAATTTTTATTAACCACCCACGCTTTGACTACCCTCCAAACTGCAACTGTGTTACACTGAAGCTCAATAAAATGTTTTATTCTATCGAATTTATTTAAATATTAATTAATATATCAGCTCTAACATATAGTATACAGTATTACATTTCACAAGAATTACAACATATTAATTGATGGTCATGTGCTCGCGGACTCGTTGGCGCGTTCGGTAGAACACCTCCCGTGCGCATCGATGAGTCGTGGGTTTGAATGACGACATGTTTATAATTTTCTGTAAGCATGTTTTCCCCACGTCTGGTAACTTCAGGCATTGATCGGGTGGGAGGAATATCGAAATTTCTACCGGGTAACGAACCACCGTTCATACATGGAAAAAAAACTTTTATTAAATTAAATATTTTAAATATTTTATTAAATATTTTTTTTTAAATCTTCTCTAGTCATATGAATTCAACCAATTTAGTTGAGTATTTATAATATAGGTACATGTATTTAACTCTTCTACATATTATTTTGAAGCAAGTCCTTATTTTTCTATTTGTTTTCTTTCCTATGCCGTAACTAAGATATCAGTAAAAAATTACAAAAAACAAACAAATTAAATGTATATTTAATTTATTTTCGTTCTTCAGTACCTGTTTATGTTATTTTGTCTTATTAATAGTATTCTGTAGTTTTTCTTTCCAATTAAATCATTGAATTAGCAAATATAAGTAGTAGGTATAATAAAACAGACAGAATATCAGCACTGCAGTGCTTTCAGCATATGCTGAGCCTGCTGCCCATTTCCCTCTTACTTAAGGGAAGACTGTTTATTTTTCATTGTGCCACCTTTAAAAAAATAAATTTTATATTTATCTTATTTAAAAGTGCAAACTAATTAACAAAATACTCGAAAATATATAAACAAAGCTTTAGACTTTTGGATCGTTTTTTTTTAAACTACCACCGATTTGAAATCTATTAAATCTATAAAAAGGAACAACGGTACACTAACTTTTTAATTGTTTTTATAAAGTCGAGGCTTATCGTTCACGTAACCACTAACCATGCAACAATCTCAGGTAAATACATTGATAGCATGAACACTGGAGCGTCAAGGTACGCTTAGAGGGAATTGGTAGAGAGATAGCTGAAGTAAGCCGGATAATGAACTTGGAAGATTTAACTTCGTTTCAAAGTGGATTGGGAACTCTTTGTTTTTGAGACAAAGCCAACTTACTCCAACAAGAGGAGTGATTTATCAAAAATTACTATATTATTAAGGACGCTAATCTGTTTGTTTCTTGTTTTCTAGGCTTTTCTGTTTACATAACTATTTGTGTAGTAGTTGGGTGTCGACTTACCACGTCTATTCTGTTGTGAGTTATCAACAAACAATTGTATTTGTTTTCTTGTTATCATTGTGTATTCGGATTTTCTTTTAGGTATTATTATAGATACAGATTCGTTACGGATCCACAGCATCGCGTGGCATGCATTTACCGTTAACAATTCGTCGCGATCGTAGAACAACGGTGGATCTGCAAAACGTCTACTTAACAAAAGAGCGTTTAAAAGACGTTTTTTGTGCATTATTTAAACACGGCAACAGTTTTTGGGGTCACACTAGGCAATATTATAATATTTGGTTGTCTTTTTTCATATTAACTTTAGACTTATTCCGGGGGGTACGACGTAGTACAATGTAGGTATAACAGACGCGTCGTTGGAATGGGTTGAAAAAGTAGAATCGCTGTTATTATAGACAGTAACTAGATTTTTTTAAACTCCAATTTTTTGTTTGTTCTGTCAATAAAATGCATTTTTTAAAATAGTTTTATACCATACTCTGCCTTATACGAACATACTCTTTGATACTTGCCTATAAAATTACATTCATCAAGTGATTACGCGTTCACCTTGTTATTAATTTAACATGAACATAATATTGTATAATAATTACTCTGAAACAACGTGAAGCGTATTATATCTAAATTGCAGCGGCAATAAGCAGCTCAGTAATAATTAACATGGAGTTAATGTGGCCAGCAAATCTATGTTGTTATAGATATAATTGTGACATAGAATAGCAGTTAGTTAAGCTAGTGGCTAGCGGGAATTTATTGAGAACTAGCGATGTCACTCACGCCTAAATTAAAAAAAAATATAGCGACATTTATACATCACTGTTACTTGAATTCACGTATTAAAAGTGTAGTAGTAGAAATAATAGTTATTTTAGTAACTCATATAGTTTCGGTTCACGTTGATTAAAGCTTACTGCATAAAATCTGCGCAGGTCTATTTTATAAATTAGACATCCTTTGGATAATACTTTGGATTGAAGTCACAGGTAAAACACTTTTATTTCACTTATATAAGGACTAGTAACCAATCTACTACTACACTACTTTTTATATTAACACATTTCAAAAGACATCTTCTGAATTATTGCGTGAATAAAAAAGAAAACAATCGGAATTGCAATTAAAAAAATTTTTTTTTTTCGAAAACAATACATACTTTTTTTGTACACGCTATTAAGTTTAATTTAATTTTACTAGCTGTCCGGTGCTCAACTGAGCTGAAATTCATAATTCGGATGAAAATGATTTTTTTAACTATTACTTATTAAAGAAAAACTCAAAAATAAATTACTACAACATTTTATCTGGCTATTTCTCTGTTTAGCTGCCCTTGTACTGGCAACTGGAACTAACGCAACGGTGACTTATCCTGGTTCGTTCGAGCAAATAGCATATTAGCATTGCAAATGGCCGCCGGCCAGAGTTTGTTAAGTGTCAGCGTACCACTGCTGTGTTACCGTGATTGCCTTTGACATAATATACTGTGTACGTTGTTGGCTTTCGAGTTTATTATATGTTAATTGTCTGGGACTAGATATATGGGGTTGGTTGTAGTTGTTTTATATAAATTCAAACAAATTCTAAGTTTATACAGTGAATATCCAAGTCCCTAGTTTCTTTCCTTTTTGTAATATGCTTGAAAACATCCTTAAGGTCTATTAATTAAACTTTTACATAGTTAAGGTTATTTCTTATAAAATATAATTAGTCATTGCTTTTGTATCATATTCACAACGCTGTAGAGTGGATTAATGTAATATAATATGAATATATAGTATTGATCCATTTGGGATAAACTTTGTCGATTAATACACACAAAAAGTCCATGAACTTTAGCAGCACAGTGTGCTTCACAAAAAGGGGTATTAATTGTATTAAACGGTCTCATGTTACACCGGGTCCCTGCATAATTAGTTTAGTTTATTAACAACATCATTATTAACTGTGCTGTTAAAGTAACAGTGTTTCATTAATATCGATACAAGGTAGATAAATATCGCTACTAGTAAAAATTACCTTTTTCAATGGAATAGGGGGCAAAAAGGGCAGGTGGCTCACGTGATGGAAAGTGATCACCGCCGTCCATAGACATACGCAACACCAGAGGGCTTGCATGTGCGTTGCCGGCCTTTAAAGTTTCCTCTCTCAATTCTTTCCTCTAGCCTGAAATGTTGTCGAGTATCTGCTAAACCAATTACAAAATGATTCAGTAGACTAGGTCTTACCTTAGATTAAGTAAAATAGATGATTTATTTATTTTACACTTTATTGCACTAAATAACAGAAATACTACAGAGACATTTACATACATTAAATCACAATTGGCGGCCTTATCGCTAAGCAGCGATTTCATCCAGGCAACCATATGGTACAAGCGAGAAATTGAAAGAAGAAATGGGTAGTGCAAGAATATAAGGAAAGTCGTTGCTTACATACATAGATATCATAAATAAACATTGACATACATAATACAAAATTTATGTATATATAATATCAATTTTTTTCTGGAATATCACATTCAGTTCTACTTAAATTTTTGTAATAAAAGTTGAAGTAGAACTGAATGTGATATTGGGCAAGACACAAAAGACTGTACGCCTACCTACATGTTCAGAAAAATATTCAATAAACAGTTAAAAACTAGAAAAAAATGTTTTTCCAGAAGTTTTGTATTCAAGCGATTCAAATATGAGTTTTAAGTATTTATGGTAATTACGTTATTTTACGAATTTGAAGTTTGAGAGTAGCACCAGTCAATGAAAAATTGAAAGGTAATCGTTTAGTTTGGTTATTACAGCACATGTTATGAGGAGAGATGAAAAACGTGTATCTAAAATAGTTATGAATATGAAAATGGATGGGTATAGGGGAAGAGGAAGGCCAAAAAAATTGGATTGACTGTGTGAAGAATGATATGTGTTTGAGAGGTGTGACTGTTGATATGGCGAGTGAAAGAAGAGAATGGAAAAAGAGAACATACTGCGCCAACCACAAATAAAAAAATAGGAACAGGGCAGGAAGAAGATGAAGAAGAGAATTGTATAATAATCGTAATATATACGAATTATGCTTACAGTGTTACGCATGACTTTCTTACATGTAGGTAGGTATATACAAATGTAGGTAGGTGATCATGACTTCATTAGATACAAAATTTCCAATTTTAATTTTAAGCCTTTTCGCATGTTATTTATTTTTATATTTTGAACCCTGTTTTTAGACCTATATTTTGTTATTATTCGCTATTACCTCGAATCAAAGCATAAGGGAATGCGAGAGGCATACTGATTGATTGCTACGCCAATTGGTGAGTGTAACTGGCGTAGCGTAGCATTGGTTACACTGCTATATGCTACGAATAATTATACGAATATGTGGGCTTACGACAAATTAGTTTCGTAGTGTATGAATATTACGTCAAAACTATTTGAGACAGTAGTGTTTAGAGGCACATTAATTGTTTGCTTCGAATAGCTAACGAATCGTAGCATTGGCTACACAGCTGTACATGTAGCTACATGCTACGAATATATATATACTTCGTTTTATAGAATAGGAATATAAAGACCACAGGAATTATGATAACTATACGAGGCATATTATAACACAGTCCCTTATGCCTCCACCTGTCAACGAGCAAATAACATACAATTTTCAAAGTATGTCTATCTTCAGCGCTGAATTTCACGCTAGTTTTTAAAATATATAATTACATAAAACGCATTGTCGCTCATTGACGACCCGCCTGAATTGAAAACAAACTCTTAACCCTTGAAGAGTTCGCAATGCTGTATTAATCGCACTACTGAATTTGCAAAGCATTGATATCGACAACGATGGCTTCCTGCAATGAGTGAATACTGAGCGAGGTATTTACCGTTAAAACACTAATTTAATTTTGTGTGAGTCAATGTGTGATATTTTGTTTAACCTATGTACTAGTTCATCTTGACGGCATGTAAATAGCTTAAAGAATAATAAAAAATAAATTATTACATTTAAATAAAATACTGTATACCGGATTAAAACGCCATTTATTACATATTTATATTGTTTAAATTATTTATCCCGACGTTTCGGATGCTTTTCAGCAACCGTGGTCGCGGGGAGACAGAAAGATGACAGTTGTCTGATTTTTGAAATGTCACAAAGTTGCCATATTAACGCCATCTATTCCTACGGAGTTGGTATTTACTGTAATTCTCTATATTTTGACAAAATTGACTAACGGTGTCCTCTTGTTTTTTAGTATGTTTAATTTGGGGTTTTAGATTAATTACTGGATCCCAGGTGTTGGAAAGTCTCAAACCATCTTCTCTATTGAAGTTAGGATGTTTTTTAATTTCAATAGCCTCGCGTACTAGTCTGGGAATGAATCTACTTTCTCTTGCAAGGATTTTCGGCTTGTCTAGAGTGTGTTCACATACTGCTGATTTTGAGTGACTTCTGTAATGATATCCGCAATTTAAACAATATAAATAATAAATCGCGTTTTAATCCGGTATACAGTATTTTATTTAAATGTGTGATACTCGCGTTAATAAAAGACAATATTATTAAATGATTACGATACATTAAAGTTTTTAAACGTCCAGTTTATAAAAAAAATCAAGTAAACTGCGGTCCTTAGATACTCCATCTCAACAAACTGCCGCAGCCAGCCGGGTATTCTACTGGGTTTAGCGAGAACTTAGGTGCTCTATCATCACACATACATAGCCCCAAACACTTACAACAATTGATATTAATTTAATTCTATGAGTATCTTAGGACATTTTGTTTTCCTAGGTCGTGATTTCTCCTAGATTTATTTTGAAAAGTACCTATCCAGATAGAATCATTTCACATTCATAATAAGTATAAAAGCTCTTTTTATAAGGGCTCAGTAAAAACACAGTAGTTTGTCTGTGTTATCTTTCATTATGTCTCATTTTGTGAATCGTTGGTTCATTCTCATGCTGCCAAAATCAGCGACTGAATACCGGTTAATTTACTATGCGAGCTATACCGGTATAATAAAGGTTTTTGTTAATATTCTATCGTTTTTTTTTTTTTTTTTTTTATGTCAGATATCGACAGACGAGCATGAGGTTCACTCGATGGTAGGTGATACCTCAGCCACAGAACATCAGTCAATGATGCGCTGTCGACCTAATTTTTACTTCGAGCATTCGGAAATCCATAGACTGAAACCGAAACGCGCAATATGCACTTCACGGCTTTTCCATCTATGAACGGTGGTTCGTTACCCGGTCGGAATTTAGATATTCCTCCCACCCGATCAATGCCCGAAGTTACCAGACGTGGGGAAAACATGCTTACAGAAAATTATAAGCATGTGCTCCCGGTGGGATTCAAACCCACGACCCATCGATGCGCACGGCAGGTGTTCTACCGAACGCGTCAACGAGCCCGTCAAATTTACTGAAAAAAATTACTGTGGTAAGTTAAGTGTGTATTACTCTTTAAAACTAATATCATGGTATCTCAGTCCAACACGTATTTAGGACGATAAAAATTAAGCGGTTTCAGTCCCTGGCCAAAATGATAACTGCAGGTGTTTATTCTGTCTAGCAGTGACATACAACTTCCCTTAATCGCTGTCGTCGACCAGAGCAACATTAGGACAATCCAACTAAACGTTTATTGTGCTCGCTAGCCGTGCCTGTAACGGGCGGGGACTATCTTGAGCGACGTTACCTGAATTTCGGCGCAACGCCACAATTCTAGCTGTAGTGTAACCGCACTCGCTCCAACATTTGCATCTCATTGGCCATGGGGATGGAGCTACGAATTACGTTGGCCTGGAGGTGCGTTTTATTACGAAAATGTATGTATTTATTCATGATCGTAAGGTATGTATGTTTATCCATAAGCAACGTTTAAAAAATGTTATGAATAAATAGATATTTTATTCATATCACAAAAAATTTATTCAAACTAAAATAATCTAACAAAAGTTTTCATAATGAACTACGGTTGAATTATAAAAAAATAATATTAACTTATCAAATAATAAATACCCCTGTCAAATATATCTCTATTTGTATGTAATAATAATAAATAATATACAATTCCTTTAACAATCTTTGAAAAATAGTATTAATAATAATAGATTTTAATATTATTTTTATCGATCGCAATGCGTCGCAAATACAAAGTACTTAAACGTGCTATAAGCAATAAAATACTGGTCTTATAAAAAGCTAGGTTTTGCCCGTGACTTCTAAAAATATCGCATTCTTCTACACATCATTATCTGCAATGGAATGTGCTAGAGAGACAAAATAAATATACATATAAAGCCGAAAAATAAGAGCTGTAATAAATGATACCTAGTTCATTTGAACTTAAAATTAATATCCGATAACTGAACGCATTCTCTAAAACGTTAGTCGGTAAAAGTTTTGCACACTTAGAAAATGTAATGCCTTCTCCATTAAAACAATACCTCGTTAAAAGCACATTAATGTTGAGATTTTGCAAGCAATTTCCGCCTTAGCGGCGAATGCAAATACGAACGAAATGTGTTATTTATCGCATGAATTAGAAGTCTTAACCTACTCTCGTAGCACTAATGTTTTATTTATTTTTAATTATATTATGAAAACAGCTGTATATGTATCTCAAGTTGTAATTTATTATATAAAAATAAATGATTAGAAACTTTGTAGTTTGTTGTTTAAAGGTTTTATAAGGGATTTTAAAAGGTAAACTTTAATCCTGTATACTGTTGAAATTTAATATCTTTTAAAGTAACCCTGTAAAACATTCCTGATATTTAGCTGGAGAGGTTAGCCACAAGTATTTTAATTCCTATTAATGCATATTATTGCCGGTTATAGGATAGTTAAAGTTTTCGCTACAACAAACGTATATTTTTATATCTCTTATACATGTAACATTCCAATATATTAGAAATATAATCAAGTTAGAATCTCTAAGTAGAAATTAACTCATCCCTAAATTCCAAACTAATTTCAAACGATATCGTAAAACGTCCGAAGGGTCTACGGGAGGGTTTCAGTTGACCTAATTACGTCAAGCTGGGCTCAACTAAATACTGACTTGTGATCGACACTTGCCACCAGTTAGAAAGTTATCTGATCTTGAAACAAAAACCTTTAAGAATTCGAGATTATATTGAAAATACCTTCGTCTAGATAATGGGAAGTGATCTCTTAATAATATACTATTTATTTGATTCAAATTCGAATATGTAATTTAAAATACTTAACTACATAAGTATAACATGTAATGAGATAACACTGTACTGCTCTTCTTCAGCTTCGATGTTACAATGTTCAATGCATTACTTCTAATATTGGAGTATGGACTATGGAATCACGAGGAAACAAAATAAAAATATCAGTCACTTTACATAAAACTGCTCAACTTCTTGTCTGTACATAAAATCTATAACACTGATACAGAAATACCAATAAATTGTATAGTAAACTGAATTTTTTTGAACTAAGTTTCACTCTCAATTAGCTTTCAAATTCCGCAAAATCTTATCTGTAAGTTGTAATTTTACTATCGTAACGAGAGCTTTAATTCGAAGTTTTCCTTATTTTGTATATCCATATACATCTCATTATCTAGTATTTTTAAGAAGTGAAAACAGGATAAGCTCTTTCCTTAAGGAGTATGAGTTTCTTTAAGGAAGATCTTTTAGTATTGATACGCTAGATAGTTGATAGGCGATTGAAAAAGAGAAATACCTTTTGTTAAAGGCCCTTATACACAATAGCAATAAAAAGTTTCTTATAGCTAGAGTATTGCTTATCTTTACATTTAGTTTTAGTCATTGAGATAGTATTAAAACTATTTTGTGTGTTTCTGTGTGTGTGTATTTTTCGTTAGTAATAAATGTTATGTCTATGTCTAAAACTATGTCAATGGCCTTAGTGGTAATTTACCACAAATTTTCCTGTCTATACTACTGTACCTATAACTTCTTTTAAAAAAATATTTTATACTATTTTTAATTAAAGTACTTATTATTTATTTATATCTCCAATATAAATATGTTTGTAGTTAATTATAAACAAAAGTTCACTATGTTGTACTTCTATATTATCTAAGGATTCTATGCAAGCTATATACCAGCTACCAGCTAGGTACCATCAAATGTCGAAGTTTAAGCATCAATTAAAATGAATTCTTCTTTCTTAAAGTACAGTGTGGAGGACTCCTTAGTATAATGTAAGTGTTTGTGAAATGAATCGACGTTTATGAGTGAGACGCCGCGGCCGTCGGTCTAACAGCTCAGGAGACGACTATATAAATAATGCATGAACTTCAACTATTCGCCCTTTAATGTTTTTGGAAAATGTTTACGTATTTCTTTTGATGTTTACGCTTCGATCTTGTCTGAGGTTAATATGATTAGGTGTACTGCAAAGAGAATATTGATCTAGTCTATATTTTAAAAGAGTATCATTTCTTTATCGGCATTTTAGTCCTTTTTCTACATAATATATTGGAGGAGTGCAAACATGCAACTTAACTGACGGTAAGCGATCGCTCCTACTTATGGACCTCTTCAATGTCAAAGACCTTGCGTTGTCAACTTTTGAAGAGTAATCTTTTTTCTTGAAGGTCCCTCGGGCGTATCGATTCGGAAATACCGCGACAAGTGGTTCTGCCAAAATACCTTTTTATATCATAGTTGAAAATCGTAGTTTACTTTCACATCGATCAGACAATATAAGTTGAATTTTTGACTTTTTCATAAATACTGCTTGCCCAGTGAATAATATGGTAAGGGTTTGGGTTTATCTGCCTTATGTCACAGCCGGCTATTTAAGATATAATTAAATATATAAAAAACCTTGGCAATAAAATTCGAATTGATGGTACTTATATTATGAAACGCTAACGCTAAATTATTCAGCAGATAAATGCGTACAGAATTTACAAAAAGGGCAAAAACAAAAACGTCCAATAGTAATAGCCAGAATCATTACAGATATCAACCGCAAGAATCGAAAAACATATCATTTGGGAGGCGAAACGCGTTCCTTATATCTTGTAATAAAAATATACATACATAACGTAAAAGGTCTCACATAATATCTGATTATAGGATTGGGCCGCCATCGCATTATGATAATGGCCCTCGGGTGAAGCTACCAAATAGAAATAGATTGATTCACAATTTTTTCTCGCACTCTGAAACGACGGGGCTGATTGATTCTTTGCGTTACTGTCGCCGATATCGCGCTGGCTATGGAGATTATTAATCAGTCATATTTGAAGTTTGAATGAGAAATTTGCGGAAATGGAACAATTAAGGAAAATATTAGACACAGACATAATATTAATTACAAACGAAACAGAAGCACACAGAATAATTACAAAATAAAAACGGAAGAACAATTTTATGTGTTGTAGTTGTAATTGGCCGTGGCTCAGCATTATGTTAAGCTGGTAACCACGATGGTTTGCTTGCGCTTCACACGCAAATAAATAAAAAAATAACAAAAATGAATAGTCTGGCCTGACCACCACTAAAACGTCGGGATAAATAATTTAATAAATAAATAATAATAAATAAATACATCGCGTTCTAATCCGGTATAAAGTATTTTATTTAAATAATGAAAATTATCAATATAAATAAAGACGTTGTGAGAGATATTTAAGTGTATAATATATATACATATAAGTAATAAATACAATAATTGTTACTAAACTTACTTTAATCTCAACACTAAATATTAAATTATAAGATGCAGAAATAAATATTCTTGGCGGATTAAAGACAGAATTAGATTAGAGGGAATTTTACTAGCAGACACCAATGACTGTTCAGAAGTGAAGGTAAAAAACGAAGAGATAAACTCAATAATATTATAATTTAGGGGAATTATAAAAATACACTTTTCACTGATATGATACCTTCTTTTAATAAATAGTTCACCTATTATAACAAAACTGGCAACTAATAATCAAAAGCGGGGCTATGAAAATAACTTGCTTATGCACTAAACAGATTCTTAATTGTATGTTTATTCAGAAACTCTATTTGGCATTATGTATATACCTACATAACGCCATACAACATACAACTATAATATAATCTATGTCTGAGCCAAGCCCACTCATTGGGTATTCATTTGTTTTTTCGGCCAAAACCGGCCACGTTTGATTAATATTAAAATGTACATTTAACTTCTCTCATCATGAAAGATTAGCGAAATTCACCAACATTATACATTCAGGGTCCATTGTTCTACTTTTGGGAAAAATCTGGTCAAACTTGAGGCAAGGATTTAACATTTTTAGCGCTCATTTTTAATATGAATATGCTAATCAGCACTTTATCTATTTATGTGGGTTTTTATGTTAGATATCGACAGACTAACATGAGGTTCACTTAATGGTAGTCAGTTATGTGCTGTCGACCGACTGTTTACTTCGACTGAAACCAAAACACGCAATATGCCCTTCATAGTTTTTCCTTCTATGAACATTGGTTCGTTACCCGATCGGAATTTAGATATTCCTTCCACCCGTTCAAGACCGACCGTGGGGAAGATATAAACATGTCGTCCTGCCGGGAATCGAACCCGTGACTCATCAAAGCGTAGGTGTTCCAACGAGTTCGTCAATGCATGTGTGTGCATAATCTCAAGTTGCAAGGAAAATAATAGGATGCACGCTTATCGGGAGTGAGTGGGACTCAGCTGCGGAGTGCGATTAGTGCGCCGGGAACGGCTAAGACAGGGCTCAGATTGAACTGTGGCACAGAATATATCAGGCAGTAGGGACATTCCATCGAATAGGATAAAAATCATTTGGGTTCACTGAGATAGGTGTGTTACATTGTGATATTGCATGATTCATTTTATAAATACCTAATTCATTACACCATAGTTATAAGAGAATAATTTAAGATATAAGATAATGAAAAAAAAACCCTTTTACTGAAACACTAATTATCTGTTTTTTGACCATTTTAAACGGAAGATCTTAACTTTATAATTAATTCGCCCCGGTTTCGCACGAGTGCAATGTACTACAAAAAAATTCAGATGTTCAAAAAACATACCGTATGTCACTCGCTGATAATGTAGCTTTCTATTATATTTTTGCAATCGGTCCAGTATTTTTTCAGTTAAATCGTAACAAACGAAGAAACAAACAAATCTTTCTTCTTTATAATATTAATATAGATTCAGAATTAATTGTAGCTCTGGCTACAGAATCTAGCTAATTACAGAAATAAAAAACTATTTTCTTTATGTAAATACCACACATTTAAATCAAAATGTGAAAAATAAAATAAAAATAAATGACGTTATCAAGCGTTTAACTGGCTGAGATTTCGGTTCGTCTACTGTTCGTCGCGCTCTGTGCCAATCCGATGAGATTATTTTCTACATTTCTAGAAGAACAATTGCGCCTTCATTGCATCACAGTAAGGAAGAGTAGTGAAGCTTACTATTCAATTTAAGATGCTCATAACATTGTACCTTTTTTGCAAGAAGAACTTATATGTTACAAAATAGGAAACTAGGAACTTATATGTCACTCAACGTAAATAATAGGAGTTCTAAAAATGATGGGGATATCCCTTCATCCACTCATGTCTTCAATTAGCATGAATCCAAACTCTAGATCGTGCTGACGAAGTGCAGTCGACAATTTTTTATATACCTAAAACTTCGAAATATTATTATATGGATTTATCATAAAAAAACAGGCAACGAAGAATTTTAAGGTGTATTTATCTAAATAGTTGGAAACTCTGCCTTAAACACCATCTAATTTAGCACCACTGGCCACTCGCGCTGAGGAAATTCGTCAAATCCGGTCCCGGAGGCCTCCACGGGCGCCTTGGGGCACTAATTTCCGCTTAACAAAAGCCTACCCGACTCTTTTGTTGCTCTGATAATCGCGTTTTTTTGGACTCACTTAAAAACAGTTGTCATGTTAAAAAGTACTTTCATACTTGCAGCTTTCATGGAAAATTATAAACTTTGCAGTTTATGATGTATTATTAAGACTGAACATGTATGGAAACTGCTTTAGATTGACGAAAATCGAGTTTTAATAAAAAAAGGCAACAGCGCATAATAGCCGCTCGATTGATTAATTTACAATAAAGTGACACACACTCGTCTGTCGACATCTGGCATAAAAATAAGCCACTCAAATGACTTAAAGCGTATATTGATGACGTCAATACATTTGTGTTCCAATTTTAAAATATGATATAAAGACATCTAGCATTGATACTTCCGGTGAACTTTACTCATTACTCATCTAAAACTCGACAAATGGACTTGAGGCGACTATCCGCCGTCCACAACACTTGGAATTTTACAAAAAGTTACACAATACACATTCGCATACAAAAACACGTTTTAATCGAGTACTTCCCAAATAAACCTCAGGATTTTCGGATAATATTTTTTTTGCAAAGGCAAGCACTAACAATTACCTCGTAATTCGCGAGAGAAGTAATAATTAAAATTCCATTTGCGGTCGGAAACATCGAAATAAATTAACGAAACTACTCAATTGACCTGTTTTATCTCGCTCCTTTCGGACGATTTACCTCATTAATGCTTTTGTAATACGACTCTGTTTCCAGCATTCTTATATTCATCAAAGAGATTATTGCGCTAGCTCTATAGGTTGCCATTAAATCTAGGTTACCCCTGTTATTATCCTACAAATGATTATTCCGAACGACTAGACAACAGAAATAGCAAATAAATTGCGTCGAGCTTTCGAAATAGGAAAAGAAATATATTTTTATACGAATACCGAAGCTAATTGATCGCAACACCTTCAAAGATTTCCTCAAGGGAAGCCGTCAGGAGCGCCGTGGACCGGAAATTAGAGCCTTGAGGCTTCGCAGGAATGGGTTCTGTTTGAGTATCACTGTGTGCAATTGTTAGTTTAAAGAAACCAATTTATATAGACGACAGAAGTTTATTTCAACACTTCTTTTTTTTAAACTAACTCGCAATATGCACTTCAGGGTTTTGATCTGATTGAAATTGCGATATTTCCCCACCCATTTAATGTTGAAAGTGACGCGGTGTAGGAAAAACATGTTTACTGAAAATTGAAAATATTTCATCCCGGTGAGGTTCGAACCCGCAACTCATCGGAACGCGAGACAAAATAAACATGATTTAGTAGTCAAAGTAAAAATACAATCGAATTAAGAATCGCATCTCTTTTTGAAGTCGCTTAATACAAATGTAGGTACGAGTCACTATAAAAAATACCTAATTCGCTTTAAGCGTGCGTATAAAATATGAAGAGTAGGTACCCTCGATTCCTCCAGGGTTTCATCATCAGATCCTGACCTGATGACTATGGGACTACCTGGGTAGTAGGTATATCCTTTCAAAAAAAAAATTTTTTCCAAATCGGTTCAGGCATCTTCGAGTATTCGAGGAACATACTGTTAACTACCCCTCAAAAGTAGTTAAACCAAACCACTCGCAACTCACATATCTCATAATACATTCATTTGTACACACAGTAAGTACACAGTTCACATAGATTCAACACTAATTATCAACAGTACTGACCTTAGTCTAACCACGACGGGAGCTCGTTCTCGAAAGATGCCCACCAGTCACTGCCACCGACTTTTATAAGACCAACACGATGTTTACATCAATGATTTGACATTGACATGACGTTGACTTGACGTTTAGTGATACTTATGACAGTTGGTATTTGGTTCGTGTAACAGTCGGCCATCTTTCAGGAACGAGTCTCTTCGTTCTTATTAACATATTATAGCTGAATCACATACATACATACATACACATATATCACGCCTCTTTCCCATTGGGGTAGGCAGAGATCACGGACTTCCATATGCTCCGATCCTTACATACCACTTTCGCTTCTTCTACTTTCATCAATGCTTTCATACACACTCGTCGGTTACGAGTACTTTTGACCTGGCCCTTTTGCAGAACGTCCCCGATTTGATCAAGGTACGTTCGCCTAGGTCGACCACTCCCGACTCTACCACTCACACCAGTTTCATAAATCTTTTTCATTTCCCTACTTTCATCCTACTCATAGCTTTCATAATCTCGGTCACGCTTATATCGTCTGTCACACTAATTTCCTCGGATAATGAGTCAGGGTTTTCATCTCTTTCAAATAAACTCTCAAAGTACCCTTTCCATCTTTTCAACACACAATCTTCTCCTTTCACAATATTTCCAACCTCGTCTCTGACGGTTTTAAGTTCCGTGGTTTTTGTTTTTTTCTCTTATGGAATTCCAAAAGAATTTTGCATTTGCCCGGAAATCATCAGATAACCTCCTATCGAATACATCCTTCTGTTCCTCTCTTTTTTCCATTATGACTTTCTTTACAATAGCTTTTAATCTTTTATACTCATTATACTAACAGAATCACATATGTATAGTATATTACTGTCACTCGAGATGATTTAAGACACTGGTTATGATCCAATAATAAGATAATTATGTGCTTCATCTATATCACAATGGCGGAGATTCTACACTCCACTCACTTTTATAATATCGATGGCATGACATAAGATCTACTTCCTTCAATCTCATGTCTCTCAATCGCGATGCTTCGCGCCACACATGGTCGGTGTAATCACATGCTAACCGTCCGGCTTGAAGGCCACTCTCATGTCATTCAATCGCAATTCTTTGCGCCACTCATTGGCGGTGCATTTATATGCTAACCGCCTGGCTTGAAGACACCCTCACTCTTACATATGATTTCATGATACGAGAGGTTACTTCCTTCACTCATGTCAATCAGTCGCGATGCTTCACGTCACTCATGGGCGTAGTTATCACTTTCTATCAGCTCGGCTTGAAGACACACTCACTTTTACATATGATTTCATGATGCGAGAGGTTACTTCCTTCACTCATGTCAATCAGTCGCGATGCTTCACGTCACTCATGGGTGTAGTGATCACTTTCTATCAGTCCGACTTGAAGACACACTCACTTTTACATATGATTTCATGATACGAGAGGTTACTTCCTTTACTCATGTCAATCAGTCGCGATGCTTTACGTCACTCATGGGCGTAGTTATCACTTTCTATCAGCTCGACTTGAAGACACACTCACTCTTACATATGATTTCATGATATGAGAGTTACTTCCTTCACTCCCACATCACTCAATCGCGATGCTTCGCGCCACTCATGGGCGGTGCATTCATATGCTAACCGCCCGGCTTGAAGACACCCTCACTCTTACATATGATTTCATGATATGAGAGTTACTTCCTTCACTCTCACATCACTCAATCGCGATGCTTCGCACCACTCATGGGCGGTGCATTCATATGCATACCGCCCGGCTTAAAGACATCCTCACTGAATCACATCACTTTTTTCCCTTTTAATTGAATCGCTTTAGTGAACTCATAACGGTCTCTCTACTCCGCTGGCGCCCGGTATGCATACCGCCCGGTATGCATACCGCCCGGCTTGAAGACATCCTCACTGAATCACATCACTTTTTTCCCTTTTAATTGAATCGCTGTAGTGAACTCATAACGGTCTCTCTACTCCGCTGGCGCCCGGTATGCATACCGCCCGGCTTGAAGACATCCTCACTGAATCACATCACTTTTTTCCCTTTTAATTGAATCGCTGTAGTTAACTCATAACGGGCTCTCTACTCCGCTAGTGGCGCGTGCCGAGACTCAAATCGGTTGTTACTCGGCGCTCATCGTCTAGTCGTCACTATCGACTACGTTTCAAGCTGTGGTGCTCAATTTTCTGGGCCATTCGCTCCACTGGCTGCCGTGGGTGACACTCCTCATCCGGCTGCGGCTCCACATACGTCGCATTTGTGCAGTCTCGGTATCACTTCACGTGAAGTTGTGCAAGGTTGCGGTCACTCATTCTCTGAAACTTACACTTTGTATTGTATAAAAGTAGAAAAAGATAAAACGAAAGCATCAATGTATTCGTTCGATAATTAATTCATCGTTTTGCATCTTAAAAGTTAGCTGAACAATTACTCATTAAATGCTATTTTTTTCTGTTGTCAATGCACCTGATTGGATTAACATCTATATTTTCAACATAAAATTGCACTTTTTAATCTGGTTCCATCAGCACAGTGTCGGAACAATATGTCAAAATAAAGGGTAAACTCCTCTTACGTAAGGTTGATCTACAAATAGAATCCTATATTTTACGAATTAGAGTATTTTACACTGTATGTCATGAGATAGTCGAGCACGTGGCGTAGTGCGTGATACAAAATTTTCCAATTTCATGGTCCAAATCCCGCTTCTGAGATGTTAACTACCCCTCAAAAGTAGTTAAACCAAACCACTCGCAACTCACATATCTCATAATACATTCATTTGTACACACAGTAAGTACACAGTTCACATAGATTCAACACTAATTATCAACAGTACTGACCTTAGTCTAACCACGACGGGAGCTCGTTCTCGAAAGATGCCCACCAGTCACTGCCACCGACTTTTATAAGACCAACACGATGTTTACATCAATGATTTGACATTGACATGACGTTGACTTGACGTTTAGCGATACTTATGACAGTTGGTATTTGGTTCGTGTAACAATACATAAAAAGTAAAAAATGATTCCGACGAATTGAATTCCTCCCTTTTTTTTGAAATTGGTTTAAAATATTGTAGATTTATTACAAAAAGATGATACAACTCATGTCAGACCTAAAATAGATAGCTCGCTTTTGAAATTAAAAAGTATTTTTATAACATTCAACCAGCACTACAATAACTTAACATGAACCAATAAATACATTCAAAGCTTTCAAAGTTCGATTTTTGATTAAAAAATAATCCACTATTCGGCCTCAGTCATTTCAATACTTCATAAACATTTATTTTTTCAATACATTACCAACTAGTGAGGCTGAACGAAGTTTTTACTCGAATATTAAAATTCTGATGGTTTCAAATATTGGCAATACTGATTGAAAGTACTTCTGAATAAATTATCATTTTGATGGAACTAAGGCACATGATAGACACGGCGATTTATCGAATACTATTTGTATTTCAACTTGATTAGAATTTTTGTGATTTATTTGCATTATATTATTTTTTATTAGTCGACAGCGACTGGAATATGGTGTTATAAAAATTATTAATCTGAAAGTATGGAAATTTGTAGAATTGTTTGTTTGTTATACTACATTAAACGGCTAAACGGATTTGGTTGGCACAGATAATGGAGCAAAGTCAGGATTTAAACCTAGCTTGTTACAAAAACAATTTCTATTCATTTTTTGTATACATAATATGTCGCTAATCAAATTTAAAAGCAAAGGGGTCCTTTGTTCTTTAATAAAGCAAAGAGAACCCTAAATATTGGATAAACAAATTATATATTCGGGTCGCGTGGAATGAAAAATGTCGTGAATTCATTTTTGCTCATCCCGAGCGTTTAAAATCTAGGATTTGCTTGTGGACTTTTTCTGTTGGAAATTCATTAATATCATATTATTCTTTCTTTTTGCTTTGATTATTATCTCTTTTGGCGTCTGTTTATACGCTTTTGATGCAAAATTCATAATTTACATGTATTTGTTTTACTTATAAAAAATATATATATACCCTTTAATTCATATTGTGCTCAGGTGTATTGTATACTTCAGTAGTTATTTTTTTCTGTGAATGTAATCAATAGATTAATAATGTTGTCTCAAAATAAGTACATGTAACTATCTATATACAAAAATTTATATATTCTAATTTTCAAGTGGGGCATGGGGCTGACCCATTTATATATGATACACAAATGTGACAGATACACTTTATTTTTTAAACTTGTTTCCCCGGGAGTCATACCCAAGCGTTCCGGTACTAAACGCATTGCACTTATCACTAAGCTTCGGCGCTATAGAACATATGTATAAAATATATTATATACAACATTCAAACAACAAACTTAGAAGAAAATTAAATAAAAACAAAAAACAGTGAAGCAAATAGGCTGGCACTGAGCAGTGAGCATGTCAATACATCAAAAACTTGCCACGCTGATTTTCAATATAGTAGTATCGTAAATAATTATTATCATCCGCGATAACAACATAAATGTCTACGTTAAAATAAAAACTTATTAAACACACAGTTTCTTTCTTTTTTTAACGAGGGACAATATCATTTCCGGTCGAGCTAGTTTTCTAAATAAATAATATAGTACTTTAGAGAGCGCCTCTGTCTGCGGAAGTCGGTAAACTAATTAACGCCTTAGACGATAACTCATCATCCATCTTTCCGCTTGTGTACCTCGCGGAACACCGCTTTGTTTAGGTAGACCATGTACGTAGCAATATCAGACAACTAGTCTTTTTTTTAATTTAGTAGATATTTTTTGTTATTGATACGTATTTATTATATACGTAACACACATTGACTTAAAATAAACATGCTTTTATTGATACCTTACATATTACTGTTATATTTTTAGAGTTATTCCTTAAAGATACATACAAAGGTTTCCTCTTTGCGTGATCTTAACATCCAAAAATCAATAATAACCGTAAAAAATTAATGAATAAATACAATTAAAGGAAAGGAAGAAACAAAGAGCCTGAAACTAGCCTTCAAAACTTAAATACTAAAATATCAAGACATATGAATAACTAGTAATCAAAGCGTCATGACAGCATAAAATTGTAGCATGAAATTTTGGGGACAGTAACGCCTCCGGGTGAACCCGGGCATTCGCGTGAAAGAGCTGTTATCCCGGATGACCGCCGGACCTCAATCTACTCTGACTTAGGTGTAAAACAAGAGCGACAGCGTTTCTTATTGTAGGTAGATCTTCTTATTTCCTTTTCTACATCGCTTAACTTAGATTAATTAATTATTATTAAATAGATTTATGTATAATATGTACTTACACGGTTTTCTATAATTGAGGGAGCACAAAGACTTGCTTAATGTATAAGATTAGATAATACATACTATATGTTTATGTTGAAGACTCTATTAAATAAATAAATACATTATGAAAATGATTTATCATCCTTTTTTTATAGATCTTTTATATATAAAGCTATTATATACTGGAATGTTAAAATGTTGAGGGTAAAGAAAAATCTTATTATCACTAAACACCATATTTTTAGTTATTTACGTTATAATAAAACCAGTAATATTAGAACTACTCGTATGATCGATAAAAGTAAGCTCATTGTATTATATTAGCCCCTGAAGCCCACTCGGCTAAAGTTGAGGCTGAATTCCAAATACTAATTTTCAATCGCTTCAGTGCATTGAAATTATTATTTCAGCTATTTACTTTGAACAAAGAACTAACTGCACATTAGAGGTGGTAGCTCGTTCTGATTTTAACAAATTAAAAGCTAAACCATCAGAAAAGTATTATATAGTGATATTAAAAGTCGAGTTTTAAGTGTAATTGTCATGTTAGACCCGGAAGAAATAAAGAGATTATCGAATAAAACACGAGAAAACGGTCGACAAAATTTTGTCGCGGTTGTCAATTTAGGCCGGCTGCGATCAAAACTTAAAATAGACTACAAAACGCCTTTCACTTACGACTTGTGGGATGAGCTAGTTTTCTGATTAGCATCACCGCCTATGGCCCCCTGACGGCCACCTTCGTGTCGCCGATTTGATACGTGATTATAAATTTTATTAGCAGTTAATTTTAAAATATAAAACCTTCTTCAATTATTTATAACAACTATCACAAGTTATCACTAAACAACTTAAGCTTAGCTCACTAGATCGTTTATGATGCATGCGAGAACTCATTGATTTATTTCACTAATGTAACATCCATAGGAGGCATTCACTGAACAAATCGATTCAATCCACCACACGTAAAAATTTTAACATTACTGATGATTTACTGTTAAATAGCTCTATTTGTAGATATACAGTATTTATGCATTCGACAATATTCATTTGAATCTATATTTTAAATATATCCAAGAGAAGCCAGTAAATGTAAGCGTCATTTAAAATGGACGAACATTCAAATTGAAATTCAGGAAACTCCTATCACAGTCGCAAAGACAAAAACAGTGGCGTATAACTGGCGAGGAAGCTGAGCGGGTCTGTGATAAGCATCCATTTCGGCGAGGTCCTTTCCTAGGAATTTATAGCGTTCTTGCTAGTATTGACCCGGGCGACGGCGGCGTACACTGAGCGAGACTACGATCGTTTTGTCGCGAATTTTCTTAATACTGACCATTTGTTTCTCTGTTACTTTCAATAACTATATGCATATGTTATTCGAGAATTACTTATGTAGGAGCTGTTTAACAACATTTGCCCAGACAGAACAATGTGGCTTACTAAACTAAAATGTTACTCAGCATCAGGTTTTTAATATCATATCAATACCTGGTAGTTATTATAATATAGCTGTTGCCTGTTTATTCTCCGTATATCCAGATACAAATAATTATAAGACGTAAATATTTATCAGACATTGCAGAAGTCAAAAAAATAATACTTTGTATATGATACCAATGTTTTGGTGCATGTTTCAAAATGTATTATCTGTCCTTAATAATGCGGTTTCTGAATACACTAGTGACTAGTGGACCCAACAGACGTTGACCTGCCAAATGTTGGGTTCAAAGATAAAATAATATTTCTAGCTTAATATATGCTATTTTGCTACTTCTATTATATAGATTTGCAGTGGACATCAAATACTACAAATATACTTATATATGCGTGACGTGAGCTTATTCTATTATTCCGGACATGGGCGAATCAAACAAATAAGATGTCGTTAAAATCGTTGCAGCCGTTCTTGAGTTATAAATGGTATAACTAATATGACTTTTTTTATACATATATAAAGATATAGATTTGAATTTAGTTGTAATCGACTAAATATAATGTGTACGTCGACCCTTATCGCCAGATCATGGATCCCCTAGGAGCGCGCCCGGTTTATAGCGTTCCCTAAACTAGCCCGATATATTTGCTGCGACGCCGATTGCTATATATATTGGTTGTATGACCAGCTAGTACGATTTGTTATGCTTTTTGATTATATTTAAATTGATCATTGCAGCGCCACCTATGTACCTACATAGGTACATAGGTGGCGCTGCAAAAATAAGATGGGTTTAAATTTATTTTATTATATGATTCGTACAAATTAATATTAACTTCATAATTTATTTGTTTATTTTAAACCTCTGTAATATTATTGTACCATATATGAAACTAGCAATTAATCTTATGCTTAATGCTAATGCTAACCTAAACTAGAATGTTTTCAAATAATTAACAAGTTGTTATATTAAAATCAAAAGTGAGATGTGTTATCTAGGAAAACCTATACCACTATAAAATTAATATATGTAAATTTAAAGTGTAGAAGCTTTTAATTTATGAATTTCGGCATAATTTGTTAAGGGATTAATCTGCGCAGGGTTCTCTGCGCAAAAAATCGAGTAAATCCTTAATATTGTCTTTTATTAACGCGAGTATCACACATTTAAATAAAATACTGTATACCGGATTAAAACGCGATTTATTATTTATATTGTCCTGTCTCCCCGCGACCACGGTTGCTGTAAAGCATCCGAACGTCGGGATAAATAATTTAAACAATATAAATAATAAATCGCGTTTTAATCCGGTATACAGTATTTTATTTAAACGAGTAAATACTTTGTAAAAACATTTACGCTTTCATAACATAATAGTAAGGTTACATGTATAGGTTTGCCGACTTATAATTTATACTACTATCTTACTTACCTACTAATAAGAAAAATACAACCTTTCATATAGTGCAAGCCTCAACCTTTTATACAGTGCACTTCGATAAACCCGGCAAGTAGGTGATCAGTCTACTGTGCCCTGCCCGACCGATACATTTTCCCGGGATTCAAACCGGGGACCTCTGGTACTTAAATCACCGTGCTTATCACTGCCGGCCTAACATGACTGCCACGAGATATGTCGCGGACGATAGAAGACAAACTAAGATATCTCGATATATTTTATCTCGACATCGACAATATTGATAGAAAAGACATCTCCATCGGCAAATATATCTATTTTTGATATTATAAGTCGAGTTTTAAGTGTAATTGTCATGTTAGACCTCGAAGAAATAAAGAGATAATCGATTAAAACACGAGAAAACGGTCGAGAAAATTTTGTCGCGGTTGTCACGCTAGGCCGGCAGGTCGTAGTTATGGAAATACCCTTGTCGAGTTGTAGACAAATACGTCTTTTGTATCCATTACAAAATATAAAACAAAATCAAGTTAGAAAGCACTCCAAGATATATTAAAACAAAGGAATTCTGACAATAAAAAAAGATAACGGACAGCTCCCGAGAGGGAATAATAAGAGAGACAGCGTAACTCTGCCTCGGGACGACGATAATGGAGCCTTGAATGTTTGAAGTGACGGGGACTGCGAAATTGAATAAGCAATTATACATAGCGTTCTCAGCAAAAAATAGATCGACAGCACATCATTGACTGACCTTCTATGGCTTCTATCACCCACAACCTATTGACCTCATCTGTTGATAGCTTATTTAAAAAAATCATGGACTTTATTATGGAGACTACGTACAGAACAACCAAACGTCCAATTTCTTAGTAATTGATCTTCGTTCTGTTATTTTGAAAATATCATTACCATTTTTATTTAAAATTTGTCGCGTATTTGTAAATAATAGTGAGAGTTATATGCTGGTGCAGATAAAAATCTCGTATATTAATAATTAAATCAAGAATGTAGCAGAGCCATTTAATTAGTGTCATATAAATATGAATGAAGAAAAATATTTGAATAATTTTCAATTAAATTTTTAGTTTGAATAAGTCAGACCGGAATAAAAAAAAACCCAATTTTTTCATAGCACAACGAGTTTTCACGTTTAAACCTGTTATGAATAACATGTATTTTGTTTTGTGTGATGTATCAGTAAGCGCGTTGCATTTAGGTAGCACCGGCAGTTCTAGGTTCGAATTCCTCGAGAACAAACGTGTCTGCCCCACGTCTGGTTACTTCGGGCTTTTAACAGGTGCAAGGAATATTGAAATACCGACCGGGTATCGTACTACCGTTTAGAGATGGAAAAACCGTGAAGTGCACATTGCGCGATTCGGTCTCAGTCTATGAATTTCCGAATGCTCCGAATAAAAATTAGGTTGAAGGGCTAAAACGCATCATTAACTGCTGTTCTGTGGCTGGGTTATCAACAACCATCACGTGAACCTCATGCTCGTTTGTTGATATCTAACATAAAAAAAACACTCATGTATCACGTCACGTCACGTCGAACATTTTTATTCCTACGTCAATTTTCTGTTCTGTTGAAACGAGTGTTATCAATTATATATTTTGTAAAAGATACTAATCAAGTGAAGAGTTTATTTATTATCATAAATGCTGGTAACACACTTGCAAGTCATCCAGAGTTGAAGTTAAGTTATCACTTATTATTAAACCCGACTAATTGCCTTCTCTAACTCAAAATCATATTCTGTTGTTAAAATAATATCTATCACAAACATTATAAGTTGATAACCAAAAGAAAAAGAAAAATGAATTGTAAATAATTTGCTTATTATTAGGTTAGGTTTTAGACAGAGATGTGGCTTAGCTAAGTTACTTTCTTTATATACATTTTATTATTTTTATTGTGCTGTCTACTGTTCAAATTGTATTATCCAAACTGGTTCTTCACAGTTGTCTAGAAGATTTTGTATCTGAATATACATATTATATAATATTTATGATTGTGCATTTTTTTTCTTGGTAAGTCAAGCTATGTACAAACAATTCGAAAAAAAACAGGCATAAGAGGTGCGTTTTGGCCACAGTATCCTAAAAATTCTGATATTTGTACTATCTCCGATTTCCCTAATTCCCTTCAAAGATCAACAGGTAAGGGTATTCATGATTGAAACAAACATTTTATTACGATTCATTTATATTGCGCTCGTATTTCTACGAATACGCTAACAAAATTTAAAAAGGTATTTGTTTAAAAGCGACCGTGTTGCCAGTCAAATAAAAACTGATGGCTTGTTTTTTCAGACACTTAGTATAACTGAAACTCGGTGAAGTTGCTCAAATTCCCCGTTTGTTGTTTATTTACGCGAAAACTTTTTAACTGCGTAAAATAACAATCTTCTTCCGGCCTGTTTAATTTGTTCAGTTATTGAGAACTTCGGAGAAGTGTACCCAATTGTGAGTAATATGAGTTTTTTGTACATAATTACTTTGAATATTTTTATACACGTTCTTGATATTTTTATTTAATAGTCATTTTCGATCACAACTTATTGAAATCAACCGAGTTTTGAGGAAATAACTATTAACTTATTAAAATGCGATTTATTATTTATAATATTTATGCCGACGTTTCATAATATGATTTCCAGAAAGTGTAGTATTGAGCAGACTGAAAGGTGTCACTAGTCTGATTTGAATTTTAAAAAACGCCATCTGTACCTACGCAGTTGTTACCCTGTATTGTTACCCCTGTAAATATCTATATTATGTATCACAATATTGGCGAATTGTGTCGTCTTGTTTTTAGTATGTTATATGTTAGTGTTAGATTTTTAATTACCGGGTTTTTCAACACTTGGGGTGGGGGGATGTTTTCAATACCTGGGGTGTCAAACCATCTTCTCTATTGTAGTTTGGGTGTTTTATAATAACAATATTTTCGCGAACCAGTATGGGATATAATTTACTTACTCTTACAAGAATTTTCGGTTGATCGAAGCGAAAGTAGTGCTCTAGAAAACTGGATTAATAGAAGCTCGTTTTAGGATTCTTCCAATCCTGTCACGTTGTGTTGCGTTGCAATAACTCACTGGCCTGTTTAGACATTTTAATGTTCGGTGAGGGGATGGTTCACTTGGCCACAATGAGTTTAGAAAGATGACCCATACTGATAGATATCTCAATAGTGATTCCCTACACCAATTCTTACCAATTCTCTTGAAGATCATATCATGTATACCTATAATATTTTTTTTTAAAATGTTGGTCGAGGAATTCGGTTAGTCTTTATCATTTATCGCAATGTTAATAAGGACTTGTACTTATCACCAACGATTGCCAGCAAGATCCTTCATGAGAGCCGACAAATGTCGAGTCTTACATAAGTATAATATAATGTCCGTTCAATAAGGATTTAAAAAGTACGTCGTCCTAAATCCGGCTGGATGTGGGTAAATTCAAATAAATGAGGGGCGGCTACGTATTTATTCTTATATATCGGCCTCGCTTCGTGTTAAATAGACGTCTTTATGAGCTTTTTACTTATGTAGAGCTACATTATGGGAATGTTTAATATTGTCCGATTATCTTGAACTTTGGGCGCGTAGATTTCAATGGCGTAACACAACAGGTAAAGATAGGTTAGATAGTTCAAATACAATGCTCTATTTATTAACTGATATAAGGATATATTACATTTTTCTAGTTAATTAGAGAGTAAAATATAAAAATGCAACCTTTAGGCTGAGGATTCCACTCATTTCGCTATTCGAGTTGTGAGTGTATCGCCGGCATATAATCGCTATTTAAAAATGTTTGATTACTGCGTAACTCTGTGAAGTAAGTTAAACAATATACGGATTATCAAAGTTACAATTCAGTATTTATGCCGTAGTGTTCCAGTTAATATTTGATTTATATTTATAACTAACAGACCTGACAGAGGTTGTCCTGCCAGAATGTTAGCTTCAAAAATAAAAAAATATATTTTTTCCCACTTATAAAGATATGCAGTGGAAAAATAATAATAATAAAAAATATTTTTTTTAGGTTAATAATAATTTTTATTAATGATTTTTTTATTATATATAGAGAGAGATATGTATATCAAAAAAGCATATAAGTGTCAAAGTAAAACTAAGCAACAAACCGTAAAACCTAAATATAGTCCAAGGAACAGACAGATGACGTGTGTCCAGCGAGCGGAAAATAGTTAATATTTGATTAATCCCCTTGATGGGCCGCTGGAAGTCGATTACATCCAGGAAATGAAGCGAGTCCCGGCGCACACAGTTTTAACTAGAGCTCAATCATCTTGTGAAGAGCACATTAAATGGGATTGAACTGAAAATGGAATACATTTATTAGTTTTTCACTTTTCATTTACAAGCGAAAATACGACAAACAAAATATACAGATTATTTTAGTAATATAAGATTATATACACAAAATTAACTTTTATTACTCTAGGCCACATCAATAAAGTAATATGTATATAGTGTTTAAATAGGATGCCCGTGCAATATTATCCTTGACGTAGCACTGATTTTCAAACCCCGTCTGACGAATTAAAAAATGTTATTCAACTTAATCTACGGTAGTTTAAGTACACCGTTTTTTACTTTAATATATTATGTAGGTAACTGGCGTTGCATTCAATATTAAATGATAACCGCCTAAAACGAAAGTAAAGTTTTCACACCGAAATAAACCCCACTGGTTACCTTATATTTTGTTTTTTACAAATTCTTCAACATCAAATTTATGTAGCTGTTATAGTGTTTGTGGATCAGAAAGATTTCAATTTTATAATCTATACTAATATTATAAAGAGGAAAGATTTGTATTTTTGTATGTTATCAATAAATTCAAAAATCACTCGACCGATTTTAAAAATCTTTCACCAATAGAAAGCTACATTATCAGCTAGTAACATAGACTATTTTTTTATTTTTTTTTAGTAAGTACATCTACATTGCACCCGTGCGATGCCGGGGCGCATCATATTTTATAATTAAATCGAGAACATATCCTTCTTATTTAATTAAATCTAGAATATCCACTTCCCGGGGAGTGGATATTCTAAGGATATCCTAGACCGGGTTTAATAAAATCACTACGTACTCGTTATAGTTATAATCCCGCAAATTGCAAACTTTCAAAGTAAAATCGAGATAGTAACTTCATAAATATCAAGTTTCCATTTAAAAAATCAGGTTATAATGGATTATGGTCGGAGAAGTAATGCAAATTATTCTTGATTACATTATATATTCAAATTACTTTTAAAATTTCTCTTGCATCCTGTGAATAGATCTTACTTTTATAGTTATTAAATTTGTTATAACACTAATAACCTGTCCCGCGGTATTCTTAAAATAATTGTTAAAACCACACCGAATCCAAGCATTCTAGTAGAAATAATGACTTCAGTAATATATCGTAGCTTGCGAAGCTATTTTGATAGTTTTTGAAATTTTTAACGACTTTCTCTAAACCTAAACATATCCTACTTGTAATGACCAACTCCCCTATCGGAAGGCGTATCCGTAGTTGCCTATCGTTGTTTAAAAATAAAACGGCAGTATCATCTGTAGCCTCCAGAAAAATAAAAACAGAATTGTTCAAACATGTACCTTGGAGAAATCAGGTAAAGCATTCCCGGAACATTTTGACTTTTATGAATTTTTTACTGGGAAAGGGTTAGTGGCCTCGCTGTGAGGACGCCATCGTGAATGTGGTTAACTAAATATTTACTAGATCGTGTGATATTACTTCCCTTAGCCGTATATAGGTCTCTTGAGCGAGGAACTTTTAGGATGGGAACACCGCGGCATCAAGGATTCGGATCGAAATAGTAGTAGACCTTAGCTCCCACTTTAAGTATATAATGAAGAAGAAGAGAAAATTGATTGAAGCTACACACAACATAATACACATTCATATATTAAAATATTATATACTTAAGGCCCATTTACATCAAGCCATTTACTTATACCTACATATAAGAACAATAATTGAAGCGCAATAATTGACATCCAAGAATTGTTAGCAACTGTTTACACGAGGATATTATGTGCTGTTTACACCAAGAATAGTACTGAAGCAAAACTTGTATAATAGATCAAGAATTTTACGAGTTTTTAGACCATGCAAGTCATTTATTGCTTCAACTTAATTGTACGCAACATGCAAGACACTTGCATCGTGTAAATCATCATGAATAAAGGCATCCCTTTATTCATTATGTACTCCTATTGTGTCGCAGCTTAAATAGTCGTCGACTCAACTCAACTCAACTATGCTGACTCGAGAGTCGGACACAGCGAGGATTTTCCGACACCACTTAGTTACCATTAGGGCCGCCATTGGTACATACATATACGATTTTATACACTACAATGTAGTTGAATTAAATTTAACAAAATTAAACTTTTATTATACCTGTTTCCATTTACATATTTATTTGATTAATTCAATTATTAAAAGAAACAACATAACAGCTGTATGAAAGTACAAAAAATGATAGAAGTTAAATTAGAATTAAGACATTTTTGAAAAATTAATAAAAAAAAATTCTTTCGCCTCTTTCCCCAGTGCAACTAAGTTTGCACCAGTTTTGTAAAATAATAATAACTAGGTAGTAATAATAAGTCATTAATTACTAACACAAAAATAGACAATACCAAACGCATTCGCAGTGTAATATCATTAAAGATAATCAATAAAGATACTGTGTTCATCTTAAATCGGATTTCTGTGAATTGTTCTTAAAAAAATTAAGACAGAGTACAAACGACACATCACCAAAATGGGACTGATTAATGTTTATGAGAGCAAAAACCCCGACACAATTCCGCCCGTGATGGATCTAACCTGGTATAATTTGATAGAACTCCTTATAGCTAACCTCAGGTTACAGTACCCCGCCCACGTAGGCTATTGACTCTTTGGCAACAGTGGTGTAGCTATCATAGGGCAAGGTGGGGCTTCGGGCTCCTCTTTCCAAAGACTATGCTTATACGTTATATTTCTAGCTTTTGAAGCTAGAAAACTCAAAACCTGCTCACAAGCATATTATTTTAGAAGTTAACTGAAAATGAATAAACTATAAATTATTTTATTTTATGCCCCCAGGACCCTAGCGCACTAAATACGCCACTGTTTGGGAAAGGTTTCATTCATAGATATAAATAGATGCAAATACACGCGAGTATTGACAGGTGCTATGGGTCGTAACCGCCTACGTGACTGAGTGAATGATTTTAGCCGTGGAGGTTCCGGATTCGAATCCTGAAGAAACAAGAATAAAAAAAAACCCGGGAATTCATTATATGGGTTCGTTCGACCGTCATGGTATTTTTCGCAGTAATTGATATTTTTATGTATATGTTTTTATATAAGATTATATAGTTTTATTTTTTACTAGCAACGTGCCCCGGCTTCACACGGGTGCAATGTAGATGTACAACACATAAGCCTATGTTACTCGCTGATGATGTAGCTTTCTATTACTGAAAGAGTTTTTAAAATCAGTCCAGTAGTTTTTGAGTTTATTCATAACATACAAAAATACAAATCTTTCCTCTTTGTAACATTAGTATAGAATACGACTCACATAGTAGTAGTCTTCGTTTGTTTCTAATAGGTTACGGGTGCAAATCGGGCTTGGCATGCTTATACTTTCCTCAAAATGTACATATTACTAGCGACCCGCCCCGGCTTCGCACGGGTCTAGATTTTTTGACAAAAAAAAGCAGGGGTTGTATGTATTTTTTAATGCCACATTATAAAAAAAAATCGTCCAAAAAAAAAGAAAAAAATTTAGGGGTGGACTACCCCTAACCCTGTTTACTGCTTCAATCCTTTCGAAACGTTCAAAGTAAAATAGGCGATATCTAGAATGAAAAATGAAAACTATATTTATAAGTGTGTTTTCTCCTCCCTGCACGTGCCGTATGTGCGAACCCCGCACTGGATAAATATTTGTGCGATTCGTAGATGCCTTTAATCTTTGTGTAGATAATTTATACTTTTGTGAAAATTCCTGCGAAATATAATAATAATTCGATAGAATCTAGTACGATAATTTTATTTTAAAATAAAAACCTAAACTATTTACTAACAGATAATATAAAGTACTCAATGTTCTGCCCTCGCATATAATGTTTTCATAAAAATAAATGAATGTTCAGCAGTTTTTTGCTTAATTATTATCAACTCCTAAAATATATGGCATTCACTTATATAGGTACGCGTGCACTGCCTTAACGAAAGCACTCTGAAATCTGTTATAAATACACTATACAAATATTTTATCAGATACGAATAAGTAATATAACCATAGATTAAACACTTATACTGGTAAATATAACTTTCCAGTTCCAGAGATTACCGCCAATATACAAACAGATATACGATTTACCTATATAATGTTGATATAATTGAAGGTTTTCGTTCTATTTTGTATGATCTAAATAGGCAGTTGTATGGGAAAATGGTACACGAGTATATACTTGCATGGAACTTTCATGGAACGTTTCAATAAAAGTAAAATTTCCAACCAAACTTAATTTCAGGTTGTCAACTCTTTTTTATGTTAGATATGGACAGACGGGCGTGAATTCACTTGACTGATATCTCAGCCATAGAACATCAGTCAATGATGCACTATTCGGTCTATTAGTTACTAATAATACAAAAATTCATCGGCAGCAAATCAACTAATTATAAGCCAAAGTACAAGAAGCTGCCATTACAGACAGATGTTTTCGCATAATCATTTAGGCTCGATTTTATACCAAAAATCCCTTTACTGTGCAGAGGCTTGAACCAAGGACTGCATCCGCAACTTACCAGCCACTCCACTCAATATAATTATAGACGGCAATCCACATTTCACATTGGCTACTCACACCAATTTACTACATTCTAAATCCATCCAAACTCCACCTTGCTATCTCAATCTAACTTTCAGATTTATTGATCCCGCAAAATTTATGAGAAGATATTTCCACAAAACCAATAGACTTTTTAACGTATGAAACGACAAAGAGCCAACCCAAAGCAAAGTCATTAATTCTTTTCAGAAGAAATTAAAACCCGATACGACACAAATTCTCCTCCATACCTTACTTATTTAACCGACATATCGGAATTGGTGTGGCGTAATATGGATTTTATTCTAATGCTATTGAGTTCAAATTCAATTGACAGACTGGTCAGCATTAAGCTCTTTTCGATATACTAGTGGACTTTTCAATTTAATTTGCCGAACACTTCTTATCTTTTTTTTCTTAGAATTTATCTCCATTTCATTACATTAAACTGTAATGTTTTTCCACCGTTATTTGTGGACACTGCTGTTACAGTCTTAACTTATTTTCAACTAGTTTTAATTGATTTTTGTTCACATGTATGTTAAATGGAAATTTGCAAAACAACTACACATATATCAAATTTTAGGTACTGCATTATAATATATAGCGATTCTTATGTTTATAAATATACACATTCAAAATAAACGCAATGCATAGTCAAAAGATGTCTGTAGTTATTTACTACTTTATTTGGCTGAGATATTATAATATGTCCTTAGCATTTAGTACTTTAATACATGTAATTAAATTAAATTTTATGCATAGCACTTTTAACTTCTTAAAAATTACTATAAAAAATATGTAGTTAAAAAGGTGAAAATATATAATACTTCAATGAGGCCTACATACATATATATATATGTCATGCGCAGCTTTTATTTAAAAATATTTTTTTTTAATAAAAGCTCTCTCATTCCTCTCTTCCTATATCAGAATACATTAATCATTATAAGTATCATTTACTAGCTATTTTGTGAATAAAAATATAAGGAAAATTGGATTTTGTTCAGATTCTGTATCACTAACGACACCTAAAAATCATTTCATGCCAGAATTTTTCAAGTGAATTTCCCACGAGTTCTGGACGCCAGCCAACCTCCCATTTACCTTAACTATTTCCTAAAGCGCAAGTTACAGTGCAAACAGCCTATCTCTTAACAAAATCTTCGGTTCTATGCAAAACTTTTTCCACGCCACATTTAGTTGTATTGCCCTCAAATGTCTTGCCGGTGTAAAATCAACTCTATTCATATAATCTGAAGGTCATTTTTTCTTTAATTGCGTACGGGTAATGTAATAAAATTTGTCTAGTATGCAACATTTGCCTCGTCACTCCCGAGGGATGTCGAAATGCGTTGCTGAAGTATAAACGTGGAGATTTTTGTAGAATAACCGGAAAGGGTACTTTTATGACTCGATTAGGCTAAATTATATGCTTGACTATTTTTATTGCGCCAATTTATTGGCTGTTTATATCCTCTTGGAGCTTAAAGATGTGGAAGATATTGAGCTCAGTATAACACGAGGGCGAGCGGTGGAAAACTATTAATTCGCGTCAGTTTTACTACTTATAAAAACTCTTTATTGCAAATCATAAATCTGTTTTATTTTAGTTATATACTAGTGGAGCCGATAGACGTTGTCCTGTCAGAATGTTGGATTCGAAAAAAAAATTTTAGATGTGAATAATATGTTATTTTCCCACTTCTATTCTTTAATGTCTAGTATATCGCTGATTTACAGTGAACGTCACTTATTACAAAAAAGCTATAAGCGTGTGTGACGTTAGCTGTCAATTGTGGAAGATGGCGGAGTTCCGAAAATAAGTTACTTTTTAAAAAATGTTTTCCCGAATCCTACGAATTAGATACCATTAAAATCGGTGAAGCCGTTCTTGAGTATAAATTGTATAACTAACACGACTACGTTTTATATGTATATATTAAGTTATAATAAAACATACAATAATTAGTTAGGTATATTTATTTTACGATATAATTTTATATATTTGGCTGGCTATGTCAGCCTTTTCACTATTTTTAAACTGTTGCAACCAGTGTATCTTCAAGTCTTTGAGTATTGTATTTTTATGACTAAATAACGACGATATTAGACGCCATTATTTCAATCACACTTGAAGGTTAAAATTCTCGCTTTTCAAATTAAATGACCTCTGATGATTATTTCCCTTATTATAAAATATAAACGAGAAATTATATGGTTTGACTTTTGCATAGGATTTAGGAATATAGGAGTGCCATAAGGTACTTTTATCCGGCTTATTAATTATTATGTAGAGGTATTTGACATTTTGATTTGAAGATAAACAAATTAATAATAACCAATACAAGCCATATTTTATTTCTAATACAATTAAAAAGAAAATTAATCTTCTTAAAGTATTTTTTTTATATTTATAATACAGGTTTCATGAATAATATAGGATTCTAATGCAAACTTAAATGCAAATAAGATTAAAAACCAACTAAGACAGCAATGTTAGCCAAATACCGCTGGCAGCTGAACGAGCCAAAATGGATTCCGCTGAAACCGCAACATCTCTCCGCTCCGTCACAGCGTGGTCCCTGGTTCCGATCCTCGAGCATACGATATTTTAAAATGTCTACACGAATTTTCTACAAGTTTTTTTTTGTTTCACTATAAAATACAAATCTATATCTTATGAAAGTGAATTAGAGTTAAATCAACCTACCATAATATTTTAGAGTAGTATTATTGTAGTAGTCATGATAATTGAACGAGACAGAGTTACACGTTGTGTTACTCTACCTCATTCTCTCATAAAGTTATATTGCAGTAATACAGGTCAAAGTGATTGTGGCTCTATGCCCCTGAGATTCTTGTGTAAGCGTTTACTTCTGCAGTACCTACTGCCGAATTTTACCAGTTATAATGAACCCCACTCTAGGATGTTCAAAACATGAGTTCTTTTTTTCTTTTTATGTCAGACGAGCATGAGGTTCACTTAATGGTAGGTGATACTCAGCCACACAAAATAAGTCAGTGATGCGCTGTCGGCCTACTTTTTACTTCGAGTATGCGGAAATCCATAGACTGAAACCGAAACGCGCTAAATGCACTTCATGGTTTTTCCATCTATGAACGGTGGTTCGTTACCCGGTCGGAATTTCGATATTCCTCCCATCCGATGTATGCCCAAAGTTACCAGAGTTGTTAACAATACGTTAGCATAAGCTTTTAGGAAAAGACTGGAAAGTTATCCCCAATTGATAATAGAACGTAGTAACGAATATCTATGTCGAATACAATTTATTTCGTACGTCGTATGAGAATAATCCCCTTCGTGCCACAAGCTCTGGTCAAAATGGCAGGCGTGGACCAAATTCACATACTGGTACATTTCACTTTATGTTACAATTATTAGTAGAATATGAGGCATATCTAGAAAGGGCACGAGCCTACTTTTAGTTTGTGTTTTACTTGAATTAACGAATATCTATTTTTAAGAGATTTTTGTCGAAAACGAATTCACAGCTTTCTATTTCCTAAAAACAGATTAGATAAACTGTACGCTATTAACAAACAAAAAATGCAATCCATACCACTAACGAACAAACTCTATTAAATTTAACTGTTTTCAAACCTGTTGGAAAATAACAGTTTGTTCAACCTGTTAACTAACGAAAAAAGTTATATTGCTTTAGTTGGTAACCATCCTCCAATATATATTCCGAAGATATATTTTTTTCCTATTTATTACATTACGACCTTAACTTTTCAAAAAAAAATCTTTGAATTTAAAAAAAGAAAATATTTTAAGAATCCTTGGTTTCTATAAAGAAAAATCACGATTTAAAAACTTTTCAAACTGTTCTAATAATCTTATTATTCTGTTCAAATCATTGCCTATATGAAATGATGTTAATAAAATATACTGACACTTAATTCCTTCCCAGATCCTCGATATCTATGCCATAATCAAAGTCATTGTGCAATCACTGAATAATTGATTGTACCAACGAATAAATGTTCCGGGGTTAACCGTGTGAAGTCTTTAAAGGTGCGCGCACACTAGCGATATCATTAGTTATTTTCAACGTAGAAGAAGATATTTATGAGTATTTCACGTAATATTATGCCTTTAAATGGAATAATTAATTTACCGCTTTTAAAACGCGGTTTATTCGGGCGCTTATTCACGAGTTATTTGGGCGAAAATGTACTTTTTTATCATTTTTTTGGTTGACACTGTATTACCGTCCATTTATTCCGAAGATTTTAATAGTATGATTCACGTTTTTATTATTTTTTCTGAAATTATTTTATTGTAAGTTGCATAACTAGAAATGCCTCGTTCTTAAGGGTATAGAGGCTGATGATGTCACACATAGTTATATTTTTAATCTGCCTTAAGTCAGACCACACCCTTAAAGTTCGGTCGGCGCTTAAACGACAAGCAATAGGGTGTCAACGATTGTAAATGGCTGGCTTATCTTTCCAATTTAAATACATTTGAATAACGCTCATCGGATCCGGCAAGGATTTTTACACTTATTGGCTAATATTTGGTTTGGTTTTGTATAGAAGTGATTTAGTAAATCCTTTCAAACAGTATTGCACTCCAAACTTCTTTTTATTTTATCGATGATTTGCAAAGTTTTTTTTTAATTATTAGGCAATTAATACAGAACTGTTTTAGCGTGGATGGAGTCTTACCATAGGTCAAACTTGTGATATTGATACCGCATGTATAGATCAACATTTTGATTGGTAGCTTCATACTATATACAGTCAGTTGACTTAAGCTCACACGCCCGAGAATAAAGTCGTAAAATATCTTGGTATGACGTCTTTTGAGTTTTGATAATTTGTGAAAGTTCCGAAATCACAACTCCTTCCTATCGTTCATACATTTAACCAATCTATTTCTGTTGCATAAAAACTAAATACACAGGATCCTTTTTTTTTTTTTTTTTCGAGGGGAATGCGTTTGCATTGCGGGAGGAGTGTGGGACTCAACCTCACCCGGTGCCGGGTGAGCAATACCCACTAAACCCCTCTAGACCCTCAGGTCTCGCCATCTTGGGGCCCACGGGATAACTTTCGTATTCAATCCGGGAACCCGGCGAAAAGGATCTCAAAAAAAAAAAGAAAAAGAAAAACCTAGGTTAGGTACGTTTATGCAAATACGGTCGAACAATAGAGAAACAATTATTCAATATTGCTTCTTTTTTAATGCTTCTCAAATTATAATAAAGTTTTGTTTATGTATTAAAGCCATTATACATAAAAACACACATACGTATTACAGAATCTGGCCCAGTATATGTATATGTATCTGTTTTTTAGAATTGTCATAAAATAATTTAAATCTTATAAATAAAAAAATAACAACAAGTCAGTAACTGTTCTCCGTTGCAAAACGTTATTAACCCGTAAAACAAAACAGTATATGAATTCTCAGTTAATAATTGTGTCGCGCGGACAATAGCGACCCTTCTCACTTGCTTCCCTTTTTTAATCCGAAACTTATGAGCGTGTGAATACAGCGAGGGTTAATGTCGTATTTTATTGAACCCGTTTCGGTCCCGAGTGCCGGCGCCCGGTCCCGATTGGGAGGCTGCGACATACTACACGCTGCAGAATTGGTGCGGAACCGTTTTTCTGAAGGATCGATGTTCCACATTTTCTGTAGTTATTCTTATTGTAAGATAAGGGAAAGACAAGAATATATTATAGTGTAGGGTCACTACCCTAACAATTTATATAAAACTTCACGATTTCTGAATTGCAATACTGAAGTGTTTTCTTCAGCATAAAATTTATACATACATAGATAGAAAAACCGTGAAGTGCATATTGCGCGTTTCGGTTTCAGTCTAAGGATTTCCGAATGCTCGAAGTAAAAATTAGGTCGACAGCGCATCATTGACTGACCATCAAGTGAACCTCATCCGTCTGTCGATATCTGACATTAAAAAACGGCTTTGAATACTAATTGTTAGATTACAGGTTATTTCCTCCACATTAGTGATACTTAACAACTCCACATTGGTATGTCGGTAAAATAGTAATTTTGTGAAATCTTATTTTATTACTTCGAAGAATCTTTTCATATTATCAATCCATATATCCATCCTAATTTACTAACTAAATTTGTAAGGAATATTTTTTTGGTCAGTGGTGCGTATAAACTGCTAAAAAATATTGTGAAATTGGTATGCGACAACATTCGATAACAATCTTATCAAAACTAACCATTCACTAAAATACCGTATAAGGAGGTAAAATAACGTAAAAATCAAGATTATCCCTTCATCAAAGGTTTAAAAGTCATCATGCTGTGGGAATTCATACGATAAAAGTTGAAACCCAACTGTATAATTATCTAGACAAGACTATACTAACCCCGAGTGAAGAAAGAAACAAAAAGTAAATATGTCTGCGATCGCGCGTCGCGTCAGCGAATTTCTAAATAAATATCTGGATGACTCCAACCGTGGGATTTTTGTTTGTTCTTACACAAGTTGAGCACAACTTTATTATTTTAATTGAAATTTAATTAAAGGGGCCTGCCCGCGGTTTGTGGGAACTGCGAACAACGCTGTTTTCTTTGAAACTTGATAATTGCTTCTGAAAAGATTCCAATGTTATCGTAGAACGTTATACTTACAGCGTACAGCGGTTACTCACATAAATATTTAATTATAACTGAAACATATTGTTTAACACAAGCTAGGGAATCTACAGGCCTTAAGTTGGTTCAGTTAAAGTAAGTAGCTGCGATTGATTTATATTTTACAAGAATGGATTCAGTAATGGTTACAGATATTGATGAATACACGATAAGAAAAGAAAAACCTTTACTTAAACACAACACATTCAAACGTGTAAATATATACCTACAAACTAAATATAAAAAAAGTATTGTAAAAGACCTAATTACTTAGGTACAAACGTAGTACACGCTAGACTGGAATGTGGCGACTCAGTTCTACGTGTTAGCCAGCGAGAAGACGCTGTATTCTGCCAGCAACCTTAAGGCTACTTTAACATTTATTATTTTCATTTCTTAACTCGAATTATAATTAAGCTCATTGCCAAGTTTATTATAATGATATATTTATCATATTATAAAGAGCAAAGATTTGTATTTTTGAATTTTTGTATGTTATGAATAAACTCAAAAACTACTGGACCGATTTTGAAAATAGAAAGCTACATTACCAGCGAGTAACATAGTCTATGTTTTATGTATAGTACATCTACATTGCACCCGTGTGAAGCCGGGGCGCGTTGCTAGTATTAAATATAACACTTGTTTTAAGCATTTTTTTATTATTTGTATGCAGTACTTCAAATATAAATAACGGTGAATTGAAATGTGTCATAATATTAAACGTGTTAGCTTCTTGTTAACTTTTATGATAATAAATAAGTAAAGAGGAAACACATCAAGTGGAGGGTAACAAATTAGACATTCAGTAATAACGTCACTAATTGAATCGCAGCACACGCGAAATGACTGTCGCGTCTGGTTGAATATTCATTGCCTTCGCGAGTCTCAGATGGCTTTGAATACAATACGTGGAGAGCAATGGGTTGGATATTTCCTTTAGCTTCGTTTATATCATTCCAGTTCTTTTCCGTTGAATAATTTTATATTTCATTCATTAAAATAAATTCCTTAACTGTTGGCTCACTAAAAGTTTTCCCAATGGCGCAGTGAATGAAAATAGAGATTGTAGAAGTCGTTATAAAATCTTATTAATTAAAAAATGGCTCTCATAAGTAATAGATTTTCTCAAATATATATTTAAGATTATTCTCTGGTTCACGCCTCTTTTTATAATTCAATATTTTTGGCAGAAATCAATGTACCCCAGCTTTTATTACTATAGATTATAAAACCTAAGAACCACCTTAACTACTATAATTGAGACGTCTCCTCAATACTAACGAAATAAACCAATCTTCAAAAGACTAAGCAAATCTCATATATTGAGAAACATTTCAAAATATTCACAAACAAACCGAACCAATAGATCTGAATGTTATTCGAATAAACATCAGTACGCATTCACTTTGTGTACCGCTCGAGCGCTTGTTTACTTTAAAATTCACCGGTGTCTTGTCTTACAACTAAATTCAATTGGACAATACATTTTTATAAACAAACTCTGAGCTAAATCCGGCTGAGAGAGCTATCTTATAACTAAATCATAAACGAGTTGTAGGAGAAATGGTAAACAGGTAAAATGCGATAGATATAAACTGTCAAGAGATACATTATATATAATACTATAAAGAGGAAAGATTTATATTTTTTGATTTTTGTATGTTATGAATAAACTCGAAAACTACTGTACCGATTTTAAAATTATTTTACCAATAGAAAGTTACATTATCAGTGAGTAACATAGGCTATATTTTGTTTTGTGTACAGTACATCTACATTGCACCCGTGCGAAGCCGGGACGTGTTACTAATCTATATATATATAAATATATTACATATAATAAAAGAGTAGGATCGAAATTACGCTTCACTAAATATTTTTACCAGAAATTAAGAGGGGTGATAAAAGAAGGGTAGCAGAATGCATAAATGCAATTTTTAAGATTCTTGTCTGTCTGTCTGTATGTCTGTCTGTCTGTCTGTCTGTCTGTCTGTCTGTCTGTTTGTTCACGCTAATCTCCGAAGATACTGAACCGATTTTCGCGTAATTTATACAAATATATTAAGCAAAGTCCAGGGCAACATATAGGCCTTGTTTCATCGAAATCGGTTGTCGGAAAAAAAAGTTATCATCATTTAAATATTATTTTAAAGGCATCATTTCAACAAATTGCAATGAAAACTGACTCGCGTTGAATTTTTTCGAATTGTCAGATGTCAATCACAGTTTGATATGTAAATGAAATAGTTTGATAATTTCGCCATTATTCGATATGTGTTCGTGGCATAGTGGATATACGGTCGTACTACGTAATTTCAGATGCGAGTTCGAATCATCACTCAGGGAAATATTTTTTTGTATTTATTTTTTTATATTTTTAAAAGAACTAATATTGAAAATAGAAAATGTATTATTGAACTATTCTATTATATAAAAATGTATTTCTTATGAGATCGTTTATTTCGCATTTTCATCGATCCTTTCCTTTCCAAGGGAATTAAACAAAAATATCTGAAATTAAAAGTGATCAATTAAATTAAATAAATATAGAGGTGGATATAGTATCTTCCACACTAATTAAATTTATTAAAAATTTATTTTTTTATATTTTTAAAAGAACTAATATTGAAAATAGAAAATGTATTATTGAACTATTCTATTATATAAAAATGTATTTCTTATGAGATCGTTTATTTCGCATTTTCATCAATCCTTTCCTTTCCAAGGGAATTAAACAAAAATATCTGAAATTAAAAGTGATCAATTAAATTAAATAAATATAGAGGTGGATATAGTATCTTCCACACTAATTAAATTTATTAAAAAAAATTTTTTTTTATATTTTTAAAAGAACTAATATTGAAAATAGAAAATGTATTATTGAACTATTCTATTATATAAAAATGTATTTCTTATGAGATCGTTTATTTCGCATTTTCATCAATCCTTTCCTTTCCAAGGGAATTAAACAAAAATATCTGAAATTAAAAGTGATCAATTAAATTAAATAAATATAGAGGTGGATATAGTATCTTCCAAACTAATTAAATTTATTAAAAATTAAGTATTTGGCCAACATGGCATATTTTTTTCATTCATTTTACGTTGCATTTCTCCATACCTTCATTTTATTCGTATTTAGACATTTTCTTGGCGTTTTTTCCATGTGTCGCAAGTATTTTCAAACCCCCGTACAATTTTCGTGCATATATTTAAGACGGAAAATGCATTGAATCCAATCTTCGACTGAACTCTGATTAGTGGAAAAAAGACACATATCTGCATTTTGGTGACGTAAAATTTGATTGATATGTATCTCCCTAAAGTTTCTTTAAAGTCAGGTTCAGTTTTTCAATTACCATGGTATTTCTTTTGAATTTCAAATCATAATTTGAACCCCAACCTCAACCACCATTAAACATGTCGATAATATGATGCAAAAGCAACCGTCAATGACTACTCTGATAGCTCTTTCCGAAAAGAAATCACCAAGTACAGAGGATGGAGGATATATAATATGAAGAAAGCTTGCTCAAAAGTTCAGCATAACGTGATCCCCACGCGAACGAAGTCGCGGGCATCAGCTAGTTATATATAATACTATCTAGTGCTCGCGATTTTGCATGGACTTTATTTTCACCTGATCATCTCAGATCATAGAGGTGAAAACAGTCTCCAGTTTACCTTAAATTTTAAGGTATTAAACGTATCAATACTGTGTTTCTATTGCACACGAGAAATAAGAAATATATCAGAAACCTTGATAAATAAAACTCACAGAGTATCACGTGAGAGGCAATATCTTTATTTCAACTATAAAATCGTTTACAGAACCAAATAGAGATATGTATGCAATTGAGTGATATGCCAGGGGTAACCAACTTTACGGAAACGTTTCCGATAATGCAAAGTTTTATTATGAATATCGATACACCGGAAAACTTGAAGAACTTAAACTAATAAATAGCATTATTTAACTGTAGTATAAATTATGTGTGTAATAAGTAATTGTATCTATACAAATATTATAAAGAGGAAAGGTTTGATTTTTTGTTTGTTTGTTTGTTTGTATGAATTGAATAGGCTCCGAAACTACTTGGCAGATTTGAAAAATTATTTCACCAATAGAAAGCTACATTATCGCTGAGTAACATAGGCTATATTTATTACTAGAAAAAAATAGATATCCTTAGAATTTCCTACTAAAACCAACCCGAGGTGTAAAAAAATTTGCCAAAAAATGTTGTTCGTCGCATGCGCTGCGAAAAGTATTGATGATAGAACAAAATAAAGTTCTACAATATTATAGAACATATAAATATCTACAAAAAACTTCGCGAGACCATATGTCTAACTATTGTAGTTATGTTACTATAACTACTTTTGTACATTTTAAAAGTTGATAGAAATGCCGATCAAAATCAGACCCTGCTATCCATACCTCTGTATTAATTCTTATCCAAATAAATTTGTAGTAGTTTCATATTTAAGACTGTTTCAATAGCTGTTGATTACTTTTTGAAATATTGAAATCGGACATTCCATTCAAAAGATATTACGAAATTAAAAATATCAATGTAAACAAAAAATACACGCCGTCCGCTTCGCACCGCTGTGGCTCCACGCAGGGCATCGAGCAATACGGCGAGGGGTAGTACTATGTCATTTTGTTCAATTTGTGGGGTTTTGTTACGATTTAACTCAAAAACTACTCAACCGATTTTAAAAATTCTTTCACTAATAGAAAGCTACTATATTATCAGCGAGTAACATAGGCTTTGCTTTTTTTTCATCTATTTGCACCCGTGCGAAGCCGGGGCGTTTTGCTAGTTTTTAATAAAAAAAATTGTAACATAAATACAAAAAAAATATATACAGCCGAGATTACTCGAAGAATCATGAAATCATCATCTGCAAACAGATGCTACTTTGGTCTGTTGAAGTACTCTCACTAAATTTTTGTATAGACTAAGATTTAGTAAATTACTTTTTTTTGGGTTTTGTCGGAGATCGAATTTTCATTTTAACATTAATTAACCTTATAAAATATAGATTTTTGAAACAATGCTGATTAATATTGTCTTTTATTAACACGAGTATCACACATTTAAATACATAAAATACTTTATACCGGATTACAATGCCGATTTATTCATTATGTTTTAACTCCGCCCAATATATTGCTGCGGTAACCTAGTATTTCCTAAACATACCGTGAAAATTTTGCAAAAAATAACACGTAGTAACTGAAAAGGTTGAGGACATCTGTAACAGCCAGGCATCCCTCCGATCGTATTGCGCTCATGTGCTCCTGAGTTGGCTCCGGTTCTAACGCGTCTTTTCCGGTACTCCTATTCATTAGGCGTCGTCCCGAACTCCTGGAAGACAGCTAAAGTGCACCCAATCCCGAAAAAAGGCGACCGCTCAGATCCATCCAACTACAGACCTATAGCTATAACTTCCTTGTTCTCCAAGATAATGGAATCCATTATCAACTGCCAGCTCTTGCGGTACTTAGAGGAGCACCAGCTGTTAAGCGACCACCAGTACGGTTTCCGTCGGGGTCGCTCGGCTGGTGATCTGCTAGTCTACTTAACGCACAAATGGGCTGATGCAATCGAGACCAAGGGGGAGGCGTTGGCTGTCAGTTTGGATATAGCGAAGGCCTTTGATCGGGTGTGGCACAAGGCGCTTCTTTCGAAGCTTCCTTCTTATGGGCTTCCCGAGAAATTGTGCAATTGGATAGCCAGCTTTCTTGAGGACCGTAGCATTAAGGTCGTTGTCGACGGTGCATGCTCGGACCCAAAACCTGTGAATGCTGGTGTTCCACAAGGCTGTGTGCTATCTCCTACTCTGTTTCTTCTGCATATCAATGATATGCTGCAAATCAGTGGCATTCATTGCTATGCGGATGACAGTACTGGAGATGCCTCATACTCCGGCCGTGCAAATATTTCTCGAGAACACGTCGACGAGTTCCGGAACAAACTTGTGTCTGAAGTCGAGACTTCTTTATCCAAAGTTTCGGACTGGGGTCGACTTAATCTAGTCCAATTTAACCCTAAAAAGACACAGGTTTGCGCGTTTACCACTAAAAAGAATCCCTTTGTCGTTTCTCCTCAATTTGAGGGCACTCACTTATCAGCCACAGCCAGTATCGGAATTCTCGGTATCGACATATCAAGCGACGTTCAGTTTCGCGGTCATCTGGAAGGGAAGGCCAAATTGGCCTCAAAAAAGCTTGGTGTGCTCAATAGAGCGAGACGGTATTTCACAGCGGGCCATTGCCTACAACTGTATAAGGCACAAGTTCGGCCCCACATGGAATACTGCTCTCATCTTTGGGCGGGAGCTCCCCAATACCAGCTCCTTCCTTTTGACCGCATTCAACGTAGAGCGGCTCGAATCGTCGACGACCAGGCTCTCTCCGATCGGCTTGAACCTTTGGCGCTACGTAGAGATGTCGGATCACTCTGCATCTTCTATCGTATCTATCATGGTGAGTGTTCAGAGGAATTGTTCGGATTAATCCCAGCCGCTAATTTTCACCACCGCACCTCGCGACAAAACTCCAAGTTCCACCCGTACCATCTTGACGCTTGGAAGTCTAGCACTGTGCGCTTTATGCGCAATTTTCTTCCACGCACTACGCTTTTGTGGAATGAGTTGTCGCCAGCGATTTTTCCGAACCGGTACGACTTGGGGACCTTCAAGAAGAGAGCCTATTCCTACCTTAAAGGCCGGCAACGCAACTGCAAGTCCTCTGGTGTTGCAGATGTTCATGGGCGGCGGTGTTCACTTTCCATCAGGTGAGCCGCAGGCTCGTTTGCCCCCTATATTATAAAAAAAAAAAAAAAAAAATCTATAAAGAAAAATCACGATTTAAAAACTTTTCAAACTGTACTTATAATCTTATTATTCTGTTCAAATCATTGCCTATATGAAATGATGTTAATAAAATATACTGACACTTAATTTTTTCCCAGATTCTCGGTATCTATGCCATAATCAAAGTCATTGTGCAATCACTGAATAATTGATTGTACCAACGAATAAATGTTCCGGGGTTAGCCGTGTGAAGACTGTAAAGGTATGCGCACACTAGCGATTATCATTAGTAATTTTCAACGTAGAAGAACATATTTATGAGTATTTCACGTAATATTATGCCTTTAAATGGAATTAATTTACCGCTTTTAAAACGCGGTTTATTCGGGCGCTTATTCACGAGTTATTTGGGCGAAAATGTACTTTTTTATCATTTTTTTGGTTGAGACTGTATTACCGTCCATTTATCCCGAAGATTTTAATAGTATGATTATTGTTCACGTTTTTATTATTTTTTCTGAAATTATTTTATTGTAAGTTGCATAACTAGAAATGCCTCGTTCTTAAGGGTATAGAGGCTGATGATGTCACACATAGTTGTATTCTTAATCTGCCTCAAGTCAGGCCACACCCTTAAAGTTCGGTCGGCGCTTAAACGACAAGCAATAGGGTGTCAACGATTGTAAATGGCTGGCTTATCTTTCCAATTTAAATACATTTGAATAACGCTCATCGGATCCGGCAAGGATTTTTACACTTATTGGCTAATATTTGGTTTGGTTTTGTATAGGAGTGATTTAGTAAATCCTTTCGAACTGTATTGCATTCCTAACTTCTTTTTATTTTATCGATGATTTGCAAAGTTTTTTTTAATTATTAGGCAATTAATACAGAACTGTTTTAGCGTGGATGGAGTCTTACCATAGGTCAAACTTGTGATATTGATACCGCCTGTATAGATCAACATTTTGATTGGTAGCTTCATACTACATATATACAGTCAGTTGACTTAAGCTCACACGCCCGAGAATAAAGTCGTAATATCTTGGTATGATGTCTTTTGAGTTTTGATATTTTGTGAAAGTTCCGAAATCACAACTCCTTCCTATCGTTCATACATTTAACCAATCTATTTCTGTTGCATAAAAACTAAATACTCAGGATCTCAAAAAACCTAAGTTAGGTAAGTTTATGCAAATAAAAAGGTCAAACAATAGAGAAACAATTATTCAATATTGCTTCTTTTTTAATGCTTCTCAAATTATAATAAAGTTTTGTTTATGTATTAAAGCCATTATACATAAAAACACACATACGTATTACAGAATCTGGCCCAGTATATGTATATGTATCTGTTTTTTAGAATTGTCATAAAATAATTTAAATCTTATAAATAAAAAAATAACAACAAGTCAGTAACTGTTCTCCGTTGCAAAACGTTATTAACCCGTAAAACAAAACAGTATATGAATTCTCAGTTAATAATTGTGTCGCGCGGACAATAGCGACCCTTCTCACTTGCTTCCCTTTTTTAATCCGAAACTTATGAGCGTGTGAATACAGCGAGGGTTAATGTCGTATTTTATTGAACCCGTTTCGGTCCCGAGTGCCGGCGCCCGGTCCCGATTGGGAGGCTGCGACATACTACACGCTGCAGAATTGGTGCGGAACCGTTTTTCTGAAGGATCGATGTTCCACATTTTCTGTAGTTATTCTTATTGTAAGATAAGGGAAAGACAAGAATATATTATAGTGTAGGGTCACTACCCTAACAATTTATATAAAACTTCACGATTTCTGAATTGCAATACTGAAGTGTTTTCTTCAGCATAAAATTTATACATACATAGATAGAAAAACCGTGAAGTGCATATTGCGCGTTTCGGTTTCAGTCTAAGGATTTCCGAATGCTCGAAGTAAAAATTAGGTCGACAGCGCATCATTGACTGACCATCAAGTGAACCTCATCCGTCTGTCGATATCTGACATTAAAAAACGGCTTTGAATACTAATTGTTAGATTACAGGTTATTTCCTCCACATTAGTGATACTTAACAACTCCACATTGGTATGTCGGTAAAATAGTAATTTTGTGAAATCTTATTTTATTACTTCGAAGAATCTTTTCATATTATCAATCCATATATCCATCCTAATTTACTAACTAAATTTGTAAGGAATATTTTTTTGGTCAGTGGTGCGTATAAACTGCTAAAAAATATTGTGAAATTGGTATGCGACAACATTCGATAACAATCTTATCAAAACTAACCATTCACTAAAATACCGTATAAGGAGGTAAAATAACGTAAAAATCAAGATTATCCCTTCATCAAAGGTTTAAAAGTCATCATGCTGTGGGAATTCATACGATAAAAGTTGAAACCCAACTGTATAATTATCTAGACAAGACTATACTAACCCCGAGTGAAGAAAGAAACAAAAAGTAAATATGTCTGCGATCTATTTCTAAATAAATATCTGGATGACTCCAACCGTGGGATTTTTGTTTGTTCTTACACAAGTTGAGCACAACTTTATTATTTTAATTGAAATTTAATTAAAGGGGCCTGCCCGCGGTTTGTGGGAACTGCGAACAACGCTGTTTTCTTTGAAACTTGATAATTGCTTCTGAAAAGATTCCAATGTTATCGTAGAACGTTATACTTACAGCGTACAGCGGTTACTCACATAAATATTTAATTATAACTGAAACATATTGTTTAACACAAGCTAGGGAATCTACAGGCCTTAAGTTGGTTCAGTTAAAGTAAGTAGCTGCGATTGATTTATATTTTACAAGAATGGATTCAGTAATGGTTACAGATATTGATGAATACACGATAAGAAAAGAAAAACCTTTACTTAAACACAACACATTCAAACGTGTAAATATATACCTACAAACTAAATATAAAAAAAGTATTGTAAAAGACCTAATTACTTAGGTACAAACGTAGTACACGCTAGACTGGAATGTGGCGACTCAGTTCTACGTGTTAGCCAGCGAGAAGACGCTGTATTCTGCCAGCAACCTTAAGGCTACTTTAACATTTATTATTTTCATTTCTTAACTCGAATTATAATTAAGCTCATTGCCAAGTTTATTATAATGATATATTTATCATATTATAAAGAGCAAAGATTTGTATTTTTGAATTTTTGTATGTTATGAATAAACTCAAAAACTACTGGACCGATTTTGAAAATAGAAAGCTACATTACCAGCGAGTAACATAGTCTATGTTTTATGTATAGTACATCTACATTGCACCCGTGTGAAGCCGGGGCGCGTTGCTAGTATTAAGTATAACACTTGTTTTAAGCATTTTTTTTATTATTTGTATGCAGTACTTCAAATATAAATAACGGTGAATTGAAATGTGTCATAATATTAAACGTGTTAGCTTCTTGTTAACTTTTACGATAAAAAACAAGTAAAGAGGAAACACATCAAGTGGAGGGTAACAAATTAGACATTCAGTAATAACGTCACTAATTGAATCGCAGCACACGCGAAATGACTGTCGCGTCTGGTTGAATATTCATTGCCTTCGCGAGTCTCAGATGGCTTTGAATACAATACGTGGAGAGCAATGGGTTGGATATTTCCTTTAGCTTCGTTTATATATCATTCCTGTTCTTTTCCGTTGAATAATTTTATATTCCATTAATTAAAATAAATTCCTTAACTGTTGACTCACTAAAAGTTTTCCCAATGGCGCAGTGAATGAAAATAGAGATTGTAGGCGCGGATAGTAGATGTTGCTATGTAATCATAGTCAAAAAAAAATTGCTCTCTTAAGTAATGTATTTTCTCAAATATATTTTCCAGAGCTCATGCATTCATTTTATAATTCTATATTTTTGTGAGAAACCAATGTACCTAACTATTATAATTATTGAGCCGTCTCCTCAATACTAACGAAATAAACCAATCTTCAAAAGACTAAGCAAATCTCATATATTGAGAAACATTTCAAAATATTCACAAACAAACCGAACCAATAGATCTGAATGTTATTCGAATAAACATCAGTACGCATTCACTTTGTGCACCGCTCGAGCGCTTGTTTACTTTAAAATTCACCGGTGTCTTGTCTTACAACTAAATTCAATTGGACAATACATTTTTATAAACAAACTCTGAGCTAAATCCGGCTGAGAGAGCTATCTTATAACTAAATCATAAACGAGTTGTAGGAGAAATGGTAAACAGGAAAAATGCGATAGATATAAACTGTCAAGAGATACATTTTATATACATATATCTATACTAATATTACAAAGAGGAACAAATTGTATTTTTGGATTTTTGTATGTTATGAATAAGTTTGAAAACTACTATACCGATTTTAAAATTATTTCACCAATAGAAAGCTACATTATCAGCGAGTAACATAGGCTATATTTTGTTTTGTGTACAGTACATCTACATTGCACCCGTGCGAAGCCTTATAATACTAGCTAGTGCTCGCGTCTTTGCATGGACTTTATTTTCACCTGAGCATACAAAGGCGAAAACTGTCTCCAGTTTATCTTAAATTTTAAGGTATTAAACGTATCAATACTGTGTTTCTATTGCACACGATAAATAAGAAATATATCAGAAACCTTGATAAATAAAACTCACAGAGTATCACGTGAGAGCCAATATCTTTATTTCAACTATAAAATCGTTTACAGAACCAAATAGAGATATGTATGCAATTGAGTGATATGCCAGGGGTAACCAACTTTACGGAAACGTTTCCGATAATGCAAAGTTTTAGTATGAATATATCGATACACCGGAAAACTTGAAGAACTTAAACTAATAAATAGCATTATTTAACTGTAGTATGAATTATGTGTGTAATAAGTAATTGTATTTTTAATTAAAAAAATTGTAACATAAATATAAAAAAAATATATCCAGCCGAAATTACTCGAAGAATCATGAAATCATCATCTGCAAACAGATGTTACTTTGGTCTGTTGAAGTACTCTCACTAAATTTTTGTATAGACTAAGATTTAGTAAATTACTTTTTTTTGGGTTTTGTCGGAGATCGAATTTTCATTTTAACATAAATTAACCTTATAAAATATAGATTATTGAAACAATGCTGATTAATATTGTCTTTTATTAACACGAGTATCACACATTTAAATACATAAAATACTTTATACCGGATTACAATGCCGATTTATTCATTATGTTTTAACTCCGCCCAATATATTGCTGCGGTAACCTAGTATTTCCTAAACATACCGTGAAAATTTTGCAAAAAATAACACGTAGTAACTGGAAAGGTTGAGGACATCTGTAACAGCCGATCGACACTGGTATCGAACCGAAACTATGGGCACGTCAAAAAGCAATCACTGAACTAACGTGGAATCATTCGGCGCCGTCATCCGGAACAAAAGTGTACTACTCCGATCTGATACTAGGGTCAAAATGAATTCTATTTTTGTGGGATAACGCTCGCTTTTTCTTCTTTTTATACCAGTTATAGCAATGACTGATACAAGCAACTTTTTATTAAAGTCCTATACTTTCAAACGGGCAAACGGGCAAACGGGCAAACGGGCAAACGAGCAAACGGGCAGATGGTTCACGTGATGGTAAGTGATCACCGCCACCCATAGACATTCGCAACAGCAGAGAGCTTGCACGTCGACCTTTAAAGAAAGGCTCGTTTCTTGAAGGTTCCCAAGACGTATCAGCCTAAAAAATAGCTGGTTCCATTTAATTTTTTTGCTTTAATCAGGGCTTCAGTGGATAATTATTATGAAATTAGTTATGACTTATAATTAGTAATTACTTCAAAATACTATGTATTTATCTTCTTCTTTGATAATCGTCTTTGATACCGCAAAATTAAATTCAGACAAATATATCTCTGTCTAAACTGATGATGACCCTATTTCAGAGGGAACATAGACGGCCGCCAGATAGATTCAAACAATGAAATGAAATGCTCACGATATTTCTGCGCCGGCGGTCGACTGTGATCCCAGATCTCGATATTATTCACGCCAACACACTCTGTATTACAACACGTCTGTGAATACATTTCTTTGTCACGTACTACTATATTCTTTGTCAACCGGCAATGTAAACTAAAAATCAAGCATCACGTATTTTTTAAAGAAACATCTCACTAAAATAGCACATAACTTTCTATTTCTCATCTAGTTCAGTCTATGGATTTCCGAATGCTAGAAGTAAAAAGTAGGTCGACAGCGCATCATTGACTGATATTCTGTGGCTGAGGTATCATCTACCATCAAGTGAACCTCATGCTCGTCTGTCGGTATATAACATAAAAAATATATTATGTCGTATACATTAATGGCAAACTATATATCAAGAAAAAAAAGTATTGTTATAGCTACAACCGGTTCGAGATGTTAGAAGAAGAGATGAAACTCAGTAGTTACTCTTTTTTAAAAATCAAAATTGTCTTATCATTTACAAACTCAGATATTATATACTCTCGTATTGCAAAATCTTTTAACACAGCCCAGAAACTGCAGGGTGGATAGAAAATATATTTACCAAAAAAAGTCTGGAAAGCATATAAAAAATTAACATATCATATACCTAATATATGCGTATATATACGATACTCCTATATTTAGTGAATATAAAGTTTATAGTAACTTAATTATAAGCTGTTATAAATAATACTGTGAAGGAATTTTCAAAGGATTTCATAAGGCTACTCAGAGTGGCGCGGGTGTATCACAGCGCTATCGAATTTGCTGGAACACATACGGCTCTGAGATGTTTTGACAGAACAGGAATGCTTATCGTATGGTCTGAATACCTTAGCTATCTCGGTAGCTCTTCACGTTGAACTGGGCCGTCTCTATCAGATATCTGACTAGATTCTAGAAACTTTACATCCTCTATTATATATATGCATTGTAAGTTATTTTGCCGTTCTATATAGAATTTTTTTTATATATTATGTACTATGAAAGTCTAGATTTTTGTGTACCCATTACACTTCTTAAAATAGAGTGTATTTTAACTGAAACTCCCAGTAATATTTTTTAAATCCCTTGTTCATTAAAGTCACTAAATAAAAGAAGAGAAAGAATTGTAATCAACAATAACTCAGGAAAGCTCTCTAATATTGAGAAACCTTAATGCTTTGCTTTGCTTTCTATTCTTATTTTATCGAATAATGGTTTGCGAAAATGAAAGCTGAAATTAAAAATAAATAACTACGTCATAAATTTAAAAAACATTAGTATTTAAAGGCTCCAAAACGTTAATTATGACCACATTGAAATACTTCGATACATAAACATTATCTTAACATGCACCCAGCCACAACGCTAGAGAGTAAGTAAGAACTTACCATTCAACGTTAACATATCAAGACTGCGCTCTACGTCACCCAACTTACTTATATATTCACCATTCACCTGTAATATTACGGAGGAGGCAATTTTCATGGAGACCTTCATAATAATAGTGCAATCATTCTTATCGAATTAAAAAGCAATTTATTACATCGCAATGCATTATGCTATATGAAAAGCGTAGTAGATAAAATATAAAAGGATTTTTATTTAAAGTATAAGTTTAAAATATTGTCGTCTTTTGATAGAATAAAAAAAAATATTACACGTCCGAGATCATTTGTGATTTTTGAATTTTTAAAAAAAAAACTCATAATAAATTAATAGACTTGCACAAAATGAATTTTATGAGTATGAAATCCGTAATAAAACTATATTATATTTAAATAAAATACTGTATACCGGATTAAAACGCGATTTATTGTTTAAATTATTTATCCCGACGTTTCGGGTAGTAAATGTAAAATTAGAAGCATTTAATATTAGTAATATTAGTAATTTAATATGTATCATTTTTTATTGATGTTCATAGATGTACATTGTGTTACCTAAATTAATAGATTGTTTTTTTTTTTAATTTAATTGAATTAAATATGGCAACTTTGTGACATTTCAAATATAAGACAACTGTCATCTTTCAGTCTCCCGCGACCACGGTTGCTGAAAAGCATCCGAAACGTCGGGATAAATAATTAAAACAATAAATCGCGTTTTAATCCGGTATACAGTATTTTATTTCAAATCAAATCAAAATCAAAAGTTTTTTATTTCAAATAGGCCTTTGCAGGCTCTTATGAAACGTCTAGTTGCACTTAAATGTGTGATACTCGCGTTAATAAAAGACAATATTATATTATATTTACTTTCAGCATTGCGTAATCCAAAACACACTATATCTTCATGGTGAATTTATTTTACCAAGTAGCCATCTGCACATCAAAAGTTTCGTACATCATGATCGTAGTCCAAGTTGATCAGTAAGTGAATAGTTGTGGACTAAGTTGTTACTAAGTCCAGAGTAAACCGCGCCGCGGTAACTTTGCCCTCGACGCCATTATGCACGCTAGCTCACATGATTATGTGCTCGGAAAGTCTCGGCCAAATCATGCATGAGGTCGTTGAACTTATCACAACTGCACGTGTATAGAAACTTCTACTTAGTTGATATGAATGGTAGATGACACAGCGCAGGATTATCGTTGATGCGTGGTAGAGCTATTTCAAATTAAGCTCACCTAAAAACAGCTAGTTTGGGGCTATGTCACCCCCTTAATATACTGTATAAACTGCTAATATCTTGTCTTGTTAAATAATTTTAATAACTATCTAATATATAAACTTTCCATGACACAATGTTAGTTACCGTACTCCTCCGAAGACCGAAACGGCTTTACCGATTTTTACCAAATTTTATATGCGTATTCAGTAGGTCTGAGAATCGGCTACTGTCTATTTTTCATACCCCTAAGTGATAGGGGGTTGTTCACCCTTAATTTTTTGTTTTTATTTTTTTATAATGTGGCATTAAAAAATACATACAACCCTATATTTTCACTCTTCTATTACCAACCCCTACTTTTTTTTGTCAAAAAATCTAGACCTGTGCGAAGCCGGGGCGGGTCGCTAGTCTCAATATAAATTATTGTAATAAATTTTAATAAATAAATAATTTCGATATTACAATAACCATTTGCTCAACAATCATACATTGATTAGATTAAAACAATACCCGCTGACCTCAAGATTGTGAAAAGCAAAAACAACATGAGGACTAAATTTATTAGATCACTAACAACTAGGCTTCACACGGATGCAATGTAGATGTACTATACACATACAGTATACACCCTATGTTACTCGCTGATAATGTAGCTTTCTGTTTGCGAAAGAATTTCTAAAATCGATACAGTAGTTTTTGAGTGTATTCATAACATACAAAAATCTAAAAATACAAATCTTTCCTCTTTATAATATTAGTATAGATATAGATTAGTTAAGAAATTTGCGCATTTAAAACGAAAAAAGAGGCACACAGTTTCAATGGAATCGGTTTCAATCATCAAAACAATCGAATGGAAATCGTGAAACAGTTTCGCTGCACACATGCCGCGTTCGTTTCGGCGACGGCAAACAAATGGAAAACTAATCTCTTCGCACAATGAGTGCTTACACACTACGTCCGCGTCGGTAGGTACCTACACTTACGTTGTAAAAAAATAGTTTCGCAATCGATTTGCTGAGTTTCAGCATGCCTACTGCTGATAGAGGACAAATCTTTGTTTTTTATTATTTTTTTTATTATTATAGTTAATTACTTCAAGATGTTATTGGTAGTTATGTGGTGGTTAAAAACAAAAGACTTGGCGATTAAAGAGTGGCGGAGAGTTTATTGCCAGTTCTTCTCGTCCGTTCTACACCCTTGATTTGAGAACTGGCGGTATATGTAAAATTTAAAAAAAAATGACGTCCATAAGCTTATTTGAATTTTAATTTGAACCAACAACCTTTATAAGGTTTAAATTTTATAAAATAAAGTTAAAAAACAAAGCTTATTTATTTACTTAAAATGTGAAAAAAAGATGTAAGATATTTATAGTTATGTAGGATTAATTGTTATAAATTAAAGAGTATTACTTTAAGTATATACTTAATACAATATTACGTGGCCGAGTAGTACAAAAATCGTAATCAGAGATATTTTATACTCATACTTGTTTGCCACAGGATTTTCGATATCGAACATCACAGTTAGTAAAGACAAGTTGTTATATAGAACGCAGAGTAGAGGTTGAAAAGCGTAATTACATTTCAGAGTTTGTAAACCTTTGTTTAATTATTGATATATTATTTCTCTTTGACATTGTTTCCATCTCATTATGACACTGTGTCGGCCGCCTGCCATATTCGAATCTATTCAATACGGAAATTCATCATTTACTGAGTATGTTTCCACTATACAACTACACCTCTCTTTCGCGCTAGGTTTGTTTTAGACTATATTTCGTTCAATATCTCTTATCTTAATTATTTTCCCTATATGTCATTATGATCCCTAAATTAAAAGTTTTATAAGATAAATGTTTATTTACTACTAGTGGACCCCGCAGACGTTGTTCTGCCACAATTTTGGCTTCGAAATTATATAATTAAATTGACTCTAGAAAACGTTTGTATGGGAAATAGAAAAGGGCTGTTTTTAGGGTTTTCCCGGAAATTATTAGATTTTTTTCTCGCCTTTTAAACCTTCCCTAGACCTCCACGAACATTTCAAGACTAAGATAAGATAAATCCGTTCAGTCGTTCTCGAGTTTTAATCAGACTAACGAACAACAATTCATTTTTATTTATATAGATCTACAGTGTAAGTTACAATCTACAGTGTTGTGACAAATACAGTGAACATGCAATTTGCATAAAATAAAAACTAATATTAGAGTTACAAAAAGGGAAGAAAAATAAATTTAACTTAATAATTTTAGAAATACTTTTTGGCTAATTCGTTTATCTGATAGGTGCTTAAAATGGTTTTTTTTAAGTTGACTTGAAAGTTCAATAATAGTTACTGAACGTATTAATCTCACGACTCAACTCGAAAGTATTGTAAAGTATTTTTTTACATAAGAGAGCTCTTATATATACATTGTATGCACTGTACATAAGAGCTCTATTTGGTTAGAAAATATTTCATGAGAATAAGCCAGTTCGAATCCTGGGGACACAAGATAAAAACATTGTTTTGTTCGGGCAAGGAATAGAAGGCGGATCACCTAATTACTTGCCTGTACAGAAAAATGATCAGTGAAACAGACATGAGGTCAGAATGGGTCTGCCCCATGCCCCAATAAACACGGCAATTCACTTTTATGAAGGATAAACTCGAAAAATTTAACAAAAAGATTAATTTCTCATTATTTGCTGTTGCTACAATAATTTTAAATTTTCAAGCAAAATGGTTAAAACCCAAATTTAGTCAAACAATTACAAACATGCTTTAAAAAATATAATATGTATATGACAAAGTAAATAATTACATCGCAGGATTGTAATTTAAACTTAATACATAATGTCGTAATAATGCGGCAGTGAGAAAAGCCGCCGGATAATTCGGTTATTGTCTATCGAGACCATTAAACAGACTCGCCCGGCTACCAAGCCCCAAGCGCAGATGATCATCTTTATTATTATAAAGATAATCGACAGTCAACTAGACATTAACGTAGGTACAGAAGATTCCAACTACGGCAGCGCTAGCACACGTAGCTTTACAACGACCTGTGAACTGCAGTCTCTTAATTTGAATAACAAAAGCTCTGCATGCGGCTGAATAATTGCCAGCTGGAATTAGCTGGTACTGTGACGCGGCCAAGATGGCAGCGGCGGAACGATAAACACCTTTAACGCTTGTGTAAGAGCACTTACGGGCTCCATTATGGAATATAATTAAAAAGTAGTATGAAAATTTTACTTATTCTAAAGAGCTTTACTTTGCCCGTGCTAATACTAGATCAGTATTATTATAGGAGTCATAGACAACAGAATAAGATAGAGCTTTGTGTTACGTATTATTCTGAGAAAACCACGATACTGCAGCGCATCAGAGATTTTTGCAGAGGCAGCAGTTCCAGACTTTTCTGCCGTGCTTCATTATAGAATCGCCAGTCATTGGGAAACTCTACGGAGCTCAGAGAACGAATCGGTCCGAGTCGTCGGTGAGATCTCCCCTGATAATGTTTTACAGAAATTGAGGTTTTTATAAATTGTTTTACATATCTTTATATAACTTTATATTGATATAAGACTATTGGGTTTATACCTAAATTAATATAAAACGCAGGCTGCAATGCAACCATTATGAGCGCCATTGTACATCGGGTGAACATAACGATTACGAATAATCACGTTTATGTGTTTTCCCTTTTCCTAATGTCTTCTGTTCCTCTCTAAGGAGAAAACCCTTGCTTAAAACTAAGATTGTCGTATTTAAACGTCGGCTTAAAGAGCTCTTGTGAAATAGATGGGTTTCTTGGAATAACGTAACCCATATTATATACCCATTTTTCATTCTTCAGACGCGGATTCTATTTCCATCGTTTAAAATATTATATATTACTATAAATATCATGTATCTTTATTAGCTTTATGAACCTTCGACAGCGAGGATTACCATTTGAAAAGGAAAGAATTGCCATCGACAAATGGAAATTCAGGGTATTGTAAATTGCAAACGCTGAAAGTATAAAAAGACTGCGCATCATTGATAGATAGATAGATAGATAGAAAATTTATTCAGAGACAACACCACTTAAATCTATTACAATAATATATGACTATTTCTAATTTAATTAAAAATAACGAATCAATTACATAAAATAAACAATAATAACGAAAAAGCTAAAAACAGTGGTGCCACCTGAAACGAAATACCACTCAGCATACGTTGGGGCTCAACATAAGCCCCAACACTGATTTTCAGTTGTTCCGGTGGAGTGGCGCGATGGCACAAGCAACAGAAATATAAATTAAAAGTTTACTGTAAATCTAGTCGTGACATCAACATCAATATATTGTACCCCTAAATTTTACCAAAATATTCACATATATTAATTTAAAAAAGAACACAAGTTTCATTGTTAAAAATAAACAAAATAAAAAAAAATATATACTATAATGTTAAATTTATAGGTATAAGGTGACGCTTATGCGTCCCTAAGGTGGAGATGGTAAAAGGTCGTGGGTGACAAGGAAACTACGAATTTTGTACGTAACGCGCATACGCGGCTCGGCGCACGGGGAAGACTACGACGCGTCTAACCACTTGGATGCCTCTCGGCCGACTGTTTTATAGTAACTCGCGCCGCGCAGGCGGCGCCGGCATAACGGAAAATTCCAGGCCTGGCGGGGTGTACGGGTGACCGAAAGTGCGCGCTACATCCTCCCCCTCTAACCCTCAAAAGCGCCCCGCACGAGGGTTAGTACTTTTTAGGTCTACCTCTTCCTCGTTTACCCCTAATTGGCGGTTGCAACTCACCTACGAATGGGGTCAGTTGGGACGAGTGATAACGGGCCACTTGCCCTTCCTCAATCCTCACTTCGTAACTTGTAGGACTAATAATTGCGTGTATCGGGTAAGGCCCATCTCTTCGGGGTATAAACTTTACTGTTTGACCCCGCCCTACATCGTTCAGCCCTTGAGTTTTAACCAACACGAGGTCTCCTACCTTGTAGCTTGGTGCCGGGCGTCGGCCTTCATCTGCGTATTTCTTTTGCACTAACTGAGCGTGCTCATGCACGTCTCGAGCGTCTGCAAGCGCTGATGCTAACTTACGAAGGTAAGGTGTGATATTAGCCACGAAATTATCGTTATCCACGATTTTCTTCATATCTCCTACAACGTCTGAAGGTGCGCGGAGCTCTCGACCGAAAGTGAGATACGCTGGCGAAAAACCTGTACCTACCGTTACGGCGGAATTCATTGCAAACCTTATAGCTGCGAGATGTATATCCCAGGATGCGTGATCTTTACCTACAAGTATCGACAGTTGTGGCTTTAGGTCTCGATTCTTCCGTTCAACGGGGTTCGCCTCTGGATAGTACAATGGGGTCAGTGATTGTTTGATACCCATGACGTGACAGACTTGTTGCATAATTTCAGCGACAAATTGCACGCCGTTATCACTGATCATTCTGCGCGGGACTCCGAACCTCAAGAATACCTCGCTAATCAATACTTCGGCACATTCCTTGCTGGTAGCGGCTTCTAGGGCGAAGAGTTCTATCCACTGTGAACATACATCCTCGGCTATAAGAATCCATTTCTTACCTCCGGGTGTTTTTGGCAGGGGTCCGAACAGATCTACAGATAACACTTCGAACCTCCTTGTCGTTGCTGGCGTCTGCAATAATCCTGCAGGTTTCCTGTTATCTACCTTAAATCTCTGGCAAGCTGCGCAATTTTTAATATATTCCGTAACGAATGATCTCATACCAGGCCAAAAGTACCTTGACCTGATACGGCTTAGAGTACGTTCTACTCCGAGATGTCCGGCTGTTGGAGCGTCATGTAGCTCTTCTAGGATGCTCTTCCTCTCATGCGCTGGTACCACGAGACATGCGGAGTCTTCATCCGACTCGGGCATGCATCTATATAAAATTCCATCACAGATCAAATATCCGCGGTCTGACCAACCTCTCCCCCTGAACGAATCGTCGGCTGACTCCAAACCCTCGACGATGTTCTTTAGTTCGGGATCTTTGAGTTGGTTCTCGCGTACATCGACGGGCGTTCTCTGTGGTATGTCGACAGAGATCAGACATACCTCGCAGCTGCCTACATCGCCTTCGCAGCAAGCGGGACGACTTAGCGAGTCTGCAATGACGTTCACCTTACCTGGTGTCATCCTATAGGGTGGTGAAGCAGTTGGTTCCTGCCTTTCGCCAACCTTGATATAATGTTTAACATAAGTCGTAGCTGGACCTTCAGTGGCGAGGCGCTCAGTTCTATCAACTATGAACTGGTTTAACTGTATTCGCTGAGCCGGAGTAAGTTTCGATCCTTCGTCTCCTCTGAGTGAGAGGCTGGTAACGTCCATCTGCATCAGCTCTGTATCGTCTGTTTGTGTCAGGCTGTAGGGGCGTACAAAAGAAAACTTCTGCTCAGGTAAGTCAGAAAAATACCAACACCCATGTTGGAGATCGAGCAATATACCTGCTCGTGCTATGAAGTCTTGTCCAAGAAGCGTCTGGCTGTCAGCATTGGGAAACACTAAGAAGGAAACAGGTGAGTGACGTCCATTCAAGTTAACAGTTGTAGTACACGATAGTGCGGTCCTTACCTTTTGCGAACCGTCAGCGAGGGATACGGCGCGCTGTGTTGTCGTGAACTCAACGCCTATGTCCACTAGAAGCTTATATAGATCTCTGCTCGCTATAGAATGGGTTGAACCTGTATCTAGAATCGCTGTTCTATGTTGACCCTCAATCATAATTCGCACTATTGGGCGGGTTTCCGTATCACCTATACGCACGCTGTGTAACTCTGAGGAAGTTGACGTCTCCCTGCAGTTTAGACATTTAGCCCTAATCACCCCCAACTGACCACATCCGTAGCAACGGAGCTCAGACGTCTCCTTTTTACTTTCATTATTCTTTAGTTTACGACAATCATTCGCGGTGTGACCGAACATTTTACAAAAAGAGCATTTAGGACGGGTGCGCTTAGAATACGAACTTGGCTGTGAAGCTAGTGTATGCGATGGTGCAACTTGCCCCCCTTCAGTAATAGACATAGTCCCAACTTGCCCCGTCGCGGGACGCTGAGTGTTACTCTGACCCCATACGGCATTTGAAGGGTTAACATTTTTATGAGTTAAAGGAAAGGATGTATCAACGCGGTTACTTAAGTTGGAAGTGTTGTTATTATTAAAACTACTCACCTCCGCCAGCGCCTCTTCCACTAACCTTACTTTTAGAAGTAGTTGTTCTAACCCGTGTACCGTGTCGCGACATATGCGCTTTTTTATTTTTCTATGCAATAAACCATACACTATGTCGAGTTTCATACATTCTTCTATCACATACGGTAACTTCGCGAAACGCGCACAAATTTTATTAACGAAAACGTCCGCACGGTCGGTCTCACTTTGTTCGCACGAAAAAATGTCTCTCCATATTTTATATGGTGGGCGTGGCACTCCGTACATGCCACGTAAGCGTTGTATGGCCTCGTTCCACGTCGCAACGCTGTGCTTTACGCTGCGCCACCACACGCCAGCGTCGTCCACTAGCAGCATCGGCAAACCTCGCAGTGCGTGTGCATCGGTCACGTTCGCACATTCCTTGTAGGTTTGAATTTCATCGATGAAAGCCTCTAGTCGGTCTGCATCTCGGGTTAAGCCGTCGAAGCGTGCAGTACACTTAGAAAAGTTTCCAGATCTGGGTTCACAGTAACTTCCCGGTGTAATCCTGTTGGTCTCATCACTACTCGCCGGCGAGGTTGGTGCAGGCTGGTTCCTGCTCATCAGGCCCTCGATCAGGAGACGGTTACTTTCTGCCTGTGTCCTGGTTATAGTAGCGATAACGTTTTCGAGTTGATCTTGCGTCATAGTGATGTAAGAAGTCGCGGGGGTTGATGAAGGAGCTGGTCTTTTTTCTGTGACGTCATCTTCGCTGTCAACGGTGTCTACGTCGCTATTCTCGACGTTCTCCATGTCGTCAACGGTCTTCGCGTCCTTGCGTAACCGTCTCGGCATACTCGATACGTACGTGATTGAACTGTGATTTCCCTGGCCACTAAGCTGGGCGCCAATATAAGGTGACGCTTATGCGTCCCTAAGGTGGAGATGGTAAAAGGTCGTGGGTGACAAGGAAACTACGAATTTTGTACGTAACGCGCATACGCGGCTCGGCGCACGGGGAAGACTACGACGCGTCTAACCACTTGGATGCCTCTCGGCCGACTGTTTTATAGTAACTCGCGCCGCGCAGGCGGCGCCGGCATAACGGAAAATTCCAGGCCTGGCGGGGTGTACGGGTGACCGAAAGTGCGCGCTACATAGGTTAATTAACTTTAATAACAATATTTAAGACACATTGATTGATATTATGTAGCTGAGGCTATCACACACTTTCAAGTGAGCCTTATATTATTCTTTTGTCGTTTATCTACTCGTTATACAAAATAAAACCGGCAATAACATCGAGTATTTGTTTAATCTTTTAAATTCAGCGAACATTCAAATCCTTCAAAGAAAATTTTAAAACAATGAAGAGATAAAAACTCTCGAAATAATGAGATTCAAAAGAAATCGTCGCAATTGATGAAATAAGGGGAATAATATTTGTTTTATTTGCAAAGATTTCCCGATACACGTTTAGAATAGCCAAAGCGCTAATGGAAGACTTGGCGACGAACAGAAATTAAGCGCCCGCCGCGCCCCGGCCGCACGTAGCGCGAACGTTTTGTGTTTCATTTGTTTTCATTTCCTTTTTACGCCCAATATTTAATTTGTAAAATACATTTATTTTATTCCAAAAGGACTCTCAATGAAAGGCCGAAAACAGATAAAGCTATATTTTTAAGCAGAAATATCTGGTTCGCGTACGCCTTACGACCTCTGCACATTTTTAGTTAGTGGGTACTCATATAAATAGATAATAGATCGATTTTACATAGTACAAAAGCTTGTTAACGGATATTTTCATTAGTATATTGTGGAGTAAAATATACCTATATATGTATATACATATATTTTTTTCTGGAAATTTTAAAGAAGAGGAAGAAAAAACATTTATTAAGCACATATAGTATAACAATAGAGAACCAATTAAAATAGAATAAAATAGATATTTAATTAGTATAGATTAATCGTATCGTCTTCTCTACTGTTCAACATATCACAATATATGCACACAAGAAGTGGAGTAAAAATTATACCTATGTTATGGGAAATATCTGCAACTTCTAAAATAATTTAAAAAACAAAGGCTATAAATTATATTTGTATCCTTTTGTTTTGGCGAGCAATCGCGGTTTGTATAGAAAATCGAAAAAAATACCGCTTAGAAATGGATTCTTTGTGTGCAGTGACTAAGTGTCACAGTCTAACTCGCGTCTAACTGTTAAACATATTTAAATCATATCTTTAATAAACTGTTAAATAAAAAATAGGCTTGCATATGTTATTTGTCTGGTAACATCAAATAGCGTGAGAATCACATGATGGATAGGTATTTCAGGCACAGGACATAAGAAATAATGTGTTACCAACTTTTTTTTTATACACAATTTCTTGGCATGATATGTGTCAGTATGAAAATAATAAACGATGAAATGCCAGATTTTATATTATTTAGTTATTAATAAAAATACGAATTATTCATTGATTTGATTTTAGTTTACTCGTCATGGCGGGCTCGTTGGCGAATTGGGTTCGAATCCCACCGGGACGACTTGTTTATAATTTTCTGTAAGCATGTCTTCCCCACGTCTGGTAACTGCGAACATTGATCGGGTGGGAGTAATATCGAAATTCCGACCGGGTAACGAACCACCCTTCATAGATGGAAAAACCGTGAAGTGAATGTTGCGCGTTTCGATTTTAGTCTAAGGATATCCGAATGCTCGAAGTAAAAAGTATTTGACTTTACATTGACTGATGTTCTGTGGCTGACGTATCACCTACCATCAAGTGAACCTCATGCTCGTATATCATGTCTAACATAAAAAATAATACAAGGTTATTAAGATTTATAAATACCCAACGGCCTAGCTACAGTATAACCACAGTTACCTAACTACTCGGAGAACGTTTCCGTTCGAACTGAAATTGGATTAAAACTTTCGAACTTTTTATTCGGGATTAAATTGGAAACTTCATCTTTCTATAACAAAAGCTTCCAGAGCTCTGAGAAATTTATATCTGAGATAATTCAATTTGCTAATTGTTTGATCTCGTGGGACGGGGCATTTATCAATTTCTTGTACCATTCGAATGTTAACTTCTTGTATGTTACTGTCAATAAAGACAGTCAGTATTATTAAAACAACAAATGTTATTGAATGTGTAATTAAGCTGATATTTCGAGCAACACTATTGTTCAATATTATTGTAGATAGGTATTTTGATTAAAATTAGTCGCTTTCTATGTTGTTGTTACTGTAGCATGGATCTGCAATCTAATATAGCTCGTATTATTTGCGTCATAAATGCTTATTTCATTTGGATGTTCTTAAATTTGACGTTTCTTTCCATATTATCCGCAACAAATCCACTTATAAAATTTAATTTTCGCGCGTCTTGCCCCGCCGGACGTACCTTCGCATAATCAAATTGTACTTAAATTTTGACAGTGAATGATTTATACTCGAGACTTCGCGAGAAGACGCTAACTTTATCCAAATTGTAATGATTTTTGTAAATTGAATAGCTTTGTTTAATGTTAGGATTTTTCGCTGTAATAATAATTGGTATAGTATACATAAGGGTGTATCCAAAAATTTACCTAAACCTAATGAACCTCGACTAAGAAAAATTACTTTTTATAACATTACACTTATATTGAGTTAGTTAGACCAAAGTAGACCATACTAAAACTAAAGGAAATGAAACATCAAGAACATAGCAAGTGTAATGCTGTAGTTTCGGCTGGGAAATAGATGTGATTCTTATCCTCTATTAGGTAAAGGCGTATTTTGAATGTGTAGCTATTTATTAAAACTAATTTTATAACATATGACAGAAAACTAGTAATAAGTAAAAACAAAGATAGACTTTTAAGCGTCATTTATATAAGATTTATAATTTCAAACCGTTAGCCTTAAGGCTAACTCTGTAATGTCTGAATGACGCTCTCACCTAAATAACCCTGAGGCAAGCTAAGTAAAGCATAAATTAAGTGCTCTATAAAAACATATTAAGGTAACGTTCAGGTGAAGAGTAATTAAGACGAGATCCCGAGAGGGACAGGACAGGAGAGCCTTAAGAGCTCATTCAGTGAAATTACGCAAGGAAGTGTGTCTAAGTCGTAGGCTTTGAGATGTTGGGGATAAGGGACAGGCGGAGGCGATTTGTATTGTGAGAAATTTTATATTATTTTAATTATATATTTTATTAATTAATGACTCAGCAAATACACTTAGAATTAGCAAATGATAAATAATCTATGTAAATGATAAATAATAAATGTATTAAATTATAAACATACAAAATTAAAGCAAGCATTATCTTATATATTGAAAGAAACCCTTGAATTATTTGACTTATCCCTAGTACTATTTATAATGTAGTCTTCATATGAATATCATTTAAAATAGCGGATGTATTTTGTTTTCTAATTAAGGCCGCAATTCGCAGTTTTTCTAATAAAGCTTCTGCTCTTGACTTGGACCACGTAATGACGCAAATAAAGTCTTAAGCCCTCTACCCGTCCACCAAGTGTTTATATAATCTCTTTGTATCTCAAGAAATTAGATTTAACCAGTTCTAACTGGTTTTAAACAAGTATGTATAGATACAATAATTATTTTATCTACTTTTGTTTGAAAAACTGACCCTGAATATTTGGACATGAACTACGTATGTGATTTTTATAATTTATTATCTTAGAATCAAAGAAATTATTAATTGCTATGTATTACCCAAATCGTACGCTCTTGTGAAGATATTGATACCAACTAGCCTAATGCCCGGTAAAACGGTTTTTCTATTTAAACATATTATGATATAATAGTCTTTATTTTTAGGTAAGGTATAGAAAAAAAATAAGGTTTTAGATAGAAAATTAGCATAGACATCCGATGCACTGTTTTAACATGAAATATGGACATACGAACACACTGTTATTTATTATATTTAAGAACCAAAAGGTGTAACTAAGAAATTATAGTCATCCGGACGATTCCGAAGCGGTCGTATAATTAATATTTGTTCTTATTCGTACGAAAGACATCCAACGAAATAGCTAACGGTAAGTTATATTTGTTTTATTTTGCGTTATTTTTCTATTATTTTTGTAACACTCTTAAACCCCTTTAGACCCGTTTACTATTTTGATTAACGTTATATTTTTTACCATTCTAGTTGATAGAAGGGTAAAAAAATAAGTTATAAGAATATAAAATAATATGGAAATACGCCATCTTATATAGGAAATACCGTGATTAATAGACGTGGGGAAGGCATGATGATAAAAAATTATAAATATGTCGTCGACGGAATTCGAACCCGCAAGTATCGGTGCGCAGAGTGCTCTACCAAACGCGCCAACTAGCCCGTCATGTAACAAGTTCTATGTAAAGTTCATCTACTGAATCTTAATCTTAATATATTATATAAAATGCAAATGTTCGTACGTGTGTCCACGGTTTTTTCTATCATACGCTACTTTGATCAACTTCCCCTTGGGATGGCAAATACCTCTTGGTCTCTAGGTGTGCATAAGGGAGTTTGGTCGGGGTGGGTGGAAGTGGGTGGTTGTGGGTGGCAAAAATGTGGAATAATATATATCTGTCCTTTTCTAACTAATGTAATCTTCCGTAAAATTCTGAAAATCTTGGAAATGATCTAAAAAGTTTCAGAATGTGTGCAATCGCTAAAATTGATCCGAAATGATCTAGAAAATTCTAAAAATTTCTGAAATGATCTAGAAAGTTTTAAATGGTTTCAATTGTTGTAATCAATTAAGAATGTTTTAAAAAGCTTCTGGAAAGATCTAGAAAGTTCCAAAATGTGTGCAATCGATGAAATTGATCCGAAATGATCTAGAAAATTCTAAAAATTTCTGAAATGATCTAGAAAGTTTTAAAATGGTTTCAATTGTTGTAATCGATTTAGAATGTTTTAAAAAGCTTCTGGAAAGATCTAGAAAGTTCCAAAATGTGTGCAATCGATAAAATTGACCCAAAATGATCTAGAAAATTCTAAAAATTTCTGAAATGATCTAGAAAGTTCTAAAATGATTTCAATTGTTGTAATCGATCTAGAATGTTCTAGAAAGCTTATGGAAAGATCTAGAAAGTTCCAAAATGTGTGCAATCGCTAAAATTGATCTGAAGTGATCTAGAAAATTCTAAAAATTTCTGAAATGATCTAGAAAGTTTTAAAATGGTTTTAATTGTTGTAATCGATTTAGAATGTTTTAAAAAGCTTCTGGAAAGATCGAGAAAGTTCCAAAATGTGTGCAATCGATGAAATTGATCCAAAATAATCTAGAAAGTTCTGAAATGGTTTCGATTGTTGTAATCGATTTAGAAAGCTTCTGGAAAGATCTAGAAAGTTACAAAATGTGTGCAATCGGTAAAATTGATCCGAAATGATCTAGAAAATTCTAAATATTTCTGAAATGATCTAGAAAATTCTAAAATGGTTTCAATTGTTGTAATCGATTTATAATGTTTTAGAAAGCTTCTGGAAAGATCTATAAAGTTCCAAAATGTGTGCAATCGGTAAAATTGATCCTCAATGATCTAGAAAATTCTAAAAATTTCTGAAATGATCTAGAAACTTCCAAGATGCCTACAACTTGAAGATACTTTACACCGTATGTTAAATGGTCGAATAAGTGTCTTATTATTTAAGATAGAAATCTAAAATATTTATCTACTTTAGAAAATGGATCCTTAAATATTTCTTATACCATTAAACATGCGATGTATTTTAACCCGAGCAACGCCGGGTTTCGCTGCTAGTATATTATATAAAATGCAAATGTTCGTACGTGTGTCCACGGTTTTTTCTATCATACGCTACTTTGATCAACTTCCCCTTGGGATGGCGAATACCCCTTGGTCTCTAGGTGTGCATAAGGGAGTTTGGTCGGGGTGGGTGGAAGTGGGTGGTTGTGGGTGGCAAAAATGTGGAATAATATATATCTGTCCTTTTCTAACTAATGTAATCTTCCGTAAAATTCAGAAAATCTCGGAAATGATCTAAAAAGTTCCAGAATGTGTGCAATCGATAAAATTGACCCAAAATGATCTAGAAAGTTCTAAAATGGTTTCAATTGTTGTAATCGATTTAGAATGTTTAAGACGCTTCTGGAAAGATCTAGAAAGTTCCAAAATGTGTGCAATCGCTAAAATTGATCCGAAATGATCTAGAAAATTCTAAAAATGTCTGAAATGATCTAGAAAGCTTTAAAATAGTTTCAATTGTTGTAATCGATTTAGAATATTTTAGAAAGCTTCTGGAAAGATCTAGAAAGTTCCAAAATGTGTGCAATCGGTAAAATTGATCCTCAATGATCTAGAAAATTCTAAATATTTCTGATATGATCTAGAAAGTTCTAAAATGGTTTCAATTGTTGTAATCGATTTAGAATGTTTTAGAAAGCTTCTAGAAAGATCTAGAAAGTTCCAAAATGTGTGCAATCGCTAAAATTGATCCGAAATGATCTAGAAAATTCTAAAAAAAATCTAAAATGGTCTAGAAACTTCCAAGATGCCTACAACTTGAAGATACTTTACACCGTATGTTAAATGGTCGAATAAGTGTATTTAAGATAAAAATCTAAAATATTTATCTACTTTAGAAAATGGATCCTTAAATATTTTTTATACCATTAAACATGCGATGTATTTTAACCCGAGCAACGCCGGGTTTCGCTGCTAGTATTTCTATATAATTCAAGACATATTCAAAATTAACTTATGAATTAATTATATTATGAATAAATATTTAGTTATTATATAAAGTATTCATCAATAAATTTACTAACTAAACTAATTTCTTTACGGTGATTTTCAAAATATATCATGTAAGTAAGTACAAGGTATTTAACATTACTCGAATAGCTCTCTCTTGCGGCTCAAATACGGTATTAATATTAGCTCGGTTATCACACAGGCTAAATCATATTAATACTTGATTATAACAGAAACCAATAAGTCTAGTGAGTGTGAGTTAATTTTAAATTTGCATACATAACCCAGACTATTCTCATTCAATTTACTAGCCTAAGTAATACCTAAAAATATTGTAAAACAAAAATGTAATAAATCTGTTTGTCCGATTTTCCACGTATTTGAGAAGCAAATAAAGCATCGGTTGGCTCTAGGAAAACTCCAACCAGTTCTGTTATTTGTTACAGTTCAATGAAACGTTTTTTAATCAAACGCCAGTACTAGCGCAACGTAAGCGCTCCTCGGCGAAGATAAGAAAAAAAATTGTGTCACAAAAAGTTAAATTAATCGGAGCGTTCCCACTTTGGAGAAGTTTTAATAAAAATGTTCGCAAACAAGCGAGTACTAACACATTGCAAAGGAAATGGCTCCGAGCGAGCAAATATAAAATAAGTGGCGAATAAATGTGTCAACGCTTTTATAACTATTTTAATTGAGTTTAAAAATTATATTTACACCTTCAGTGAGGTATAACAAATACGATAAAATATAGTAATACCTATATTAGTCCACTTTTTGCTTTGTTCGTCATTCAAGTATTGATTGATTGAAAATTAGTTGCATTCTATGCCAGCTGACCTCTGCTACTGAAGAGTAGTTCAAGGTGCCTAAACTGTATCCAGCACATTTATTTACATCTCCAAGTAGTCCGTCATTTCCTTGCCTCACACAGCCGCTCTGTAGAACCAGTTGTCGCCGGCAGTTTTTTCGAACCGATACTTCTAGGAAACCTCCAAGAAACGAGGCTTGACTTTCTTGATCGGCAACGCACTTATGGACGGCGGCAATCATGTGAGCCCGTTTGCCCTCTATTCTATAAAAAAGGCTCCTAGTTTTGCCTTTTTTAATCATTTCCATTCTCTTTACTCAAAACAAAAGGATACAATGACAACTTCGTACATAATTATGTAATCTTATTTGCTATCTCACTGAATTTGAAGCAGTTCACAAACATCTTCATCTTGTATATTTTAACGAAGTATCATCAGTTTTGTTAACAAATTAAACTAATTTTCCAGTCACTGAATCAAGTAATAACAAATTCCATCTTAAATCTAGATAACTACATCGCGTCGTCTATAAATTAGTATCTAACGAGATCAAAGGCTTTAGGCTGGGGACTAATAGAACTCAGCGGGGGACAACGACCTTCAAATTTATTATACATTTATTAAATTAAAGTATCATTATACATTTTCTTAATATTATATTTGGAATTGTAAATTTTATATATATTTTTTGTTATCATCTTATTTTTAGTTATTTTAATTATCATTTATTGACGGTCTTCATTTGTATCGAGTAAAATATATTATAGTAATGAGGTATTTGGGGGATTAGACATGTTACTTTTTATGTACAGGTATATGATTTAGTTAGATTTGGGTTCCCAAATGCTCGACATCCAACTGTTTCATAGAGAATTCACTGCAATTCTGTTAAATCAGTTCTTTACTACTTTATAACTATGAAACTAAAGTTAACTTCTAGTGAAGGAAGAAGTTATCTTCTGTAAACTATTTACGACATTGCGTTATTTTTTCAGATATCTGCTGAAGCAGCCAATTTGTTAACGTACTTATATTTACTCGTAAATAGCCTCTGTATGTTAGGTCAGAAAAATAATGTATACACATTTTAAAAACGTCATGGGATTTAATCATGTCCCTTCTTGGGTATAGGCCTACTCCGATAGCGCCATTTAGTTCCACTATTGTGTGACGTATTTTAATAATTTGTGGCCATTCTCTGCTACGCCTTGGACATATGATGTGCGCCAACCCTTAACATTTAAGTAAAGTAAAATTCAAGAAAATCTTTCTGTGACACACGTCTTATTAGCAAAGTAAGCCGGAGCTCGTGCTATAAAATAAATTATAAATGAATTAGTGATGCAACCGATGCTATTATTATGCAGCGTCGCTCCACGTCAGTGTGGCAGCGATGTGCCAATTCGTAAGTCGGCGGAATCCCACCAGTCAGCCGACATTAGCATTGCTAATCAAATTATACTCCACAGAGAACAGCTTGTAAAATAACTTAGCACTCGTGACGTTTGTGCTGCGTGTGGGAACCTTGCTCGAGCTAACGTTTTATTATGCGATTATACAAGTTAAGCTAATAGTTCAGCTCTCTGTACTGGGTACAGATGAAATGGACCAATGGCAAATTGTAACATGTAAGGTGCACTTAAGGTTTTGAGTAAATTAATCCCATAGTCTTTTATTAAAGCGAATATCACGCAAACAAGAAGAATTTAAGCTAGTGTTGCCATAATATCGATACCTCTCACGGGGTACTCAACATCTTTTAAACTATGCCGTCTGTTTTCATTTATTTTCAGAATGTATTTGATTTTTTTTCTAAGTAAATAAAAAACGTATGTTGTTGTATGATAAAATATAGATGAAAACGGACAGTATAGTTTAAAAAACGTATCGTAACGTGAAACACTAAATTTTCTGTTGGGCATCGATATAGAAAATGACCACTACGTAAAGCACACAAATTGTCGGGATAAATAATACAATGAAAGAATGAGGTAACATTTATTTAATTTAAATGAATACTTATGAAGCTTTTTGCTACAATATCACGTTAGCGAAGAATTGTGATATAATTTTCATAGATGGAAAAACCGTGAAGTCTGCGCGTTTCGGTTTCAGTATATGGATCTCCGAATGCTCGAAGTAAAAATTAGGTCAACAGCGAATCATTAACTGATGTTCTGTGCACCATCAAGTGAACCCCATGCTCGTCTTTCGTTATCTAACAAAAAAAATGGATAATTTGAAAACAGACAAAAGAATTGATTGTCACCCATACATTTTTATTAACGAATTTTAACTACACATGTGCACTTTGTATTGCAGTAGCTTTTGCTTAACAAAATTATCATAACTTTATTTGGGAAAGAGAATCTTAAAATCCTGTAAAGGAAAATAGAAATGATTCCCACAAAACGATGAAGTGTATTGACAGGTTAATATTTACAGGAATCTGCGACTTGTCCAAAGCCCCCGGTAATATTGTATCGGTCCTTTATATTCATATCCAATGCTCCAAGGAAAACACGTTAAGGAGCGGACGCTTTTCAATATCGCTATGAATTTAATAGATTTCGCTTTATTGAATATTTTATAAGCGTCCAATTTCCTTCGAACAAAAGAATTGTAAAAGCAATTGTATAAAACATATATTTTGGATAGTTTAGTTTCGCATTATTGTTGGAAGTTCGTTTTTATTTCATTATCTCTAAAACTTATGACTTTTTAAGAATTCAATTATAAAAAATATTTGCTAAGGTAATGTCGTATGTCGATGAATTCAAAATAGTTTGTTTTAATTTACATACACTGACGTCGACATCTTATGCAAAAAAAGGCAAAATTATGAAAACTGTTTTATATCCTCATTAAAAATACTACAAGCCGTTCATCCCTCTCAACTGTAAATTATAATTTATATAGTTAGAATTGTATTTAACAACTAAATACAACTTGGCCTTAAGTGAGGTTAGAGCCTTATTCAATAGAGCAATTTTAGATTTCCTACTAATATTATCTTACTTACCTACTTACCGAGGCCTTGTAACAAATAATGTATATTTTATTTTGATAAATACATGGATAAATAGTATGTTATTAGAAAATGTTAACCAAAGGATAATATACAATATGTCTATACACAGAAGGAATAATTTTGAAAAAGAATTTAAGCATTCAAGGAATAATTAACGATATATGAAACCAGAAAAAAATATGTATTAAATTCCAAAAGTGTAATAAAAAAGGCAATTACTATGAAAGAAAAACATCGCTGATATTCACATACCTATTTATAACCCAAGAGAGAGATAGTTGAATACATATAATCCAAGCTTTTATGATGCTTTTTGCTGGATTTAACTTACAAAAATACCAACCGTTGCTCCTAAAACCGTAATCTTGATTTCAGTGTAGTTTTACTCGAATATTACATTACTAAAGTGTAGTAAGATGATTTTCAGTCAAAGAATTTACCACCATTGACATGTAATATATTATGTTACATAAAAATATTATAGTTTATTTTAATAGCACTTGAAAAAGTCCTAACCAGCTCTTTGCCTACAATTTTCTCAACTGATTTTCGATTTGTGAAGTTTAAAATTGCGCTAACTGCGAGCCGTAGCGCAGCGGAACGGTTTAATATTTTGTTTCCAACGAGCTCCGGCCATGTTAGTTCCTTTCAACTCAACTCCACGACACAGGTGCTCGCAGACATTTTAAATTTCTTTAAGCCGAGCTTTAGAAAAACTTTCATAGTAGTTATTGAGTTCGAGTCGATTTAGTAAACGCATTACTGACGTTTCTCTAAGCGTAGCACGTAGCAACGTAGTAGTTCCTCGGCAATATAACGTATCATTCTGTCAAGACTATTACTATCTATCTATGATTAAGTTGTTAGCTTATATTATAATCATTATGATCTTTAATGTTATATGTTAAGTATTCGGTTTTATGTAAAATAAGTAGATTATATCATAACAATAGTTCAAAATATTTTGTTGTCATCACTAGTAGACCACTCGTTGAGTCTCGAAAATAAGGACATTAGTAAGTAGTATAATATAAAGGACTAACTAAAATATTCTAAAAATTAAATTTGAAATCACTTGAATCATCGGGTTATATTTAATCCTGAAAGATTTATGTTATTTTATTTAAAACTAACTGAGCATTGATGTATTATTCTTACTCAAGATTTTTAAATACACCCAATAAAGTACATATTATTCATTTCATTTCATCATTTGTAATCACTAAACGCTTAGCGACTTCATTTGAGTACTGCACATTGGCCATATGATATAATAATTGAAATAGATGAAAAAAAATTTTTTTAATAACCAATATCATCCATCAAATTGTAACAATATTGTGACCTGACTCGACGAGACATTTTAAAATATAAAAGACATATAAAAAGCGTATAAGTCAAAAAACAATTATAGCTTCTAACAGTCCCAAAGTCAAATCCCCGAGTGAAAGTACCGTTCGACCCGACACGCAATTATTGCGGCGATATTGGGTTTTTCATTACGTTCGCCGGGTCCAGAACCGCCATTCATATTGTAGATTAGATACCCTCTGATATCGTGTGAATATTCCGGGCCCACGCAAGATTTACATATGCGTATAATATTAATAGTTCTCATATGAACTACCTCTTTCTGAACTGGCTTTGTGGTGTGTGAGAGTTGATTCTAGGAAATTTACAATCCATTCTTACCCTTTATTTCGCCAAAACCTTATCTTTTCCATACATTACCATACATGTTTAAATGCTATATACGTGTTTAATCAATCAATAATCTTCAGTTTATCCCCCAAGCTACGTGATAGATTTATTACTCTCTTAAAAATATATTATACTGGTCTACATTACAGAAAAAGGATTCCAAAAGAACTCCAGTTTAAAGTTTAAACAACAGTATTAGTAATTGATTTAAGCTATGTATAGTATAAAACTGAAATATAATCCATTCGTACATACAGCAGACAAAACAACTAAGATTTTCCATTTTATCCGATTTCAAAACTTCTTAAACAACGAACGTTTCAAATTTTAATTCTAAAACAAAAAATATCAGTTACCCGCTATTAAAACTTTTAAAATTTCGGGTATTTTTATTTCGTTTCAGAGGAGGTATTTAATGTCATTTACAATCTAGTATTTGCCCGCGACTACGTCTACTTGGATATCGAAACCCAATTTTACTTCCCCACATTTTTATTTTTACACCTATTTCTTATAGAATAGTCAAATGTCTTATAAGACATTATTATAATAGTTTTATCACACATGTAAAATGGTGTATATATCCACATCCTTCAATTTTATTATGTGTACGATGTTATATTAAAAAGGCATATACTGTCAAAACTTCCAGCCACAGTTTTTTTTTAGGGTGTTAGATTCTAATCTACTGTCTGCAGTTAGTCAACTGTAGTATAGTATAATATAGGAATATTAAAACTCTAAACGTGTAACAATGCACCTTTTTAAGAAAAACCTCTCGAAGTAAACAATAGGTCGACAACTCATCACTGACTGATGTCCTGTCGCTGAGGTATCATCGACCGAGCCTCGTGATTATTCAACTTAAATACGCAATTCCCACGGATCATTAGCATTCGACAAGCGCTTTTTGGCAGGATAAAACTATAATATTTAAAATCAAATAATTCTATAAAATAGTGATTACACAGCACTGAAGTATCATCAACAAATTGACCCATATTTCACAGCCAATTTTAACCACGAGCTAATTCGGCTTAACGTAAATCGGCGGTCGCGATCAGCTGACGCGTCACTCTAACCCGTAAACGCGCAAGTTAATTTTGCAACCGATATAAAATATGTGGGAATTGTTTAATCATCGGTCGAGAGCCGCACAATACCGACTGATTGATGAATCCATCGTACGATATGTACTCCTGATTAATAGTTAAACTACGGTTAAACGATGCAAGCCATTACAAGTTTGTTGAGTGATTGAAGAGAACAATGACGTCACGATTGTTGATGATGTGATTGTTCAGTCTTTTGAGTTTTGGCGCACTCAATTAATTAATTTCCTTGCTACGGATTTTTCGTTTTCGTTGTGTTTTAATATAAAAAAGGGTTACAATGTTGAATTTGAAAATCGTGAAAAATATAGAGATAATCTAAAATCATCAAAAATAACTTTAAATGAATACTTATAATAAATTTATCCTACAAATATATTTTAAAATTTAAAATCTACATATGTATCCATGAATTTTAAAAATATTCATCAAAGAGTCTCGGTTTTTCCAAATCCCATTTAAAACCAACCTCAAAATGGACCTGAAAAGTATTTTGGAGAGATTAAAAAAGAATCGTTTCCTTTGTCAAAATAGTACGCTATTGAGGTCGGTCGGTGAGGCTGTAAATTTGATTTGGTCCCGGAAAACGTGAGAACTGAGTTACCGACACAAAACCGCGGTATTTCGTGATATTCCAGCAAAGGCGAACGAAGCCAAATTTTCAATGTATTTAAATGCAATACAGCCTCGTTCCTATTGTGTCGATAATGTAAATAATTTGGTGTATACATTACAAGTTAAACCTCAATCTTACGAATATAATGCCATATTACTTTAAAATAAATTCTTTCCATTGATTCCTTTGTAGATAATGTTCAAATAAACATTCATGCGTTTCAATACTGGACATAACAAAATAAATTGCGCTTGTATTCTGAAATTTAAATTCTTGCTTTGTGACAATTATAACGACTGGAGAATGCGTAATTGCGCGTATATTTCCAGATTCTTGCGTCTAGAGCAATATAAAACAAGAGACGCTTTATTTCGACATTTGTCGCGGATAAATCACAATTTGAAAGAACTATGGCGGTTCTCTGCCAAGAACGTCGCGAGTTGAGTGTTTTCATATTACCTTGCATACGGATACTTACTGTGTACTGTTCCGTGTCATAAATGCCTAGGTTTTCATGTATTTGTAGTTTAAATGGATAATGCTAAAACATTCCACCTTAGATTATTAAATAATCAAAGCATTCCACGAATTAAAACGCAGTTTACGTAGCAAGTCACGGCCAGACAGAAAGCTGACAGCTGCCAGCTGCCTTAATTGGATTTTCCTAACGTTGCTACACGAAGAATATAATATAAAATACATGATATTACAGAGTATTTTAGTTGTATTTTTTTCATAATTTAAAATGGATATACTCTTGGATATACGCGAAAGAAAAATTTGTTGTACCGATTATACATATATATTTTTTAGAATATTATAATTTAATTTTAATTTTAGTCAAGTGTTTTATATTTTATTTATTTTACATAATTTTATTCTAGATATATATTCTTTATAAGACATTTACACATATAAAATACAATTCCAGACTTTTGGTTTCCAAATTGTGGTTACATTTTGCGTCATGTTGAAAAAAAACCAGCATTTAGTAATTATCCCATATATATAAATTTTACTAATTTGAAAGCTCCGAAATTAACTTTGCACTTTCATTCTTGGCTAACAATAAGATATAAAATTTGAAGCTCACAAACCTTACTAAACTTAAAGCAAATTTATTTTGATTTTAGATTTTGAAAAATATAGTTTCCGAGAATGCAGATCAATTCAGTTACTGCTTAAGATCAGTCTCCTAGAAATCTTATCTGCAGAAACGATCGTAATTTGTTCCCGTATGTTTCCTCGCAACCTGGCCGCATTCGCATCGCCAATGTTGATATGAACTTTATATTCCTCACATTTACATAACCTATTTTATGAAAGACATTGTTTCCTGCACTTGTGTGTCGCTTCTTATTGTATTTTATGTAACACTAGTAACACGCCTTGGCTTCGCACGGGTGCAATGTAGATAAACTGTACACAAAAAAAATATAACCTATGTTACTCGCTGATACTGTCTGTAGCTTTGTACTGGTGAAAAAATTTAAAGGTAAAATCCCTCTAGTAGTTTTTGAGTTAAATCGTAACAAACAAACAAACATACAAAACTTTCTTCTTTATAATATTAGTATAGATACTACCAATATGAAGTACTATTATCAATATGAACTTAATTCTATTTGTGACCCTTAAATATTTAATTTAATAATACAAATAACTTTTGAAGGTCTTTTATTAAGAAAAAAATTATAAGTATTAAACTCTCAACCATTATTTTGGAAGATTAATATTTATCGACATAACGTATAGAATATATAAAAGGTTTTCATTTAATTTCCACCTTATTTAAACTCAATATTTGAATGAGTCATCCATAAAAACTATAAGATCGTGGTATTGCATTTAGTTTATTAGCTGTAAGTCAAAGTTTGTGGAAAAGAAAAAGGACAAAATATGGTGCCAGATAAAAATATCTGCACAATACAGCTCTCTGGGCTACATGGGAAAATTCCATAAATACGAAAAGAAGGAATTCAGGCACCCAAAAATCCTCACACCAAATTCCAAATTATAACGCCGCAATTAAATTAAAAATTCATTATAAACGGTGTATAAAAACAGCACCCATGTCAACAAACGCCACAGTACGCCATAATCCGTCCGGGACGACATAAAACGTCCGAAATCGTTTATTCATTGCCACATCAAAGACCCTTGTTAAAATTCTATTCGTTTCCCGGTGTATTATCGTAGTGGCCATGTGGGCTGAGCTATGTTATTAGTTATCATAATACAAGGACGACTTTTTAGTCGTAACTTTCATTATAGCTTTTATGACAGGGTTTGCGGGTAGTTTGCTCTTGGCCTTGACGATGAGCTTTTTATATTAACTGCTAAAAATAATATTAATACGTTGTACGTCATGACATATTTTCAGTGGGCCAGTAGGCATTCAACGTGCTAACCATCAAATCAAATTACCATTTATTCACTTAGGTAACACAATGTACACTTATTTTACATTTACTGCCAGTTCTCAAATCAAGGGCGTCGAACGGACGAGAAGAACTGGTAATAAACTCTCCACCACTGTTTTTAATCGCCAAGTTTTTTGTTTTACAAAATGTTTGTAAGGAGCTGCAACCATTACACCATGCTCCACATGGCTCCACATGAAAACATACACGATTTATCACAGTCAAACAAATAAAACAAGAACTGAATTTCCACTTCAATCTACTCGTACTTTAATTTAAGATTCTACATAGACTATAGCAGAGGGGATAGTGCGGTGATGTGACTCAAGGAAGAGCAGGACAGCATGTGCATATATTATTGTTTTAAATGACATTGACATGCGTTAATTTTCATCGGTTTCTCAATTTCGGTGGAGTGACACGACTGACTGTGTCCAGCATTATTCAACAAATATAGTTTTTATCTAAAATCATCTATTTGTTAACACAATATCAAACTGGATTTTGCCTCTGTAGATGTCTAGCTAAAATCGCAAATAGAATTATGAATTAGGATACATTCATATTTCCGTCCGAACGTAGTTCTATCATAGACTTACTTAAAAACTAACCATCCGAGTACATAGCGGGAACTAAGTGAGTCGGAAACCGCTGTGGGCCTTAAGCTGGGATATTCCACGCAACTCAAACACCGCAAGCTCACAAAGGCGCGGACTAACGCTGCTATATTATTATTTGTAAACTGTGCGATTATATATTTATTACACAGACCGCACGCAGAGATAACTAAATTTAACGAGTAATTAGTTTCGCTGTCGCTTTTCATCTGGTAATTATAGACTGTCGACAACAAAGCTAGACCCTGGTTCAATGCCGAATGCGCACGCGCTGAGCGCGAAAAGCAAGTTGCTTACAAAACCTGGGTTGATGCTCGATCCCGTAAAGCTCCGGACATTAGTGCCAAAAAGAGAGCATTTAACAAAGCTGCCAAGTCCTGCAAAAAGGCACTAAAGAGAAGTCGATTTGACCATATCAAGCGAATCGGAGATAGGCTTGCATCTTACCCCCCGGGTAGTAAGGCATTCTGGTCTCTTGCTAAAGCCGTTGAATCCAACTTCTCCCGCTCTTCGTTTCCGCCTCTGCTGAAACCTAATGGGTTCCTAGCTCATACAGCAAAGGAAAAAGCAGATATCTTTGCAAATCTATTTGCGGGTAATTCTCGTCTAGATTCTGGGAATAACTATCCTCCTAACATCCCACATCTAGGCAGTTATATGACCAGTATTCACATTTTCCAAAAGGATGTGTTAAAAGAAGTCAGAAATCTAGACGTGAATAAAGCCAGCGGACCCGATGGAATACCTGCATTAGTATTAAAAACTTGCGCAGCCGAATTGTCCCCGATCCTGACACGTCTCTTTCGCCTCTCTCTTAATTCTGGGTTAGTTCCTAAGTCCTGGAAGCTTGCCAATGTGCAGCCTGTACCAAAAAAGGGAAGTCGTGCAGACCCTACTAACTACCGGCCTATTTCAATAACCTCCATACTCTCTAAGATTATGGAGCGTGTATTGAATCGTCGACTCCTTGCATACCTAGAAGAGAATGATCTGCTAAGCGACCGACAATATGGATTTCGCCAGAAACGGTCGACTGGCGACCTTCTAGCTCATGCGACACACTTATGGGGAGAGGCCATTGAGAATCACGGAGAAGCGCTAGCCGTTTCTCTGGATATCTCAAAGGCCTTCGACAAGGTTTGGCACGATGCCCTTCTGAGCAAGCTTCCGTCATATGGAATACCCCCCGTCCTAATAGCTTGGATAACCGACTTCCTGAGAGAAAGATCGATCCGAGTAGTCATTGACGGCTGCTCATCTGATCAAATGGCAATCAATGCCGGGGTACCTCAGGGGTCGGTTCTCTCTGCAACGCTGTTTCTTCTGCATATAAATGACTTGCTAAGGCCAAACATTTTCGGTTACGCAGATGATTGCACTGTTGCGGAGAGATACGTATCCAATGCTCGCGCTTCCAAGGACGAAATAAGAGCGAAGAGAGAAGCTTTGGTTGAGCAGATTGACCGTACCCTTCAGGATGTTTCCAAATGGGGTGATGCCAATCTGGTAAAATTTAACGCCACCAAGACGCAAGCGTGTCTTTTTACCGCTAAACGGAGTGCCCTAGACCTCACTCCAACTTTCCAGGATAAACAGCTGGAACTTAGTGATCACCTGAAGTTGCTTGGTGTCACGCTATCTCAAAACCTCAACTTCGGGAGATTTGTTGAGTCCAAAGCCCAATTGGCTGCGAAGAAGCTCGGAATCCTAGCTAAGGTGAGGCACTACTTCGCACCGGGACAGCTTCTAATTCTTTACAAAGCTCAAGTCCGTTCGTGCGTGGAGTATTGTTCTCACCTTTGGGGAGGTTCAGCCAAATGTCACCTGGAAGCTTTGGATGCAATGGAAAGGCGTGCCAAGAGGCTTATAGGTGACCCATTATTGGTTGATCGTCGATTACTAAGCCTTGACCATCGCCGGAGAGTGGCAGGTCTTTCGGTGTTCTACCGGTTCCACTTTGGAGAGTGTGCGTTGGAACTGCATAACCTGATCCCTCCTTCACCCTTTCATCATCGGACATCCAGGCGCACGGTGGGCTTCCATCCTTACCTGGTCGATATCCCTTCACTCCGCACAAGTCGTTTCGCCTCCTCCTTCATCATGCGAACCGCTAAGGATTGGAACTCCCTCCCTGCGTCTGTATTCCCCGATCAATATAACTTGGGCCTCTTCAAAACAAGAGTAAATAGGCATCTTCTAGGCAGTTGTGATTTACCACCTTGACCGTAACACCACTTACCACCAGGTGGGTTAGTGGTCAAACAACTGCCTATTAAGTTTAAAAAAAAAAAAAAAAAAAAAAAAAAAAAAGACGCAGCCTAAAGAGAATATTATCTCATTAATTAATAAAAAAATATTTTGAAATAAAATTGCTCTATAATTATTTTTTGTGAATAATAAGCTCTCACTCGGTTGTAGGATCAAGGTTCAGATGCAAAAGACGATACGAAGATGTAAGAATGTTCCTCTCTCTGCCACTCCCAACCGGTTGCCTACCAGCCTAATTGTTGTTCCTGAAAATTACTGTCGATCTAGAAAGCATAGGCTTTTCGCTGTACCCAGTTGCCGCACTGTTGCATGAGCTAACTCGCCTAGACCTCGAACTTGGTTCTGCTGTAGCAGGTGACGTTTTGCTTCATAAATAAACCCTTACGGCACTAAATGCCCTCTGGAATGAATACCCCGCATCCGATTTATTTGCGGATGGATGGATTTATATCAGTAATTATTAGGATATTATTATCAGTATGTTTGATATTTTATAAAATATAATTATTAATGTATTTTTTTTTTCCTATTTTATTTTTACATTCTAATTTTAGTACTGTAATTGGTTGAGTTTAAATGAAATATACATTATATGGAATATTTTTTCTAAGATTATACAATTTGACGGATTTGTTTTGTCTTCGTAAATTCGAAGGTTCAAAAATTCATCTCATTATTTTAAATCCCAACGCAGTCCCAAACCTGGGCTAATAAAGACAAATGTTCCACCAACCTCATGATTAATGAACTATCAGAGCTCTCTCTCTTATTACCTTTTAGAAGCTGAAGTCGAGTTTATAGCTACCTGTATTTTATACCTACAGAAGAAAAAGTTATGTCTCTATTCATCCACGATGAATCTAAACCGCTGAAGGAGTTTTTAGTTTCGGATTTGAATATAACGAAATATTGTGTGCTCTGAAAAAGGTGATAGGAGTCAATAACTGTTTGCATGACAGTTTTTTTATAGTAAAAACTATAAAAGTGGGTGTAAGGTCGATTTATCAAAACGAATCTAAATATATATTTAAAGGAGAAATCATATATATCTCTCCAAAAAAGTTACCAATCATTCGAATCTGATGAAATGAAAATGGGAAAACTAAGAGCGTGCAATCTTTTGCTAGCTTTCTCTAAAATCGCTTATAAATCAGTTCATGTAAATTACCGAAAATATTTCAAGTGCCATAACGTCCTAATTATTTTATACGATATACATAAACTTTATAAAATTAAGAGAGATACGTGAATATATGTATAATTGTATATAGACTAGGAAAGGGGCAAAAATTAAGATAGAAGGATTTAGTTGAATGTTGTATGTAGATGTATTTATTGATCATATCAAATATTACATAAGTTAGAACTAAGATAATTCAATATAGAAGAAACGTATCACGTTACACGTTAAAGCTATATATTATTATCAACAGCGGGGTACACTATTACTGATCATTTACTTATTTTCTGATTATTTAAATTTTCTAAGCCAATAATAACAGCCAAAGTGCCGATCAAATATTAAAAAAAAAACAATTATTTCTTGAAGGTACTATAGTTATTCCTAAGAATTTTTAAAATAGATACCTTTTACTTTAAATGCATCTCATATTTTCATTACATACCTACTATGATTAATAGAAGCCTTGAGAAACGAACTTCTTATAAAACAAGATAACCATATAATTAATTATACCTTAAGATAATCTAACTAAATATAATATTACTATGCTCGTTATCTTATTATATCAGAAATCCCAGGTAAAAAAGCTTAACTATAATAATAATTAAGTTGGAAGTACAGGATAATACCGAAATCAAACTCATATATATTTCATTATTTGCTTGCGGTGAACAAAGCTTGACTTCCCTTAAATAAAGCCAATAATACGCAAGTATTGGTGAATGGTAGAAATCAGAGGCTACGAGCGGGTTTCTGGTAGCAATATCAAGTGCATCAACTAACTGCTTAACTTAAATTAAGTTGGTTCTGGCAATGAATCATTTTTTGCCCACTTTTCACTTTCAATTTCTATGGCATTAGCCACAGAGCTTAGCGGAATATGTTGATAAATTGAGAGAATTTTAATTATGTCTCTTTAATATTGTCTTTTATTAACGCGAGTATCACACATTTAAATAAAATACTGTATACCGGATTAAAACGCGATTTATTATTTATATTGTTTAAATTATTTAACCCGACGTTTCGGATGCTTTTCAGCAACCGTGGTCGCGGGAGACTGGGTTGCTGAAAAGCATCCGAAATTTAATTAGCGTTTTTTTCCGGTATACAGTATTTTATTTATATGTCTCTTTAAGTTGAAACTAAGTGATATGAATGCTGCGAGGAAAGCGGTGTTCTACAGAACTGTGCTACACCGCTTCCATGATGTGTGTAGCTCCGTAGCATTATAAGTAGATAGAGTGCTACAAAATTCTACGCGCAAAGCTGACAATGCTTAACGTGATATTAAAATTAAAATGACTTCCTTAAGGATCTGATCTGGACAGTTTAAGATTAACCAAACTATATGTAAAGCAGTACCTGTTCAAAAATCATCTTCTATTTAACCATTTTGTCAGAAAATGCAAAACAATACAAGAAAACTTGCAATACTTCAGAAAGTCAGGATCTTTCGCCAATACCTTACTCCTCAGGGGTAGTCGATACAGACTAAATGCTGCCTGTAGCCCGCGGCAAGGACTCGACTAACTACGACAAACACAATTACACACACACTCACAAACTCATTGTATTTACTTCGCTTTTATCTTATGCGAGTATCTGGTTAAAGGCTAAACTGGCTCCTAACAATTGTTCTATATAAAGTGATTTAATATATGTTTGCTGCAAATTGGAATGACTACCACCTTCATATTATTTTTAAACCATAGGAAGTGTCTTCTAGTGTCTGCAAATTTTTATAAACTTATTTTTTTCTGGATTGTAATTTTAAAAATCATTTCTATACATTCTTATACTGGAACGCAAGGACATTCGCGATGCATAGTTTGATGTTTTTCGTCAAACGTAAATTATATTTTTCAATAATAACTTATTGCCCTAACTTATCGACTGAATAAAAGAGACTGAATAAAATAAAACAAGCATATCTTAGAATAGTCATATTGGAACATCTGGCGTCGACCAATATCTTAGGAACTTGGAAGGTACATCTTTTTCCCTTTTTGCAATTTTCCGAAGCGTGCTCGAACTTGTATTTATTATTATTTGTTTTCAATTGCAAAGTAATCTTCGTCTGCAGCTGCTAAGACGCTCTTTGCTCGGAACGGGAAATATTAAACGCGATGCCAAATCGATTCGTTCATTGTCACTGATTAAATCTGCTTTAGTCTGATTGTAGTTTTTGTGCACAATAGAAACTGTGATAATTACATTTCACAGTAATAGTGAAAATAAAATTTAATACAGTATTAGCGTCCTTGCGCACTGAGAAAACTGTTAGCCGTATTTGGATTTTCTGCTGCACTCAAATTGCTATCACTACTTGGCTTTTTTTCAATATCCTTTAAATAACTATTACTGAAAAACTATAAAATCAGCTATATGCCTCAGTATTCTTCCTTTATTCTCAGTGATTCTTGTATTGTATTATTTAACATTGTTGAACAGAAGCATTTACGTACCTCGATCAATACGAGTATATACTCGTACAGATTGAGTTGACTTGCAGACTGTTTTCATTCACATGACCAACAAATTACAGTTAATGATAATAAACAAGAACAATGAACGTAGTAACACAGATTTCAATTGAAAAACTATGTTATCTAAACGTGGGTAGTTGAGGGTAGTACGCGGCACGCAGCGTCGACCCAGATTTACGGCCATCGTAAAACCGAACTCGTAATGAAACGCACGCATCGTCAGCTTTCTACTTCGCTGATTTTTCTATAGATACAACTGATAACAATGTTCCGACTTTTCTTCGGAACTCTTAGGTATATTTTTTTCATTCGATTTGCTACAGAGCGAAAAAGCTACCACAGTCCAAGATACCCTGAAGGTCCTATTTAAAAAAAACCATGCGATATATCTATACTTCTATACTAATAATATTATAAAGAGGAAAGATTTGTATTTTTGTATGTTAGTATTTTTGTATGTATCGAATAAACTTAAAAACTACTGGACCGATTTCAAAAATTCTTTCACCAATAGAAAGCTACATTATCGCTGAGTAACATAGGCTATATTTATTATAACAAAAAAATAGGGATCCTTAGAAATTCCTACTAAAACCAACCCAAGGTCAAAAATGTCTTTCATCGCATGCGCTGCGGAAAGTATTGACGATAGAACAATAAAATGTTCTACAATATTATAGAACATATCAATATCTAAAAAAAACTTCGCGAGACCATATGTCTAACTATTATAGATATATAACTATAACTACTTTTTTACATTTTAAAAATTGAAAGAAATGCCGATCAAAATCAGACCATGTTATCCATACCTCTTTATTAATTCTTATCTAAAAAAATTATTTCGTATTTAAGACTGTTTCAATACCTGTTGATTACCTTTTGAATTATTGAAATCGGACATTCCATTCAAAAGATATTACGAAATTAAAAATGTCAATACAAACAAAAATACACCGCGTCGCGCTGGTGTGGTTCCACGCATCGCAGCGAGCGAGGTGTAACTACTCGAACGATTTTAAAAATTCTTTCACCAGTGAAAGTTATATTATCAGCGAGTAAAATAGGCTTTGCATTTTTTTCATCTACATTGCACCCGTGCGAAGTCGGGGCGTTTTGCTAGTTATAAATACATTGAAAGCACTACTCAAATATATAAGTTATACTTAACTCGAAAACAAACTCAACTATAAGTAAATTAATCAAGTCTCGCCGATTCTAAAATAGTGTACTAACTGTAAAACTGCTACATCTAGCAGATATGTAAATTTTATCGTAAATTACAATACGTTGAGGTTTTGTCGATTATTTTCTGAGTTAAACACATTAAAAAAAAATCCGTATAGATATATTACTTTTATCCCGAAAACGCCTAAAGAAATTGGGAATCTGTGGACTTTGTTTAAATAAATATTTATCAAAGCGTAAAAAATATACTGCAAATTAAGTTTCCCACATTTAAATAGCTCGAGCGCTCCGAACGACAAAGTTAGTTGCAGTCATAATCTAATTCAGGATAACTTCATTGTAACCGTTCCTTTATTAGCAATTGGGCGGTTTTCCAAATTGGCTCGTGTGCTTTATCATGCCCGGATCGACGCCATTTTGTCCCTTTCCTTTACTTGTTTGAGTGTCGCGACAGTTTATTGCATATCATAAGTTCTTTGTGACAACTCATCTTAACAAAATTGCTATTTTCAACTCGTAATAAACATGGTTTTTTGAGAACTTTTACGAAATAAAATAAAGAGTTTTAGGTTGATATTATTTTCGTTAAATATTATGCGTTTATTTATTATTATTTATGCTTGCTATGGCGTAGCACTGCCTCTACGACATTTGATGTCTCTCTGATGAATATATTTTAAACCGTTTACGATAACCATGATCGTTCTATACCGCAGTTCTTCAAAAATACATAACGCTCTTATGTTCGTTACTATATTTAATATAAAGGAGATTCCACAACATCTCATCATCGATCAAAATTTGTATACACTATAGTCTCAACACAATATATAACTGAGGTATACCTAAACTATTCGAATGAACTTTTAACCGGCCGGCAACGCACCTGCATTCCCTCTGTTGTTGCAGATGTGTATGAGCGGCAGTGATCACTTACCATCACGTGAGCCACCTGCCCATTTGCCACCTATTTCATAAAAAAGCCAAGTCGTTTCTCCATTTCTGCCAGAAAGAAGGTTCAGTCAGAACATAGCTAAAAAGGTGTACATTTATATTGTTAAATGACAAAACAACCAAAATTCTCAAGCAATATTGCATCCTTCTTGGTACTCATTAAAACTGTGCTGTTTAAATAACTTAGAAGTGTCGTGTGCCGCTATTAACTTTAAAATTAAAGTAGTTTCGCAGCTTTTAATATTTTTACTTTTTTCTTGTCTATGGTGTGCAAAGTGAAAAGTGTAATTTGAAACTTCGAAATAAATAAAAAATCACGTTTTAATGCGGTAATTTTATCCATTAAGTTTTATAAAAAATTAAAAGTGTCTTACATATTTTTATTAATATAAATTAGATATTTAAATTATATTTATTTATTCGTCTCTCGCATTAAAACGGGACAATGGCATACCTTAAGCACAGAGATTGTGAAATTCAAACTAGTTTTCCACCTCAGATCTGGTCTCAGATAAATGTCCTACACACTCTGTGATTCAAAAATAATATCCAAAATCGCAAAGTAATAAAATTTAGCTTAAGTAGGAAATTGTGAAACCTCTGGGCTGCGTAATCCGAAGCTACGCGATCAAATTTCCAATAAATAAGAATTTGCAAAAAAAGACTCCAAAGAAAATATATCTAACTGATATTATCTGTTTTCTTTCTTTGTAAATAAATTACTTTGAAAACGTAAGATATTAATCCTTTCACCTTTCAAAGGTGACCATTTTTTTATGTTAGATATCGACAGACGAGCATGAGTATCACTTGATGGTAGGTGATACCCCAGCCATAGAATATCAGTCAATGATGCGCTGTTGACCTCCTTTTTACTTCGAATATTCGAAAATCCATAGACTGAAACTGAAATGAGCAATGACTGAATGAAACTTCACGTTTTTTACACCTATGAACGGTGGCTCGTTACCCGGTAGGTGTTCTACAAAAGGCGCCAATGAGCCCGTCAAAAATCTACCTTTAAAAAACAGTTATAAACATTAAAAAAATCATTAATTATTATTTAGTTCTTTTCAATTTCACAATTTAACCCATAGACTCCCACATCTTTTGTGCATTAAAATTTTTATATTTCTGAATCTGATATGCGAAAAACTAATTTTCCTAGCCTAGTCCACGTTCAACTTTAAATGGATTTAAGGAATTTTTATGCGAGATTTTTTTTTCTCGTTTATATATATTTTTATTATTATTATAGTTAATTACTTAAATATGTTATTTGGAACATGGTGTAATGGTTGAGCTCCTTACAAACATTTTGTAAATCCGTCCGTCCTATGCCCTTGATTTGAGAACTGGCAGATTTAAAATTAGAAGCATTTAATACTTATTTATTTTTTATTGACGTTCATAAGTGTAGTTACATTGTGTTACCTAAATGAATAAATTTTTGAATTTGAGTTATAGTTATGGTATTCAAATTAATATTATAATTTTTTTTTTATTTAAGGTTCAGATTTTCGAATTTCTTATGTTCAAATTAGCGGGCATGAAGTGAACCCCACGCTAACATGAACAAAATTGTTCAATCAACTGACGAACTATTGAATGTGTAGCACGCTCCACAAAAAACAACTTAAGTATATTTACCGCCTAAATAAATAAAATTAATTATATTTAAAACTAATAATTTTTTCGCCGGGAAAAGCCATAAAGATTCAAAATCAAAATACGATATACATTTGTGTTGTAATTCCTGCAAAAACGTTCATAAAAATCTAAAGTTTCTTGTAGAGGTAACTAGGCTAAATTTATATAATTACAAAACTTTATAATAGATAAGTAATATCTACCTTAAATTTTTCCTTATTGAAATGGTTCAGATTTCCATCAAAGGTTCTAAGTCTTCCGAGGATCTAATTCTGGTTTAATGAAAGAACTTTTGCTATTCGTTTTCTAAACTTTACTTGGATTTTTTTGGGAATTTGGTGTTGAAATATCTGACAGCCCGCGGCTTAGGAAACTTTTACACCGAACTGTTGAATGAACATGTTTTTTTAGGATTAAGACAAATATTGTAAGATAAAAATATCTCCTATTTCTGTTATGTAAACGAATTAACTGTTGGTAAGGTACTCGTATATTAGAGAAGGAGAATTTTGCTCCATATACAACATTTAAATTGATTTGAGCATAAAATAATATCTATTTAACCAGGACTAAAGGTAAGAATCACTCCTCAAAATACCCCATAAAACTTTCATCGTTTTTCCATTCATCGGCTGTTGAATTTATACCTCAAGTATTATCTGAATCCTCCAAAATTTATATTTACACTTTGAATATTAATATGATTAAAACAACGGCATTACCCTAAAATCTTTATCGAAATTGGCGTCCATATTCGAATGTTAATTTCGTCTTCATATGGTGATATAAAAACATTGTCGAAAATGGTTCGCCACGGTATAATAGGTGGCCGAGTTTCCAAAATAATCCACATCTTGTTTTAGCCGCAATTCCGCTGAACGGCTGCCATCAATCATAACGGTCTCGGCTTACTAAAGCATCAATTATTATTACACGAATTTTTATTTTCGGTCGAAAAGTTCATATTTTTCGGTTAAGGCTTACAATCTAAGGGGTTATCTCACTTCTGGGGGCGCTACACTGATTTAAGTTGCAATTACTATCATAAATGGAAAAACCGTAAAGTGCACATTGTGCGTTTCGGTTTCAGTCTATGGATTTCCGAATGCTCGAAGTAAAAAGTAGGTCGACAGCATCATTGATGTTCTGTGGCTGAGGTATCACCTACCATCAAAACGTCGTACTCGTCAGTCGATATTTAACATACAAAAATAATAAAAAGAACAAACTGTATCTGACTGTATTGATGAATCTCGTTTTACAAGAAACTGCTAACTTCATAAATTTTACCTTTTGGTTACGAATAAAACTGAGTTACGAAAGCGATCTTAAATCAACACAATTATGTGACTGAATTATCATTACATTTAAGGGTAACGGCGCCCGTGACCACAGCACAGACTCATCATAACATTCTCGATAAACGCGTTGTTACAATTCATCACGTTTCAAATATTGAAAATATGTAAGAGTTAATGAATATATTTTATATCATCCTACTGTTTATCCAAACCTAAATGAATAACCTATTATTTTCTGTGTCTTTTTAAATAAAATAATAAGCAATTGTATTTATTATTTAACTCAAATATCCCCCGACATGGTATGCGCGCACTCTGTTGTGATTTTTTGGCCTGATTTTTCACAATCACGATAATCTGAATTAACATAATTTATTATATATCTTATTCTATTTCTATCTTATTACCCCATCAGCTGTTACTTAAATTATGTGATTAGTACTGCACGCCATTGCATATAAAAAGGACATCCGATTTAAGACGGGCTCGACGTAATATCACGCGTTTAACAAAATTTTCTTTACTGTTCTCATGTATTCTAGGCCTCCAAGCCTAATGAAATTCCAATAGACTTATAAATATGGGTCGATGTATTTTTATGGGTTCCTTAATGGGTTCCAGGGGTACGCTGGGCCTATTTATTATAACAGTGATACTATCTGTAATGAAAGGCCTATCACCTATCTGCCAATATCATTATTATTTGAACGAGCTTTTATATTAATAAATAAACAATTGCCAGTCGTGTCATATTAGATATTATAAGCCCTGATCGGACAGAATTTAGGATTAATGTATGAACACTTTAGCCGAAATAAGTATGGTACAGTAATATAATTGTATTATATAAGACGGTTTTATACCGATATTCCCAGTTCGTAGTTTTTACATTGTTTCTAAAGGCTCATTTACACGATTTTCTTGCACATATAAGAGCAATCATTGAAGAGCAAATGTTGACATGCAAAATTTGTAAGCAATAGTTAGTTGCAAAGACTGAAGAATCGAGAAATAGGTACAGAGGTTACAATTAGTACTCTCAGAAGCCAACTTATTTACTTACTTACTTTATATTATATTTGTCTACTCGTTTGTAAAAAATATTATTATTAATTGTATAAGAAATTTTTCAAATGTTAAGAATAAGTAAAGGAACAAGCATAGAAGATATTAAATAAGATTGGAAACACAATAAGTGAAGTGGAAGTGCCCGTTTGCCGCTCGCTGGATTATATCTGTCGTTACAGCAGTGTTCCAACTTCCAATCTTGACTGTACTATCACGTATACCACTAGGATAAAGGATTTTTTTTATTCTGATATAAGATTTCGTACGGTACTGTACTACACAGTAATTTTTATAAATTTCAATTGTAGAACGTTTTAGGCCTCTTTGGACTACTAACTTTAAGAAAGGGTAACAATTAAGTCCCCACCTTTTATTAGTGTGATTAATATAATTTAAAAGACAATTAATACTTTTATTAATATTAGCATTAATAACGTAAGGTGTGAAATTTATATTACTACTCGAATGAATAAAACTAGTAACTTAACCTTAGATTTAGATTTTTTTAGATGAAATCTATACTAATATTATAAAGAGGAAAGACTTTTTGTTTATATGTTCGATACGATTTAACTCAAAAACTACTAGACCGATTTTAAAAATTTTTTCACCAACAGAAAGCTTTTTGAGTACAGCACATACATTGCACCCGTGCGTAGCCGGGGTGGATCGCTAGTATACAATGTATTTAAATTTTGATATCATAACATAATATTTTGTAAAATTGTTACCTAAATAAATAATAATAAATAAATTAGTGTTGATTCAACCTGTGTTTCACTACAGTAACTACAGTAGACATTTGCTTAACCTACTTGTTTTAATACACAAGCTGAATATAACATGGCATTACACACGCATTGCTTTCTTGTTAAATGTATAGATAGGTATAGACACTATTAAGTAATTAATATCGCTTTGACGCTGCCGCTCTGAAACAGAATTGAAATCATTCATGTACCTTCCATAGAACTAAAACTCATTCATAGAGACGCCATTGTAAGGCTTTAGCTCTATGAATAGACAAGCCAGTCTCAACGGTTGTGATTAAAATTGGCATAAAGGATCTTTTGGCTCTCATGATCTATATTTGAACAAGATGCGTTTGTAGAGCTCTGAAAATTCACTACACCGCGACCGTTTACAACGCTTTAAAGAGATGAAGAGATATATAAATTGTTTATATAATAAAAGAGAGCAGAGTTATATCAACAATTCTGCCTCGCAGCTACAGTTACAGTTACAGCAGTGATAAACCATCATTCAGTAGAAAAAGCATAAAGTCTATAGCATAGTTTGAATTGCAATATTCTACGTTAAACTAAGTACAAATGAAGTGAACCTAACGTTCGTCTTGTATGTCGAAAACAGAATATTTACTTACCAAGGCACTCTTCGATAACATTACGTATGCAATATAATGTCGAAGTACTATCATAGTAATGTATTGCAGGACTTTGCTATAAAGCTTTCGGTAAGTCTGCAACTACTGTGGTTAAACTAACTCTCGAACTTTGAAGCCATCATTAACCGCAGAACCCTCTAGACACAATCATTTAGTGCCTAAATACGACAAAACTATTTACAAATTATTATAATGATCAATATCGAAAATCTTTTAGATAAATTATTGACAAGACTGAATCTTTTAAATATTTTTTTTTTAATATATATTTAATAACAAAAACACTTGGGTGTTTTTCAGCAACCGAAACGTCGGCATAAATAATTTAAATAATAAATCGCGTTTTAATCCGTTATAAAGTATCTTATTTAAATGTGTGATACTCGCGTTAATAAAAGACAATATAAAGACTGACTTTATATTGTCCTTTATTAACTGGCTGATTTTTTTTCATAAGTCCTACAAATGAAACATTAATATGATAGAAAATAAATTGATTGTACATCTTTTATAATCATTAAATATAAATACAAAAACATGTGTCACAATTGTGGAATCTCTCTCTCGGAACAAATCAGTTTTATGAAGTCTCGGGTTCCATAGAACCACTGCAAAGGTCCAAGTACAAAAGCACGAAACTCAATGAGAACAAAGAGTGGGGTGAGTTCACACGACGCGATTTGCCGGAACACTCCTCGCGTGTTATAATCCCGAATGAAACAAGTGTGAAGACGTGCAGAATGTCGGTGGAGGACGCCAGGGTTGACAACTCTTTATAGAAACTGTTTTTTATGAAATATTTTGTCCCCAAACGTTCTTATGGTGAGTGATTTCCTACATATCTCCAATACAAGGCTGCATGTGCGTTGTCGTTATTGTGGTAAAGTAATGCCATGGTCTACGAGAACAATAGATTCGCATTCCTAATGTATGAGCTGCTAAAAACTGCTAGAACATCTTAGGTCAAGATAAGTCTAAACCGGAAGTTGAAATATATTCTAGAAAACTGTCAAAATTTCTTTGCATAATCAAAAATGGTCTGTCAAGTATCAAAATTAACTAGTTTTGATACTTGTCAGACTATTTTTTTAACCATTATAAACTTCTAATCTGAGTCACGTCTTGTAATTTCGGCCCTTAGATGTCAAATTTATTTGATTGTTAATTACATCATTTATATGTAAAAGCAGAAATGTTTGATGAAATGAAAGTAAAATCAAATTAGTTGGAAATTGCTTCTTTACTCCAAGTAATATATCAGACTCATCAAACCTAAAATATTTTTATACATAATATATATTTAAATCAAAAATTAATATGTGCTAGCAAATTGAATTGGCCTGGATCTCAACTTAACTGGCAGTAAATGTAATATTAGAAGCATTTAATATTGTTATATTTATTATTATTATTTTTTTGACGTTCATAAGTTAGTGTACATTGTGTTACCTTAATGAATGAATGATAATTTGATTTGATTTGAAAACATCTGATATTATTAGTTATTATCGTAGGTTATATTAAAATAGAAATCTTTGTTGCACATTAAATAATAAAAATTAAATGTCTCTTGTACATCCCTGTTACAAAACGGTCGTGCACTTTTACGTCCGTAAAAAGGTTTTGTGATATTCCGTATTCACTAGTTACTGCGAACTGACAATTTTATTGCGAAAGCTTGCAGAGAATCTAATGGCTTTCCAGCTAACTGACATAAAGATTTTTGAAAAATATGAATGCTTTATTCAAAATTGTCTAATAATTATGGTGAAGTCACTTATTTTTGTATTCAATCACTGAAATCCAGCTGCTTTTATGCTAAATTTAAAACCCATTTTGGTGGTACCAACAAAACCTGATCAAATTTATCTGTATGCATTATAATTAACGCTTTAATTATATATTCATCCTTATTTTTGAGTATTCAGTGAACGGTAAATGAAGAGAGATACTTCTGTGTAAGCATCTCTATTACGTAAAACAAAACGCTTACTTCCAAAGTACGGATACAGTGTACGAGTTAAAACAGAATTAAAATTCCGGCACAGACTTCGAGTTTCACAAAAAGAGGGCATCTCCGAATTATTAGAAACAAAATATGCTAATATCGTGGGCATGGTCCAACAAAAAGCGAAAACATAGTATAGTTTGATAAAGCAAAAATATAATATAAGATTTTTAACTTTCTATATTTGTTATATGATTAAATTAAAAGTATTCTTACAATAATTTTGCTAGTCAAATAAATATAATCATTCTAACTAATAGGTTTCCGTATAGAAGCACAATTGTAACTTAAGAACAACAACTAAAATATTGATAAATTATGATAACCGACGAGCGTGTAGCGTTGATGAAAGTGGAACAAGCGAAAGTGACTTAGGTACATACAAGGATCGGAGCATACGGAATTCCGTGATCTCTGCATTCCCCAGTGGGAAAGAGGCATGATGTATGTATGTATGTAAATTATGATAAACTTATTTAAAGGCCGGCAACGCGTCCTCAAGACCTCTGGTGTTCCAGATGTTCACGGGTGTTGGTCGCTTACCATCGGGTGACACGTTTGTCCTCGATCCTGGCAATGGACTCTGAAGAAGGTCTTGGACGAGCCGTGGACGAGGTAGAGCGGTCAGACCTCAACTAGGGTTCGGACCTACCCAGAAGAAGTGCCCTGGTAACAGCGATTCTACAAACTCAGTAGGTAGTCCTAGGATCCGACCAGACTAGATTATAACAAACTTCATTTCCAGAAAGCCGACAATTTAAATCGAAAATATATCTACAAGCTATTTAAAACGTAATTTATTTCCTTTTATATCTATATTATTTTTATTTCCAAATTGTTCCTTAATAAATTAACAAACAATTTTTTGTCTGATAAAGCAATATTATTATTTATATCTATACTAATATTATAAAGAAGAAAGATTTGTTTGTTAGTTTGATACGATTTAACTCGAAAGCACATTATCAGTGAGTAACATAGGCTATTTTTTTGCATAGTACTCTACATTGTACCCGTGCAAAGCCGGGGCGTGTTATAAAATATATTATTGTCATGTCTAAAGAGCTAAATAAGGTATACAGTCGAGCCGGGGTCTAACCTGAAGGAGGTCAGCCTTTAATAGCATAATAATATTAAACACAGGAGATTCTAGAAACTTCACAAGTCTAGATTTATTATTGAAGTTATCTCATTATGAGTTTCGTTTGAATGAAAATGATTTTAAGAGTTCATGAATAATCATAGGAATTAAAACATTTTTAGGTAATGGCGACATTAATTATTTTTTATTAATTAAATGTACATAATATTTTTTATACTCATAAATGCAGTTAGCAGGATTTAATCGGGTAACTATCCCTTTTAATTTAATTAACTGCAATAAGAACGTAAAGGCATCTGATATTGCTTCAGTATCTACCTAGGCCCTTGCTAGTGCACTTTAAAATACTATAAATATAAACTACTTACTACGATATGCGACGGAAGGTGGATAAGAAAAGTTTTAGTATGGAAGGGTCCAACAGGGAAAAGGAAAAGGGGACGACCAGCAGAACAATGGGAAAAGGAAATTAAAGACATTGCCGGAGAAGATTGGAAGAGAAAAGCTATGGATAGAGAACAGTGGAGAGACATGGAGGAGGCCTTCACTCTATTGAGAGGTCATATCATCATATAACAATAATTAAAAATAATGTCTAAAAAAACAAAAATAAAAAAAATAAAAAATAAAAAAAATGTAGATCAGATTATTAACCTTTGTAAGATTAGATTAAGTTTATTTTTTTTTATATATTAAGGAAATAAAAGGCTTTTTATTTTATTTTATTTTTTAAAAACTACTTAAAATACTAATCGCATTAACAGTTTCAAATTCGTAACACAGAGTTTTTAATGAACAAGTTAATATTTTAATTAAAATAAAACAAGTATCTCGCATCATCTCTTCATTCGGCTATTTACCGGAGCTGCGCCACACTGCGCCACCGCGCTGCGCTCGTCGAGTTCATGCGCTAATTACATGTTCTAACGTTTTTAAATGTTTCCACATTCAGTCATATGTTATGATAAATGTTATTAATGGCTAGCTAGTTTCAGAGTAGGTAGTTTTTGATATTTCTAGTTTTTCACGCCGATACAGATTCATTTATTTTTAAGCTAAAAGAAGCACTAAATATCTCGAACTTTCAAATCAATAAATCTAATACATTATAATATGAATTTAACTTATATACATACACATTAAACCAATTCAAAAGTTCAATAGTAACTGTATGAAATACATTTAATTACAGTGAACTAAAGACGTAAGCTATTCCAGCTTGATTTGATTAATGACGTGATTTGAATTGAATAAATTATATTCGTTTCAACTTGAGACAGCCTTAATGTATTTAGAATACATTACTTTAGTTCGATTGCATTCAAACTTGCACTCTATGAGGTGAGAATAAAGTTACGTCTTGCGAGAATTTATAGCTCTTTGTTATTCGATTTTGTGAAATGCATCAAGATACTATTAGACACATCTTCTGAAGGCTTCAAAAGATTGTATGAACGAGCGTTTATTTAGAATATACTAAAACCAAATAAACTCGTTTTGAATATAATATTCTTTCTACATTCATATAATTAATTTATACTAGCCCTTTTTCGGTTTACAGATTGTCCGTGCCTTCTTCAAAAAAATATTATCATCGATAATAAGCCTATTTTAAATTATTATTGTATTTTACCAGGGTGAATCAAAAAGTTCTTAGAAGTGCATATATATGAAACCTTTTTGGATCAAGTTTGATATTCAAATTAAAGAGTGTCTATCACACTATATTTATGCAGACTGTCACTTGTTTTTGTCAGTTCGTTCGCATGTAATAAATTTTTTTGTGCAACGAGTTGCTAAAAAGTCAAAATTATGGATAAAAGTGAGTTACGTGCGGTGATAAAATATCTCAGTTTGAAAAAAATGTCTACGAAGGAAATTTTTTTGGACATTCAGCAGACATTAGGGGGTGATGCTGTATCCTATTCTACGGTTGCGTACTGGGTGGCTGAATTTAAAAGAGGTAGATCAAGCTGTAAAGATGACCCGCGTTCTGGGCGGCCTTCAACCTCCGTTACAGAAGAAAATGTCAAAAAGGTTGAGAATCTGGTTTTGGAAGACAGAAGAATGACTATAAAACATATAGCTGAGATCCTAAAGATATCTTTTGGTAGCGTTCAATCCATTTTAATTGATTCACTGGGGTTCAAAAAAGTGTCTGCAAGATGGGTGCCACGAATGTTAACCGACGAAAACAAAAAGCGACGTTTGGAAATTTCCAAGTGTAATCTCGAAATGTTCCAGCGTGATTCGGATACTTTTCCTAAAACATTAAATATTTCAAATATTATTACGTCGGCAATGGCAATGGTAATTACAGCAATGGAGTGATAATGTTTGAAAGGGTTGACATTTACGCGGTTTTTTATTTGTCTAAAATAATGTAACTTATTTTATCGATCACGCATTAGTAAAGTATTTGGAGATAGAGAAGAACAAGAGATATGTATATAAGAATACTCCCAAATTTTATTTTATATGGATCGATTTCTTTGATGTTTCTTGTTTGATTCTGATAACTCATTGTATGTCGTTTCATTTTTGTTTAATAACATCTCACGAATTTTTCCACGATATAATTTATTACACAAGTCTGCAAAATAAAAAAAATTGAGAGCTGTTTTGGTTTTTTTGCGTAATTCTTATGGTTTTGGGTGTGCTGAATCCGAAAATGACTTTCATTTTGTCATAGAACGTCACGTTTTCTGACAATGTGGGTATCTATGTTAATCAATTTAACATCTTAAAATAAAAGATAAAAGACTAAATGTTTTTATTTATTTATAATTGCGTAACAAAACTTATTTTTTTATCTAAAATACATTTATCAGTAAGCACTAAACACATATATTTTTCCCAATGAGACTTCTTTTGGTTATTTTGGTCATCGGTAATGGACAATCTTCGTCAGAACTTTGAATCTCTTCCAAGGTCACAGGGGCCTTGGGCAATGGTATTTCGGTCCCATGGGACGAATAGCTGATTGCAGATTGGGGTATAAAATTGACTGCTTCCGTTTTGAATTATATCCTTTCACAATACACGAACAAAAGTAACAATCATCACTATGGTTCTTTTGCTCGCGCCTTACCTAGGAATCGCATATCGGAAGGCTTTTTTTGACCCTTAAACCAATTTCGAAGGTCTTCAACACATCGTTTGCAGACTTTACGAGGTGTCCAAACTTTATCCTGATCTCTAAGTTTCAAGAAAAAATACGCGAAGTACCTATACTTTTTTTACAAAGTCCGTAATATTAAGTTGTTGCTTTAATACCATATATTCGCTACAAATATAACAGAAACTGTCAGACGAATTCACACACTTCTACACAGATGACATTGCACTATATTGAACCAAGATCTATAAAAAAAGCGACGATTTAATTCGTAATTGTACTGCGCCACTACACTATCAGAGCGCGCACGTTCAGGTTACAATATGTTTATTTTTTTTAATTTAGCTCACAGAGGACGTTCTTTATTTAGAAATTTTAGAAATTTAGAAAAAGTTATGGCCTATATACGGTAAAAATAGTAATCAAAATAAAATTATACCTATTATTTATGACTTTAACTTAGCCCTAAAACAGCTTTTTCATAATTTTTTTTTTATTTTTGTAAAATAACCTGACGTTCTGGATTTTTTTTAGTATTTTTTTAGTTTTCAGAATACCTAAATACATAAAAATCCGTTGAAAACATCCAGACAGCATTTTTGTTGTAGACCTGTGAATTATTAAGGAAGTGCGTATGCGTTTTGTTTTGTATTATCTTGCGAGGGTTGCAATGATTCACGGGTGTCAACCCGTTCGTGTACATTTCGCCTTATAAGTAATACCCAGTCTTAGATGTTTAGATTTATAGTGTGTAAGAGAGTTTTAGTTCTTGTAACAGGCCATAAATTGCGTCTGGAACTGCAGTAATATCGAGAACTTTCCTAATGACTGTGCGGTAAAAACGTAATTTGCATTTTAGTTTTATTAAGACGGCCAGTCTCAGTGTTTAAGAGTTAAGAGGTTACAATGTGACTGAGTCAAATATAGGTTAAATTATTAAGTGGAATTGATATTTACAGAAATTAAAAATAAGGTAATTAAAAATTAAAGTAATCTGATTGGCCCGCTCCTGAAACATGCTTTCTGAGTCTATTTCAAGCAGAACTGAGTTCGAGCTCGAGTTCGAGTAGAGCCAAACTCAAAAATGTTCCTGGCACCATATTTAAAGTATTACATGAATATATATTTATTTTTGCGATACCAAACTCTTTCACCTGGTACCTGCTCCCTTTGAATTGGAGGAAGATGAACTTTCTTATCAGAAAATCAGATAATCAATCAATTTACATAGTATCTAATGAAGGTTGACTTAAGTCCATAATTAATTATTTTATGAATTCAATAACATTAAAGTTTCAAATGGACGTCTACCCAGTCTCAAAATAACAATCGTTGGGCATCAGTTGTAAGATGGCCGGCCTGTCGTATCGCCGGACCGCAGCTATTCTAAATTAAACCTGTCCAGAAACTACCTGCCTAGATTAAACTTTGAATATAGTCTCTTTGCACACCGAAGCGTATCTTATAGAAACAACATATTATTATTATTGTTACCTGTATTATTACACCTACCATATTTTAGTATCTGCCGTTACGAATATGTAGATAAGTAATTTAACATGATTCTCAAATTATATAAAATTAATCATCAAATGATTTTAGATGTTGATTTCTACAAAGATCTTTTTTTTAATCGATCGACTTGTAAAATATTAGATTAGATTAATATTGAATTATTTTAACAGGTAAGGAGTGGGAAACGTTTAAAAGGAAAATTTATATTATAAAGTATCATTTTATTAGTGTTTTGAATTATATTCATATATTATGTTGTTTTTAGGATCTAAGTTCCTTGTTGGCAATTCATCAAAGAATAATGTCTACGCTGAATTGCAAATACTATTTACTATCAGGGATCAGCGAAACAATTTGTCTCAAGTCAAACTGGCGTAACGATAATTCACTTTTATTACGGCACGGTGTAAGAGGCGGCCGTATTAAATCTGCTCTTTAGAACGGGCACCGGCCACTCCTCGTCACTTTAGATTTAATGAGACCGCTCCTGGTTTAACGACCGTCACACCGATACATTTATACCGTCCTATTTATTAATTCAACATTCTAATAGATCCACCGATTATGGACATACGTAATACCGCCGATACATTTCATTACACGATGGTATGGGTGGAACTTTTATTTATTTATTACAACATATGTTTTATTTATTACAACTTGTTTTGTCTATCTATATATAACTTTAAAAAACTGGCCAAGTGTGAGGCGGACACGCACCGAGGATTCCATACAAAATTTTAGTTAAGTAAAGATTTTCCTAATAAAAAAAACTACAAATTTACGGTTTTCGGTTTTTTTTTTAACTTTCATGATTCTAGGTCAACGGAAAGTACCTTATAGGTTTTGATTCCCTTGCGCGTGTCAAAATATGCAGCATAAACGGAGCATAAAAGGCCGTATCTTTTGATTGCGTCGACTAAGTTTGATTTGACTGTTGCAAGAAATTGCAGACCTGAGTATTTGATATTAATATCAACTTGATACCTCCACGCATTCCTGAGAAAAGGTCTTCACAGACGGACAGACAGACGGACATCGAAGTGATCCTATAAGGGTTCCATTTTTAATACGGATTCGGAACCCTACAAATGAATGAATGAACTTAATCGAACACGTACATGACAACCTGTATGTGAAGGCCTGTATATCTAGTAGATGATATAAAATTAAATAGCAACCATTTCTCCTCTGATAAAATCTCTCTCCTTTGCATGATCACAATGTTTATTCCAATAACAATAAAGTTTATGAGAGTGCGATACTCATTGATTCGACTTCCCCTCTATCCGCTTCAACACTGACGCCTGTTCCAGTTACAGTCGATACAACGATCTCTCTCATTCCCCAGAGGTAAAAGAGGGAGGAGTATTATCGGGAAAGAAATTAAAGTCGCGCCGAATCGAACGGAGCTATCTATGTGTCGATAGCGGTCGCAAATTATGTGATTCCTAATTAAGGCGAAGTCAAATCTTTGCTCCAGCACTAGACAAGTAGAAGTCCCTCCTCAACGGCCGGCAAAACACTCTTGTTGTTTTGGGTGAAAATAATCCGCCATGATAACTAACATTAATATGTATTGCTTCTTTCAAAAGTATAAAAAAAATGAGTAAAAGTAAGTTAGCAAAGGTTCAATTTTAGAAACAAATCCTTTGAGTAAGTTATCGTATTTCCTGATAATCTATTAGTTCTGTTTCTCCGAAAATGATCTTAACCTCCTTCAATCAATTATTCGCGCAATACTCCGTCCCACAATTTACCTACTAATTATATCATTACATCCTATCTTTAAACTCAGATTATCGGAAGTGTATTCACCTTAAGGCGAGCTTTTAAGAAAGTAAGCTCTACGCTAGTGAGAATAAAGTTGAGATTTAGTTAAGTCAAATTAATGGAGATAAATGAATTTCGATTCATTGACGATCAATCGGGTTATCTCCTTATCGAGTCTTTGGTAATAGTTCAAGAGCTTGATAAACGCCCGTTTTATCTTTATGTAACGAACATACTGTTTTTCCTGTACTTTGAAGATGTCTAGAGACAAGAATTAGAACAAATATGGAAATCCTAAGACCGTAAATGTGGATATTGTGCAAACATGATTGTAGAGTATGCTGAAGCACATTTTGTTTGTTTTTACTAACATAGATATTTATGGCTCAACGGTTTTTTTCCCTGCCTTAACATAATTTTTTTAAATAAATAAAAAAGCGTACGATTATTTACAAAAGCTAAATTTCAAACTTAAAGTTCTAAAACATTTAAAGCTAAAAACTAATAACACAAACAATAACAAAGGCCATTTGGAAGTGCTTAAGAAGTTTCGTTCCAAAACTCAATGCACTTAATGTTATTAAAACGCTAATACTCTCTATTTAGTTTATTTAAAACTATCATAAAAGATGCCGGCTTCTATGAAGTTTCGTTACTCAGTGCAATGTTGCAAAAGGAAAATCTAGACGTGTTCATTCTTTCGATACTACTTCATTAGTATATCTGTACTCGTCTATAATGATTCTGTTTGTGTGTTATTTTCTTCCTCTTAAAATACGCAGATTTTAATTCCGTTTATACCATAATTGAATAAATAAATAATCATTAAGGAGGAGGTTTGTATATTTGTTAGAATATACACATGTGTGTGGAGTGAATAAGTACAATTATATCGATGAAATATTGACCAAGTTATAGCTTCATGAGGTCCAACTCTCTAGAGTAGACTAGGGGTTGTCTAAGTCTCCCGTATGTGAGTAGGGACTTGTGTGTGTGAGCAAGTTGTGAGCTCACATGGGGGCGTCCTCGGGTGGTGGTCCTCCTAGATATGGAAGGGTGCCCTTGCTGACATGTATCAAAAACTGGTCGCCCCGGACTGTGTGTTCGGGTTCGGCTGTGGAAGGTTCCGTGGAGTATCTCCGTTCTACGCAGAGATGGGATGAATCAGGAGGCTGGTGCAGGATAGAGTCAGCCTAACCCGGAAGCTAGACGTGACGGGAGTTTTCGCATTTAAGCACCAGAGCCGCACGGTGGCATGCTTTGGCGATCCCGTGGGCCACATTATGCCGAAATAAGGGCTAGACCCAGCTGCCTGGACCAGAGCGCTCCTAGCAGGCAACCTGAGGCAGGATGAGTTTCTCACTCCGTGCATCCTCTCATTGGCCCCGACGCAGCGGGTGCACAAATTGCATTCTCATTCGGTAGAAAAAATGATGTCCCTGGGACAAATAATAATGTTTTTCATAGATAAAAATTACCTTTTTCAAGCTTCATTAATTTATCCTCAAGTTAATTTATTGCTGTTTTATATAAAATTTTGATTAACAATCAACCACACTTTTGTATTGATATTGATTTATTTGAATAGATGAGCCATTTACAAATTGCACTGCAATAGTAACAAGTGAACATACATTTGACGAACTTATTGGCGCTTCGGGTAATACGACTGCGGTCACTTTGGGATTGGAGGAATATCGAAATAACGTCCGGGTAACGAATCGCTGTGAATGGGGAAATCGGGATATAATAACTTTGAAGTGTGCTTGATTTCAGTCTAGATTTCCTACAGAAATTCAACAGAATTAAAAAATTGGTTGACGATTGCTTCACCGCTAAATGAAGTAATCTCTCGTCTAACATTAAGAGTGAACATAAATGTCGTAATAATACTCAGTAACGTAAAGAGATGTTTAAAATGAGTAAAATATTATTTTTATTTACAAAGGTGTGAAACTTTCCAAATAAAAGCGTAAATATTTTTTCAGCAATTGAAGAATGGGGACATAACGACGCGGCCTAAACTTTCCGAGCTAACTCAAACAGCGGCGTCGTGTGCCAATTTTGTAAATTAATTATCGACTTTTACGGTTTCCTTCCATTGTGGCAATTAATTACAACCACTAGATACATAATCTCGTTACGAGGCCTCGCCCGGCGCCGGTGCAGCGAGCTACACTAAAATTACGGAAATAGTCCGTGAACGGTTTTTATATTGGTTCGAGATTTGTATAATTGTATATTTTTATACAGCACAAAATTAATGTGTATATAAATCATCTACTAAAGATTAAGACTGCTCAAATTTTTAAGAGCTGCGATTAAAATAAACTTAAAATTTATATATCTTTAGAAGGAGAATTATCTGGCTATGTGTTGTTTTTATAACGCTTGGAGTAGATAACTGTTTAATATATACTTTAATATACATAATAGAATTTCAGAGAATTCTACCTCTAAATTATTATGTAAACCAATAATATAAAGAAGTCTATGTATTTTAAATATCGAACTAGAGTAATAATATCAATACATATTTTAAGAAAACATACCTACTAAATATATAAACATACATACGTAATGCCACTGTAGTGGCCCAACATTTTGTAAATTAATTTAGCAGACTCGTCTTTGTCGCTGCAGCCTCGCGACCCAGAAGCAGCTCCTAGCTAATAAATCGTTTAGACTTACAGCACTTGTAACTCCCACACGCTTAATTTATTTAGATATTTACATGTAAACGTGTTTCCCTAATACGTAGCTTATACGTTAGATCTTATTGTTATAGTAAATTCCCGAGTTTCCTAATGGGGCATGGGGCAGATACATTTTTGTGTATGTTTCACTCGCTTTTCTTCACAGGCATATGTCTCAGCCTCTATGCCCAGAACACAAAGGCGGTGATCTCCGAGTTTCCCAGAAAGTGACTCTTTTTAATATAACCCTTTACCGATATTTAATCAAGCTGGAATTTATACACGTATATAATATAATATGATACTGACCTGATGGTTTAGGCAATTTCCTAATAACCACAATATACGGTCAACCATCTCAGAAAAACTTGCAAAATAAAGTACAGACCGTTTACATAATACCCAAAGTCAGTAGTCTTTTTTTCCACTGGAATAGTACCCAAAAAGGTTACGTCGAGTCTAGAAACACTTCAAATACCGGATTAATTAATCTATCTACTACAGAATCTTACTTCATCAACTGTTTCCTAATCAGCCTTTGGGCCTATCGTGCTTGGCCAAGACTCGTATAATTTTTGGCCCTCTTGAAGGAAGACAAAAAAAGTCGCGAATAATAATAATAATTCTTTGTTCAAACGCAAAATAAAACGAAATCCATATATCAATTCATCTAACGAAGCCATTCTTATCACCATTCGCTCTCGAAAACACTGAACCTGACAATTAATTTAGCCGAAGCGCCGCAAAAACACGACAATAAAAATAACACGTAAAAATAGAAAGTGATAGGATTTAGTGCGTTTTTATCGGCGAATATATTCAGCGAGCGGAACAGCGGAAATAACTTAGTGAATTCCGACCGTTCGGGAGTCCGCGGACCGCGACCATCGCGATATTTTAAATATATGACATCGAAATATTTATTCACTGGTTCACTAGTTACGCTACGCCTACGATAATAGTTTAACGATGTAACTTTAGACTTGTTTTTAATTTCGATGTTACTTAGAATGAATTATAATATTGAATGAGTCATAAATTGAATTTGCTTAATCTACGCTGTATAAAATACAGAAGAGATGCGTTTGTCTTTCTTTATAAACAATTTTATTACATACAATTCTGCGCATATCTTGGTAAAAATAATTCTCAGCTGCATTTTTAAAATAATTAAATTGAATTTGAATCGCGAATTTTATGCCAATCAAAAGTTTTGCTTCGTTATCGCCTGAATGTTGCAAAGTTTATGATTTTATTCATAATACTTCATTTGAATTGTTGATTTCACCGTGGCTCATACAATCATAATTTGATCATTTTTATTAATATCTCTGAATTTAAAAAGCAATTTGTAAATGGCCGATCACACCGATCTTTAAGCATACGTGATTCTATAATTGTTTTAAACGTATTTTTTAATAATTATTTAAAATTGCATCTTATTTACTTTTAACTATGATATAAATGTTATCTTTCTACAATATAACTTGTTAGTTTTAATTAAAGCGCTATCAGCAAATATTAATAATTAATATCGCTTATCCTTAAATATTAAGGCCGTACCTATTAAGTTATAAATAGTCGTAGCCGAATGTCACCGTTTTTTACACATAGGTATTAAAACTTTAATGACGAATAACACTTATTAACATGACGTACTCTATTTAGTATTCATTTGTACCGACTCATGGAGACTCGTGGTCATGACGAGACTCTATAGCTTAATGCTTATTCATTAAAATTTCACAATTATTAAACGTCATGAACTAACTAACTGTTCTATTAATTAATAGTTCTACATCGTTATTTCATATTTGTAATAATAAATCCATAACTTTATTTTGAATTATGATATAAATAATAATAAATTCAAAAAATAGGTATACTGATAAACAATATACATTATACTCCATCTATGTTTTTAGATTATTTTTAATTATTAAATTTTTAATTTTAATTTTTAATAAGTACTAGTGGACCCCGCAGACGTTGTTCTGCCACAATTTTGGCTTCGAAATTATATAATTAAATTGACTCTAGAAAACGTTTGTATGGGAAATAAAAAAGGGCTGTTTTTAGGGTTTTCCCGGAAATTATTCGATTTTTTCTCGCCTTTTAAACCTTCCCTAGACCTCCACGAACATTTCAAGACTAAGATAAGATAAATCCGTTCAGCCGTTCTCGACTTTTAATCAGACTAACGAACAACAATTCACTTTTATTTATATAGATTAAAAAAGCCACTCAGACAGCGACAACGCCCCACGCTTCCCTGCAAGCAGGAAAGTGAACGATCATCGAGGGCTGGTGACATGCGCCACCGCCCGCCTCACGCTCAGGACGCCGCGCCACGTCTCCTCATCATGGCCGGTAGTATCCCACGTATTGTGGAAAGTTTCGTGAAGAGCTTACTATAGAAATGATCCTATGAAGTAAGGTCTTAGTGAAATTCTAGAAAATGAGCATTATATCTAGTCTGGGAAGAATTTTGATGGCGCGATGTGGAAAAGACATAACAGACGGTTACGCCACCTTTTGAAATTCTACGAAAATAAATAAAATGCATTTTTTTCAGATACAGTGACACCTAGCGGCGATTTTTCTTCCAAATCTAAGAGCTAATGTTTCAATTTCTTTTGATTAGTTATGTAATTTAAAATAGTAATAATAATAATAATATAATTCATAATTAATATAATCTATTGCTTTTCACAGGTATAGTCTTATCTTTGTCTAAGAATAGTATTAAATAACCGCTAGTGGCTGTTTGTTAAAGCGACATCTAGTGGTATAGATCTGTCATTACTTGCCAGTCACACCTAACGGGATTTTTTTAATGATCTTTAGTTTGGTAATAACTACATCTTATATAAAATTTAGATACCATATAAAATTTACAAAAATAAGGCCACTCCGAATTTAACCAAACTCTCACGATTTTAATGCCATTTCTTTTGAGAGCAATAAAACATAATATTTGTTAATAAATTTTTATCTAAAACATACAGGAGCAGATATACAGTAATTAGTATTAAATGTAACATTGAAGTATTTGAAGCGAATATTTCCGATCGGCCGAGCTCGCTGCTTCATCGATCAAAAAACCCTAATAAAATTACGGCAGAGTGGGTGTTAGCAAATTAGGTAAACCTTAACCGATTGATTGATGGTGAACAACCTCCATAGCGTATAACATTTTATTTTTTAGTTTCAGGTAAAATGCAAAATTATTCACGTTATATCTATTCTTTTTCGTGTTACAGAATAAATATGATAAGCAAATCAGTAATAAATTAATCATAAACAATTTTTATCACTTATAATACAATTGTTCATGATTAAAAATGTTGGTCTTGATAAATATTGTATTATTCGCCTATGTAGGTAAAAGGATCGTCCCTGTTACAACAAACATATTATGCCTGACACTCTGAATGTACCTCAGTCATTGACATAGTATTAACTATTAAAGATGATCAAAGACCTCAGTACAAAAAAGCAAACAATTTCAATTTACAGTATTACTTAAGCAGAATTTATAACATGATTATACTGTAACAGCCATTGAGAATTACACAAATCAACTCAAAAGGGCAATAAAACGTTCTCACAATTTTAAATTCATTTCAATATATTTGCGAAGAGACGCTCGGGTCTTATTCAAAACCATCCCAAATTCATATCAAACTTTTCAAATATACTTTCACGTCTGGTTTCCCGTAGGAGGGAACCTTCCTAACTACGTAAATAGCAGCAATTGTCGTGTCATATAATAAATATATTGGCCTTCATGTGACTGTTATATTGTTTTTGTATAAATTATGGAAAAACCTTTCAAGAATTGAGAATTACATTATAGTATATGTGTAGTATGTACATTTCAAAAACAAATTTATCTTCTGCGTTCAAAAGTTTAAAACTGAACCTTAGTTTTGAGTATCTATTTTATCTCAAAAGTAGTGCCAATTTTAAATAAAGTAGTAAACATTATAAAAATTACTCAAGCTTTATTTTCGATAACTGAATCTAAGACACTGTAAGTGTTTTATTTATTTAATAATTTAACTCTCGGGACTTCTTCCTCTTATAAAATAAATATAAAAATTACCATTTCAATTAAAGAGTGTTAAAGCAAAAACAACTCAACGGTGAACAAAAACTCATTTCATCTGCACCTTGAAATGACGTTCCGAACACTTTTTCATTTCACAACAAAGAAAAGCCTTTTGAAGGAACGATCGATGCCATTCAGACTGTGGAGAAACAATGAGAGGATTGTTCGTGTACTCAGACAGTCATCAACTTGTCCTCTTAAACATATTTTAAAGACTCTTCTTTGATTTGCGTTTTTATGTATCGACAGTGGAGCGTGGGACTCACTGCTGGGAGAAAAACCTCAGCCAAATGCAACTCACAGTTTTCACCTTTTCCATGTAAAACGATGGTTGGATAGATGGAAGTTTTGATATTGAGCGAAATAGATTACTAATCCCGTGATAAGATAGTATATGGGAGTGTAGTAGAACTGCAAATACCAAATACCTAAAATTTTGTCTAAAAAGCAATAGAAAAAGAAAATGAAGAACGGTTACAATACAACAGTAAGCTGTTTAAATTGTTAATTTCTTATCTATTAATCTTCCGTCATATTCCGATGCCTTGTTATCGTCATGTTATCGTCAACCGTAAAGGGAGCACAGAGAGAGAAGGCCTAGCACGAACAACTTGCGAAAAAGTATTCATATCATCGAGCTGTCATTTGTATGATATTTCCAAGATTTCAAATAATTTACAAATAACTGACAGATTTACGATTCGAATACTTTCTCGATCGTCGTTCGTGCTAGGTCCTCAGTTCGATTAAATACTTGTTTTATAAATATTTATTGGAAACAATATTATGTTTCCACCAGCACCTTCAAGTTAAACCAACTGCAACGTACCGAACTATCGCATCGTTATATAATTGTTACTCTTTATAGATAGCCATAAATACCATAATATATACATTCAATAACCTATTGTTTCAAAATAAAAGCTCATATCATCTCTCATAATGAGTTCGCTACACAATTACCAACAATAAGAACTTGGTACTTCACAGAGAGTATTCAAATAAAATACTTTAATTTCGCATACCGAAACTTTTTACTGGGAATTTTTTAATTTTTACGCGAAAAATTTCCCAACTTCCACATTTGCCCCGCCGAATGCCTGGCGCGCCGCAGCCTCCGGCCTGCTTTGGGTTTTTATTAATATACTTGATTAATATGCTATATGTTCTTCCGTATACCTAATAAATATTGTGTACTCGGTGGTAACAAGAAATGGCTTAAAGGTGCCAGAAGTACATTTAAATAAAGTTTTCAGAAGATATGTTTAGATGTTTGTTTCATAATCGTTTTATATTTACCGTATCTACTCATCTGTAACTCTAAAAAAATTAATGATGATCAAATAGTATTTACAATGTTAAAGTTACTAAGAGCACGTGTTAGACGTCCAGTTATTCGTATAGTACATTTACAATTAATATATTTTCTCAATAAAGTAGGGAATGTTGAATGTAAATCTACCACTTACATAGGTACTTCTGGGTTAAGCCTCCCCGAAACAGTGTTTAAAAATAAAAATGCACAGAAAATTATACAAACAAGCCTTCTAGCGACTATTTGTTACTGTGTCTATTTTTCATAACTAATAATAGTCTAGTATCAGACAATATTCTAATATAAATTATTGTCTTAGTTAATATTATTTTAATAAAGTAATTTTACTCGGAAGAAATTATGAAAAAATAAGTAGTTTAGAATTTAAAAGTTCTTGTTATTGTTATTAAAAGAAGAAACTACAATCTTTAAGTCCAATAAAACCAATAATAATTAATTAATCCTTAGTTTCATACACGCCATGTCTTCAAGAAATAAAGTCACTAAGATAAAATGTTACAAAACTATTTCCTTCATAACTAAGAATTCCCTTCAGCATTTCATACTTGAACAAATTTCAACAAAGGAAGTTAAAGCTGTAATGAAATAAGATGTAAGTGGGGGGTCGGATGTGAAGGGGGAGGTGAGGGGAGGGAGGGGGCGATATCTAATGCGTTTACACTGCCCTGTCCATCCAAGGATGAGCATCAATCAAAAGCCATGAAACAGTTTAAACGAATTTGCTTTTCTTGGTGAATGACTTTATCGAGTTAAAATAGCAGATGTTATAACTTTACAAGTATTAATTTTTGCGTGAAATGCTGGAACATCCTTAACTTATTGGTCTTGTCTCGTGGATTTCTTACCATGATCATATACTTGTAAGTACAATTATTTAGATCTGGGGAAATTCGTGATCACACGTAGACGTACACAATGAGTAAAGTCATGGATGCCTTGCTTTCATCAATAGGTACTTAAAAAAATATCATACATTTCACCCCATTTTAAAAGTAATTCCACATATTCAAATTCAAAATCATTTATTCATTTAGGTAACACAATGTATATGGATGAACGTCAGTAAAAAATACATATTAAATGCTTCCAATTTTACATTTACCACCAGTTCTCAAATTAAGGGCATAGAACGGAAGATAAGAACTGGCAAGAAACTCTTCGTCACTCTTTTTAATCGCCAAATTATTGTTTTACAAAATATTTGTAAGGCGCTGCAACCATTACACCATGTTCCACATGACATAATATGTGTCACCTCCAGTACTTATATAACCTACTCACATATCTACACCATGCAACATTAAACCGTGAAAAAAAAATTCAATTTCACACTTGAATTCCTTTAAAAGGTCCAATCTCTTGAGTAATTCGTTAGAGCCTAGTTGCTTTGTGCAGGGCTGACACTCGCACCTTATTAAGGTAATAATATCAATATAATGAATTAACAATGTAAACTAAATAGAGTATCATATGCTATATTTGAACTGTTTCAATTTTAGCCAACAAAAAAAACCGTGAAAATGTAAAAGTCTGATGAAAAACGATTTATTTATCATATAATTTATCCGAGTGATTACAGTATGCTTGGTAACAAAAACAATATTTTCGAAATCTAATAATTAAGTAATATCAACTAAGAAGTATTTACCGCCATATATTCCCGCAGTCTTTAAATAATTTTGCGCTTACATGTCAGCATACTCCTGCAGTTTTCCTGATATCCGAAGAATTGGAAGACAGAAGATGGTACTGCATTATAATAGCCCAACCCAGAAGTACTTTTCTCTGAATTATTAAACCACATGAAACCATCTATCTCGCTTGATTACTGCAATTTTTGTCATATGTGTATGTTCTACAACAATACCTTGCATTGTATATGAGTTGAGTAGGTATATAAGGGTTGTAACTGCCTGTTATTAGCGATATCTTATTAGAATTAAAAATCTATATAAATACTGGCATGTTTTTCCTATAGCACATTTTGGCAACCCTATCTAGACTCGCGACATAAACCACAGTACTAAGTAGGCATAATCCAGTGCCGTTACTCACAGTTTTGCGAAGCCGCTGGGTAATGACTTAATTCCAAATTAAATTTCACAGGAATTACTAGCATTACTTTTATTTGTGAGAATAATGTGTCAGTATTGAAGTATTTACAAGATAATTTGATTATTTAAAATAATTAACATTCACGCATTCAATAAACGCGTGGTTTTAGACATAAATAAAATAAAATAAAATAAAGTATTTTAGTTAGTAAACGTAAAGTAACGTAAAGCACTTTCTTAGTTACCACAATTTAAATTGGAATCATCGAAATATTATATACATATATAATATACATATATACAATATACATACTAAATATCCCAAATCGTACACACTGACTGAAAGTACTTTGCATTTACCCTTTCACAAACTCATTGAAAATAATGTTAATAACCACAGAGTCGAAACTAGCAACGCTAATTAATATAGTAGTTACTAACACACATATTTATATCCGGAATTAAACGCACTAAGCACACAAACGCATCTGGGGATGTTTGGGATGCACTCCTGCTTCACTCTACAAAGAGACTTTTACAAATTAAAAAAAATGCAGATAAATGTTACCGAAATATCAAAGGTTCAACTATTTTAGTTCAAATCTTGCGCTGTGCGGGCTTAGATTTTTTTAAACTGCTGCTATTTAATCGAGCGAAGAGAAGTTATCGTTTTGGTTTTCTAAAATCCACAGCAGATAACTACACTTTCCGAGTAAGGACGCTCTATTGGACTGTACTAATACAAACTGCGCTGCGGTAATGCAATTTTATTAAGTAAAAATAAAAATCTAGAACTCTTAGTGCCAAAAAAAAATCGGAATCGTTAACATTAAAATAAATATACGAGTAATATTATATTGCCAGTATTCTTTTGATATAGATGAATTGGTATTCTCGAAAAAAAATAAAACTTAAAAAAATATGTTATTAATTTCAATAAATTAAATAAATTGGTACTTCCTTTATACGTCTCTTATGAAGACGAGCTAATTCAACATTTCTACTTCATGAAATAGTAGTCCGTATTCCATATATACTCGTATATCGATGGTTCGTGTAGAATCCCAACGGGACGACATGTTTATAATTTTCTGTAAACATGTCTTCCCCGCGTATGGTGAATTCGGGCATTGATCGGGAGGAATATCGAAATTCCGACCGGGTAACGAACCACCGTTCATAGATGGAAAAACCGTGAACTGCATATTGACCGTTTCGGTGTCAGGATTTCCGAATGGTCTAAAATGTAGGTCGACAGCGCATCATTACTGATGTTCTGAGGTTGAGGTATTACCTACCATTACGTGATCCTCATGCTCGTCTGTCGATATCTAACATAAAAAAAGGATTTCCCCTCAACTTGACATTTAGCGATTATTTATTAGTTATTTAATTTACACTTAGACGTCCCGGTAGATGTATCAAGCTAAGTACGATTTGATATAATAGTGTAATAATAGATAGCATAACGAAATAGATGATACTAAACTAGTACCAAAGATTTTCCTAGGCAATAAGTCGAAATAAAACTCTACTCATACCTAATTGGAATGCAGAATCCGGAAACTAAAATAATTTAATTCTGTTAGCAATATTCTAAAGTAATGCGATTAAGCTGTTTGACTTCCGCTCGCGAATCGCTTTAATTATTAAATTATTATTTTTACTTCATACTTCGTTTTTTAATACACTCATTAAAATTTTCAATAAGACCATGACTGGTTCGTTGAGTAAGTTGACGATGGTTCAAACGAACTTAAATTTTACATTGCATGATGTAGGTATAATAAAATAAATCAACATCACTGCATTTGAGATCTTTAATATATTATGTATGTACGTGTAACTCTCTTGGCACATATTATAGGTAATATTATAAACGTATATAAAATCGGGGTTTTGATGCATTTCTCTATAATATCTAAAATAATAGAAGTCTCATACAGTAGGTATTTCGTTATCAGTTATCACGATAACAAAATAAACTTAAAGCTAGTAAAATATATAGTAAATTGTAAGTACCATTAAGGTTTCAAGTTTATCAGATAATATGGCGGCGGCGCTGGGAATAAAGTCGATGTATGTATTAAATTGATCCGAACCAGTAATGGCGCGTCAATCGCAGCACACACGCGTGACATTATAACGGAAGAAAAGGATTTTTTTAAATATTGAATCCTGATCGGGAAAAATAAGTTAAAGAGAGCTTATTTCTTTGCTCTTTTGTTATTCTGTTACGGATACTTTTGAATGGTTAAGTGAATTACTTTGTAACCAATCACATTGAAAAGCAAACTTTTTAGTTTTAACATCTACACTCTACAATATATTATTTTGAAATGTATACCTTCATAGATATTCATCGTTACTTTCCAGTTTTAAGGCAGATTCGAAATACCACCGGGTCGTAGGTATATTCATTTTTTTTTTTAATTACAGTTTTAAGATATTTTGAATAATGAAATCTCGAGCTTCAATAAGAAGAATACGTATATTATGACTCACCAGCAGCCAGATCCCCTTATTTCAAATCTAAAACGAATCGGCTGTTAGAAAATTGGATCAATTAGCCAACGTCTTAAGAGATATGTTATTTTGTATAGCAACTTTGTGAAATTTCAATTAAAAAAACTGTCACTTTTCAGTCTACCCGTGTCGACGCTTGTTATTCAAATTAGTACTAGAAAGAAACCACGAGATAAAATAATATATAAACTGCGTTGTATCCCTATAAAACTACAACTTTTAAATGGGTTGTTCCTCGCGTCAAACGCGTTCATTCCACGTTTAATTGTTTTTATCTGCTACACTAGTGAGTTATGAACATAGACATAAAACTTTCATAAAACATAGACATAAAATAATATGTCAATTATGTTTTATATAGAAACCTAGAACAACTTGTGAGATTCGAAATTGTTTTAGTTATATTAGTTAATTAGTTATAGTTTGACCTCTGCCGGCCTAGCATGACCGCCACGAGATATGTCGCGGACGAGAGAAGACAAACTAAGATGTAAGAAATCTCGATATATTATATCTTGACATCGACAATTTTGATAGAAAAGATATCTCGATCGACAAATATATCTATTTTTGATATTAAAAGTCAAGTTTTAAGTGTAATTGTCATGTTAGACCCGAAAGAAATAGAGCGATAATCGATTAAAACACGAGAAAACGGTTGACAAAATTTTGTCGCGGTTGTCATGCTAGGCCGGCTGATTGCGTTTTAACATAAAGTTCGGAATGCAAAAAAATATTTACAGTAAAGACACGGTTTTTGCAATACACATTATTGTATGGAATCGTTTGCTAACAAACAATTAGCAGTGCAGTCTCGTTCGCTTCGATGTAATAGAAATAGACGCTGATTTCATGGATAATGGAGCGACTGCAACGATGCTCACAGAAGTGCAGGCTTCTGTGAGCATCGGGGTAAGCGCTGCCCGCTGCCCGGGCCCGGTGTTCACTGAGTTGCTGTTTCATTACACATTACACGTTATAGGGTTGACAACTGATTTTTTAAAAAAAAAATTAACATGTTTATGTTATTATTATTATCTTTTTCACTATGATTGCTTCTAATTTAATAAACTAGATTATAAGCTACTGAATTTATGTGTTATTGCAACAAAACATCTGTTTTTATAATATATTAATGATTGGCTGTTACCAAATAGGGTTCATTTGTATCATAACAACTTAATATAATAAAATGCCTTTAACATTTAAATTATAATTTTTTATGTAATATTACTATATGTATCATCCCGCAAAAATAACGATTATATCAATCACAAACAATATAATATGAACTAATTATTGCCAATATATTTTGACGATATTTTACCATAATCTGTATACAATATTTTTACAAACACGGAAGATTATCTCAACTATACTACACTTATCACCAAGACGCCTTAATTTACCCCTTACATTAAAGTAACAAACAGGTAAACAACGTACAGTGCGATCTAATTTCCTAATTAGGTCATTCTAAAAGGCAATCGCACGCGGCAGCCCTAGCGCTCGGCGTTAGACAATTCCGTTTCCATTGTGTCGGGACGCGGCGAGCGCACGGTGACATCTCCACACAACAGCCGTGTTTCTCTCAACTCCGAATTCGTCGACAACCTCAATTGTATTGACAATCGTATTTGTGTTGCTTTTTAGGTAACGATTTTGAACTTTTAATTATTATTATTCACAATTTTTAGTGTCATTGAGATGAGACCCATGTGGTATGGATTTTAATCCCACAGTAGGCATCTATAAGCCCTATATTAATCTGATTTTCGTGTTTTCCTAAAATCCTTATTACTAATAATAAGTCGTAAAGGAAGGCGCTGAGGAGTGATAGCATGTCTGCCTGAAGATGGTCAATGCGAAAATTCACACATAACTGACATTCAAACTAAATAAACCATTAACTAAGCATAAAGCTGCACGTAATACATATTTCTTAAAATAAAGTTCCCTGCGACACAACGTCATGTAACGCAAAAGTTTTCTTAAAAAAAAACGTAACTTTAGATTATATTGCTATATTTTCTGTGATTCAAACCGAACATCATCACCTTGGCTATATTGTCTGTTACATACTTCACAACTAATAGTTCTAAAAAAAGCACAATTTAAAATCCAATCAATAGAAATGCGTCTAGCAGTTAATTCTGGAATTATTCATCTGGTTTAATTTAAAACTTAACGAAGCATAAACCCAGCACTTCGCGAACTTTAATACTGAAACTGCACGATTTTATTGAATCCCAAACTTTAAAGTTACGATCTGATTTATACTCTTAAAATAGCATTCGAAAAGAAGCACAAATTGTTTGAAAGATTTTTTATAAAGTATGAGGATAATTGGAAAAGTTGTAAATAGTTGCGCTGCAAGTTGGTCGAGGAATCGCTGCGACGCGACGCGACGCCGCTGACCGCACAGCCGCGGTCCGGCGGCGGAAGTGAATTAAGACTATACAACTTTGAGCCGGCGGTTTACATTTTGTGAAGCTGAGTAATTGACTAACTAGCAGTTCTGTGAACTAAAGTTAATAAATAAAATAAGCTTTTTATTAAATACACACGATTGGAAACTACCTTACCTAATTCTGAAGATAGAAGCCTCAAAATTACACAACAGTGCTCCATTCACCGTTTGAAAGCGTTGTCGCAAAAAAATGTAGAAACCCAAATAAATATAAAGTTCATTGTACTGTTTCATCGATGTAGGATTTGAAAAACAATCGCTGACAGCATGATTTTAGAAAATTTCCAAATAAATACCATACAGCCACTTAGGTTTTTCAGGTCAATTCAGCATGCCTTAATATCTGCAATAATTATTCATTTTACGCTACAAAATTTTCCACTTGTCGACAGTCATTAATAATTTTAATATTCGGTTTGTACAATGTGCATCCCATTTATTGTATGGGGTACTTTTGTTATTTTATTGTATTTTTGCTAACAAATTAATACCTGACATATGATTATAAAATGAAAACTATAGCAGTAATGGCAAATTAATTCCATCGTATTCCTTTTAATAATGAGTTAATTTAATAGTCAGTGAGATAAATTCAATCAGCAAGTAATTGTACTTCACTTCAACCTACCGAAGAGCGTTACATATGACAAAGAAATAATTAAATTCCCTATTTGTATCGTCCTCTGTACTCGCTATGTACTTACACATAATCAAACAAACACCCACACATACACACGCCCCACTCAACCAGGGCTGTCAGATTTTCTTTTTTCGGTTAAATACGTTTCCTAATTCCAGTTTTACATAAAAATATAGCACACTTTATTAAAATTCTAAATAGACATGCTGTTTCTCTCAACTCCTCGTTTTATTTATTTGAATTTGTGATTTTCCTAAAATTTCTATAGTGTAATAGGCGAAACATATACTAACGTTTATGCGAAATATATTATATTGAAATAGGCTATACATAGTACTGTATCCTATTTATGACTTTACTTACGTAAATGACGGTCAAATAAAAAAAATCACACACATCAAATATGTTATTAATTAAAAAATGTAAAACATGGGCTTTAAATAAAAAAGAAAACTTTTTCCTTCTTACAGAAATACGAATCGTGTACAATGTTATATGTGAACTAGAAATTTATGAACATGGTTGGTAGCCCTAGACTGCCAACATCGTATTGTCTGAATCTTTAATTACGGACCACAAACAGAGTGATTAAAGAGGTAGAAAGCAATTAAGTTGACTCAGAGGCTGTTATTATTGCTGATTCTCTATTTAACTGATCGGTAACCAGTGCTATACAATTGATTCGTGTCCACACTGTGATCAATACGTCTTGAAGTCAGATTGACTAAAATTAAATCAGAAAACCGAAATTAAAAAAAAATTATATTACTTCATTAACAGATTTAAATTTGTTATAGAGGAGACGGCAAGGGTTTGATGAAAACAAATTGATAATTCGTTATGATATTTTTATTTACTTACATAATGAAATAGCATATTAAATAATTTACATCTCTTGCCGCCACGTCTCCTTGTACGATTATTTTATCATAAAATTAGTAACTCAAAGTACTGTAGTAATATAAATATATAAATTACATATTTAAATAAATTAAACAATATTTACTATCGCCTTGTTGGCCTACGCATTCCGGTTTACATATACTTTATACAAAACAAAAGAACATTATCTAAGAAATACGTGCAGTGCAACGATATTTTGAAATGTAGTAGAAGAAGTAAAACATATTTTTATTCAATGTTATTGTAAAAATATTTAAGTTATTATACGGGTTAATATTTAATATGCTGTAACTTTCTATAAATGTAAAGAAATTAATCATATTATTATAGAATATACATTTAAATAATAATTTATATTGTAGAAGGTACAATACTATATTTTTCCAGTTCGATTAAAAGATAAGATATTTGAACTTCTTTAATATCAGACCAAGTTTTCGAATAAAAATTAGAATGACCTCTAAATAATAATAAATGCTTAATATTAACAGTAGTTACTTTTTTTCGCGTCTCTTATGATGTCTGGATTAACCCTGTTCCACTTCAAAATATTTGATTATACTCGTATTAAAGAAAACTGTCTAGCTAATTAAATTCACTTTGATCATAATTTAATAAGCATCAAACTAAAGACGCGACAGAGAAATTCTATTTATACAAATCGTTCAATGGCCGCTGTATTATACCAACTTATCGCAAATCTGCTACGAGTTGAGGGGTGTTCCTCAAAAACATTTTCAAAGTTATTTCCAACTCAGTAATATTCAAAATAAAAATGATCAGTAGAGATGTAAATAAAATTCTCATTCAGTTTGTAAAATGGTAACAGTTTGGACTCCGTAAATTGTTGGGCGGCGTTCTGGCTTCGCTTATTGTTGTCGGTTGAAATTACACTTTAATGGATCTTATTCATATCACATTAGGGTATATATTTGTACGGCTAAGTATTGAATAAGTTTGTAAAAGTTAGACGTCTGCGGTGCGTTGGAAGTTGTGAAATAGTGACGTGCATTCGATGCAGGATGTGAAACATACGAAATAACTAGTGTTTAATATTTGGTATTCTGCAACTGAATACTGAACGCGGCAAATTTTTGAACAGCGAGGGGTATAATCTGGTTCGAATAGTTAAGGCTAATCTTGTTAACTAGGCCCCTTGTATCCAGTCACAAATTGGATATCACCACCCCACGTTACAGTAATGATATAGCAAAGATAGAATATACCTATCTATACCTACTAATGTTAATAAAGAGGTAAAATTTGTGAGGTTATTGGGGGTAAGTAATCTCTGGATCTACTGAACCGATTTTAAAAATTCTTTCACCAATAGAAAGCAACATTATCAGCGAGCGAGTTTTTTTTTTGTGTATAGTATCTGTGCATCGACATTGCACCCGTGAGAAGCCGGGACGTGTTGCTAGTATAGTATATAGTAAGGAAAGAGGAGCTATGTTCTCTGTTAACATATTTAATATATAGAATTAGATAAATTATATTCTACTAAATGGAGTTCATCGTGTCGATTTCTTCATCGATTCGATGATATTTTCAAAATAAATGTATGTATATGTGTGTATGATAAATGCAATTATAATAAAGATCTTCAGAGAGTGATGAATATAATAATCATTCATATAGCAAGTTTGAATGATCAATATTTGGGATATCGAATTTTATATTTGATATTTATATATTTCAAGTTTTACCTAAAAATAAAATGTATTAATGCTCATATTACCTGATAAATTGCTTACTCTTTCAAAGAAGATATCTTTATAAAATGCTCACGTAGAATTTGTTTCTAACTCTGAACTTTACTGCGAAATGTTTCTGCGCACGGTATCACGTATTTCCCATAACTTCAAACCGCTAAATTCCATACAACTATCTTATTATTATAGGCTATGTTATTGGTATTTCAAGATTATAACATATGATGAAGAAACACTATTGGCTCAAAAAAGACGAATATATGGAAAGCCATAAAAGTGGGTCTCCTGCTAAACTGGCACCTTTCAAAGCAACACTGGCTTTAATTTCATAAAATGGTTTTTCGTGTGAAGTTGTTTCTATAATATTGTCTTTTATTAACGCGAGTATCACACATTTAAATAAAATACTGTATACCGGATTAAAACGCGATTTATTATTTAAATTATTTATCCCGACGTTTCGGATGCTTTTCAGCAACCGTGGTCGCGGGAGACTGAAAGATGACCGTTGTCTTATATTTGAAATGTCACAAAGTTGCCATATTTAATTCAATTAAATTAAAAATAATCTATTAATTTAGGTAACACAATGTACATCTATGAACGTCAATAAAAAATAATACATATTAAATTACTAATATTACTAATATTAAATGCTTCTAATTTTACATTTACTACCAGTTCACAAATCAAGGGCGTAGAGCGGACGAGAAGAACTGGCAAGAAACTCGCCGCCACTCTTTTTAATCGCCAAGTTTTTGTTTTACAATCTTTACATATTAACGCCATCTATTCCTACGGAGTTGATATTTACTGTAATTTTCTATATTATGACAATATTGACTAACGGTGTCCTCTTGTTTTTTAGTATGTTTGATTTGGGGCTTTAGATTTTTAATTACTGGATCCCAGGTGTTAGAAAGTCTCAAACCATCTTCTCTATTGAAGTTAGGATGTTTTTTAATTTCAATAGCCTCACGTACTAGTCTGGGAAAGAATCTACTTTCTTTTGCAAGGATTTTCGGTTGGTCGAAACGTATGTAGTGGTTTGGTTTATCCAGAGTGTGTTCACATACTGCTGATTTAGAGTGACGTCTGTGTTTGATATCCGCAATGTGTTCCTTAAGTCGGTTTGAAATGCTACGTTTAGTTTGCCCAATGTAGGATAAACCACAGTCACAATCCAGTTTATATACACCTGGATCTTGCAAAGGAATATTACTTTTTATTGGTCTCAAGAATTGCTGAATCTTCTTGTGCGGCTTGAAAACTGTATTAATAGAAGCTCGTTTTAAGATTCTTCCAATCCTGTCTGTAACACCCTTCACATAAGGCAGGTAGGCTGGTAGACGTTGTACTGTTTGTGGTTTATTCCTGTTTCTGTGATGCTGTGGAGGCACCCGCAGCTTGTTGTCACGGAGTACCCGCTTAACATGCTGCAGTTCCCCGTTGAGGTGGGCAGCATCACAGAGGCGGTGGGCTCTCTGAAACAAACATACACCGACAGAAGAGAGTTGGCAAGGGTGGTGGTGGGAATCACCTTTGTGGTACCTATCAGTATCGGTACACTTGGCCATACTGTGTTTAGGAAAATAACCCATACTGATAGGTACCTCAATGGTGATTCCCACCACCACCCTTGCCAACTCTCTTCTGTCGGTGTATGTTTGTTTCAGAGAGCCCACCGCCTCTGTGATGCTGCCCACCTCAACGGGGAACTGCAGCATGTTAAGCGGGTACTCCGTGACAACAAGCTGCGGGTGCCTCCACAGCATCACAGAAACAGGAATAAACCACAAACAGTACAACGTCTACCAGCCTACCTGCCTTATGTGAAGGGTGTTACAGACAGGATTGGAAGAATCTTAAAACGAGCTTCTATTAATACAGTTTTCAAGCCGCACAAGAAGATTCAGCAATTCTTGAGACCAATAAAAAGTAATATTCCTTTGCAAGATCCAGGTGTATATAAACTGGATTGTGACTGTGGTTTATCCTACATTGGGCAAACTAAACGTAGCATTTCAAACCGACTTAAGGAACACATTGCGGATATCAAACACAGACGTCACTCTAAATCAGCAGTATGTGAACACACTCTGGATAAACCAAACCACTACATACGTTTCGACCAACCGAAAATCCTTGCAAAAGAAAGTAGATTCTTTCCCAGACTAGTACGTGAGGCTATTGAAATTAAAAAACATCCTAACTTCAATAGAGAAGATGGTTTGAGACTTTCTAACACCTGGGATCCAGTAATTAAAAATCTAAAGCCCCAAATCAAACATACTAAAAAACAAGAGGACACCGTTAGTCAATATTGTCATAATATAGAAAATTACAGTAAATATCAACTCCGTAGGAATAGATGGCGTTAATATGTAAAGATTGTAAAACAAAAACTTGGCGATTAAAAAGAGTGGCGGCGAGTTTCTTGCCAGTTCTTCTCGTCCGCTCTACGCCCTTGATTTGTGAACTGGTAGTAAATGTAAAATTAGAAGCATTTAATATTAGTAATATTAGTAATTTAATATGTATTATTTTTTATTGACGTTCATAGATGTACATTGTGTTACCTAAATTAATAGATTATTTTTAATTTAATTGAATTAAATATGGCAACTTTGTGACATTTCAAATATAAGACAACGGTCATCTTTCAGTCTCCCGCGACCACGGTTGCTGAAAAGCATCCGAAACGTCGGGATAAATAATTTAAATAATAAATCGCGTTTTAATCCGGTATACAGTATTTTATTTAAAGTTGTTTCTAGAAAAGCAATATTTTTTTTATTCCTAACCCACCCTTTAAACGCGAAACCTTTTAAGAAAAATCGAACACACAGATAATATTATAATTTACTCGGTTACTGAGTAGACTCAAGTACTCCACAAACAATCCCATTTCTTATTCAAATTTCGAGAATGAACCTGAGAATGGTGTTTTATCTGAAATAACTCGCAGTCGGGGAAACAAATAAGGCTCTCCAGATAAGTCGGGCTTATGTTAAATGGACAGAATAGTGTTTGCGATCGAGCGGGCACTTATAAAACATAGAGTAACCGTTTGCCCGGGTCTTAACCGGACCCGGGTAAGCCGGTAAGTGTGCCACGATGTTCAGATAAATCCCCATATTATTGTTATTGCGTCCCGGATAACCAGCGCTCTGGTCAAATGAAAAACCAGAAACTGTTTATATTTGAAATATTAAGATAATAAACTTGAATTTGAATGTATGAATAAAGACCGGTCACCATTATTGAAATATTAAGATCTATTTCCTGATATTCTAAACTTTTGTGTCACGGTTATGTTTAGTGACGACGGTATTCGGTAGTGCCGGGAGTGTCAAATAAGTTTGGGTAACAGATGTTTATCTCAAATTATAACTTCAATAGATGTCGACACTCGACAATATTATTGTATGTTGACGTTATAAAAATGAATTGCTTTAAGTTACATAAATTATTTAATAAGAAGTTTCAATAGAGGTATTAGTATATATAATCGACTAAACACGTAACCATCATCAAAAAACAATAATTAAACTATAACCAGATCTTTGCACGCGTAACATTTATTTGCCCTGCATTTTTTTTCTGAGTGACTCCGGCATTGCGGCGGGCGGCGGGCGCGGCATGCCTGTGTACACCTTGAACCCGTCGTACACGAACCACTGCAGCCCGGTGAGCGTGCCGATCATCACGATGCGAGCGACCAGCCCGCGCCAGATACCGACCATACCCACTTCAGACAGAATACCGCCGATGCTGGCACTCGGGTCCTTGTTTAACTTCGACACAATTGTATCCGACGGATGCGACACGATAGCGCACAACACCCCCGCTATATATCCCGCCGTGAACGTTAGAACTAATTGCTCCACCTTCGTACATTGCTCTCTCGGCTTCGGTACGACATTAGTGTACAGATACTCCAACACCTTTTCAAACGACGAGAACTTCATCATCGTATACGGCACTTGACGGCCCCATAGAGGCACTAAGCCTTTGTAGAAAACGCCAAAGCCTTCCGTGGATAACATGTGTGGCATCGCTTTTCTCATTTGGGATGTATAACCTGGAGTCGTCTGCATCCTCACTTTCGTGGCTTCAAACGGCGCGAGGAAGCAATCAGCGAGGAGCTCGGCGGAGGCTGAGGCGGCTAGATACATGTAAGTTCTGTACAAGTACGCTGATTCTTCATCGACCATAGTTGCGAATTTGTATTTGAAGTATTCGTAGCCGGAAAATTTGGCGGAACCTTGCAAAGAGTAACCAATTAGTGTCGGAGCCCAGCCTTTTACCAAATTGGCAGCGCCGCCTTCTTTATACGATATTCCGAACCCTTTGAAGATTGATTTATACTTCCCTGGATCGACTTGTAGTCGACACTTGACAAGATCCAGAGGTGTCACGAAGGTGTGCGTGGACCCGCAGGCCACCGCGCCGCCCGCAGCACACAGCATAAAAAATTTATTACTAAACATTTCACAAGAAACCTCCTCTTTTTTAGCCATGTTGTGTCAGGCACTCTTACACGTGAAGTATGGAATGGCAAGAGTTTGATGGAGTTGAGAGTTTCTAAAATTTAATTCAATTCATAATAACTTCAATGCCATTTTTCTGACTTTTTGTTTATATAAAAACAGTCACTTGCAGACAATTTCAGACAGGAATGTTTTAAAAAAATAGTCAAAGAGTTTTCAATAGACATTAGCTTGCTAGTCTGTGATATTCTTCTGACGTTCATCAGAAGAGATTTTACATCTTTGTCGGCTTAAGTGTTATTTAACTATTGTTTAAAAAAAAATACTAGAATCTCATTGTTTCTTATCGTCATAAGTAAAATTCCAAGTGTCGAGATATATGTAACGGATTTTACATGAGGCGTCCTGTAAAATTCTATTGTTTTCTTCTAGTAGGAGTAGTATAAAGTTATTCTTTCGCTACTTCTATGTTTTTGAAGCTTTTACAACGTGTGTTTTTTTAATAATGCTGACCCTCCCTTTAGGTTGGAAGAAGAACGCCTTCCTTCCTCCATAATGACATATTTGCTTGCTGATAAGCACCATTCAAAATAAAGCTTATATAAAACTAGCAATTGCCCCCGCAACCCCCCTTGTGGGTTGAATTTCGTAAAATCCGTTCTTAGCTGACCTCTACTCGGCGAAAGGAATATTCCTACCATATTTCAAGTCGCTACGCCTTATGGTTCCAGAGATATCGTGATGAGTGATTGTATAGGTGGAAATCTCTTTTATATATATAGAAGATTTTATGAAACGAAATTCCGTATCAAAAAACTAGTACACCCAAGCTACCATCGAACCAATCTCCGGTTTCCGAGAACAAAATGATAATTGCCATATAAATGTAAAGCAGTTATCATTTTGTTCTCCGGAGCCGGCGAAATATGTGAAATCCTGACGTCACAGTCTACCTGACACCTCTTGGAAGTTTAATTTGGGCAATGTCATTTAGTATTTTAAAAAATAAATACAGAACAGAATAAGCCCACTCTTGGCTACATTATATCGATCAAGGCCGACAGACTAATCAAAAACTACATAAAATGAAAAATTCTCAGATCTAAAATGTCAATCCGTTCAAAATATTATACTCTTATAAGATGGATCCATGTAGGTACTGAAAAATAAGACAGAGTTTGGTATTATTAAAAATTTATTAATTTATTTAAATTTTCCACTTGCTTAATCTAAGTTAAAATATAACACATTTTCCATATTCATCGTATGCACATATTTACAAAATAAACTTAGTCTATTGAATTGTGTAACGACTACAATGCCAGAAAGCGTTAACGAATATAAACCTATAAAAATGGCTCTATATAAAATAAGTAGACATAAATACTATAGTTTCTTAAAAAAATATGGCAGCTTTAAAAAAATCAAAAAGTGCTTGTTAAAAAAATATACGTGAATAAAGTTTATTTTAACTTTATCTGCTTTAACTTACCCTCCACGGGTTTCTCAAATAACATCCGCCGCACTATAATTACTAATAGCACATCAAATATTTCGCGATACAATCATTTATAAATGTCACCAAGTATGAATTGTATATGTATTGTACATATAAGGTATGTTTACATATATATTAACCTATCAATCGTTTTGAAAAAAATATTTTATTATAAAAAATATAAATAAATTAAAGCAAGTACGTAAAGTGCTCGGGCGGTATATATAAACATTCAAACAACATGATATCAATTCCAATTATTATTTTTATAACATACGAGAAATAAATAATTCTCTTAAATAAACTAAATTTCTTAATTTCCTACGCTGGCACTAGAGATGGCGGATAAGTAATTAGTTGCGTTAGTCGATATTTCGATATTAGGAGATCGATCTCCTGTTCCTACACTAGTATTGCTCGGTCACCGATAAATACCGATATCGCAAGTGACGATATCGCTTATCGTTAACTCCTAGTATTATGCACTCGATCACTTCACACTATTAATACTGTCGAGATCGTCTGAGTCACTTCGACGACCTTACGATTGTCGTGTGCGATTTCTTATTTCGAATAATATAAAATTTAATATAAATTTTAAATATAAAAATTAATTTAAATGTAACTTTATGAATGTCGTCAAATAGCTGTAAGAAATCGCACACTCAATAGTTGTACACATAACGTTAAACGGTAGAGTTCCATTCCGAACGAACATAATATGGCAGTGCGCACTAATTGACTGGTTTCATTGGCAGTGATATTACAATTCTTATTTACACCCAGATCAATCAATACAAATTGTATTATCTATCTGATAAATAAGGAGAACATTAAACGGTATCGTCTCACCGTGACAGTGAGACAGCATTCATATTAAGATTACCACTGGTCTTACATTGGACATAATAATTTGCTTCGTCTAATCAAAAAATATGAAAAATTCAAATTCGACAAAAATCTCCTTCAGGGAGAATTATCCGATAACGAAATACATACTTTAATAGTCTACGTCAACTTGAATGTTTCAAATTCAATTCAGCCAAATTCAGGCTTTAAATAAAGCACATCCAGCTAAAGTCAATCATTTTCGGGTTCGAAAAAACGTCGTCTCTACAGTGTAGTCATATTTATTATTATATTAATTATTAGACGTTTTATGGCTCTCTTCTGAAGCGCTGGACAAAGCCGTACCTAGCCGATTGTCTTCCTCATTATTTACGTCGGTAAGTGTACATGTTTCGATATAGAACAACAAAAAACACGACATGGTTCTAAAATCAAGGAATTGGCAGCGGTTGGGAGCTGTTGGGATCAGTTGGGAGCGGTTGGGATCAGTTGGGAGCGGTTGGGATCAGTCAGAAGGCGAGTGTCAGCGCGCAGGTGGCGCGATGCGCACCGACACGTACAGCCGGAGCGGCGCGGGGGCCAGCGGGGCCCCCTGCGCGCCCGGGGCGTGCCGGCGACCGCGCGCCCGGCCCGCCTGCGGGACCACCACGCGGGCCTCCAGCTCCAGCTGCCTCTCCAGCGCCTCGTGCGGCCGCAGGTGCCGCCGCAGCCGCAGCGCCCAGGTGCCGTCCTTCTTGTTCAGGATGAAGTCCCCGCCGTCGTCGCCGTACGCGATGCGGTAGTGCGGCCGGCCCTCGCCCTCGGCGGGCACCAGCCGCACCAGCGGCACTCTGCCCCACGTCTGCTTGGGGCTCGCGGTCACCACGATCAGCTCGGCTTCCGGCTCCAGGAGTGAACGACGGCCTGCACATTTATTTTTGGGACTTTAGTTTTACTCACTTTTTTAAAATATATGCTGTTTTCCTGTGAATTCAGATTCTTTCGATAAATCGGCCTGGCAAATGAAATATACAAGTGAGCACTGCCGAATTAGTTTTAGTTAGGAAACTTTAAAGCGCCGTAACTAATTAAATTACTGACTAATGGAGATATTATGTTTGTCTATACATAAACTTACCATCAAAAATAATACGAAGTGAAATAAATTAATTTACTCATCTCTTAATCGAGCGGTTCAACCGGCAAAAGAAATATTTTATGATGAAGTACTAGTGAACTCGGCCATTTATCTGGCCTAGACAGCTAGCCAGCTAGACACCGCCCCCGGGCCGAGCGGGCAGGCCCCGACATGTGCAGTATACTCACGTCGACTGCGGCGGCGGCGCCGGCGCACGAGCGTGGTGCCGTTCGCGTACACGATGCCCTCGTCGGGCGCGCGGCGGTGGCGGCCGTTGATCTGTTCAATTGGAATTATAAGTTATAGAAAACCACGGTAGCAATTAAACAACTATCACAAATTCTTTAAACGTCTATATAAAATAAACCTCATTTTCTTTAACTTGAAGTTTTAACGATAGCAATATGCAGCCCTCACCTTGCAGCTGAAGCAGCCCTCGGTGGAGATGAGGTCTTCGTCCCCGCCGACCTTGTACTGGTGTCGCACGGGGAACACGGGCGCGCCGCCGATGTCGTCGGGCGGCAGCGCGCCGTCCAGCGCCGTCAGGCAGTGCCCGGCGCCCACCAGCTGGTAGCCGGCCGGGCAGCCGCACTGGTACGACGCGCCCAGCGCCGTGCACCCGAACAGGCAGCTGGCCGTCGCGCACCCGCCCGCCATCTGCCGCGCACACGTCATGTATCAATTTTTGCCTTAAACTACTATTCCTCTTTTTCCTCAAGTTAGTTCTCAGTAAGAAGGCCAAAAATTGCTAGTTCTCTACTCTGCATCTATACCCAATATCCATAATAACAAAAGTACTGTTTTCCTTCAAGTAATGCGTACCAAAGAAAACTGGAATTTTGAATTAATTTGCAAATAGTCAAAACTTTCTGCGAACTAATTTAAACCTACAACTGCGTTACGTAACCAAGGAAAAATGTAGATTCTGTTCAACATAGCCAAGCGTACCTGCAAGCAGACGGCGTGTCCGGCGTCCCAGCCGTAGCCGGCGGGGCAGCCGCAGCGGTGCGCGGCGCCCAGCGGGAAGCACGGCGCGGCGCCGCACGGGCCGCCCGCGCACGGGTCCTGCGGCACGCACGCGCCGCCCGCCGCCCGCGTCGAGCCTGCTCGGACCACAGCGCAATTTTAAAAACGGTCACTGACAATTGTTGTGTCACACATAATTCTGATTAATAATGAAGTAGAATCTCACTAAATTGGCACTTTAATAAAAAGACACGTCCAATAATCCAGCACCCTCCGCAGCAGCCCGCGTTTTCCCAACAAAACCAGACCTCAATTAAGGATTATTTTAAAACTATGTCATTATTTCATTGTGAGGTATGCTACAGTTATAAAAAAAATGTATAATATGCTTTAATTTATTTATTATTTTTTCTAAATAATCCAGTAATCCGAACATTTCAATAATCCGAGACCCTCTGGTTTTTATTAGTGCCGAATTAGTGAGAGTCCACTGCGTTCCTTTTTAGTTTATCTCCTTTATTTTTTTACTTAAAAGCTTGTCTGGTGTATCTGAAATATGTTTTATCTATAACTGTAGATCTATCTACAGTTATAGATAATATAGAGAATAGATATAACTGTAGATAGATCTACAGTTATAGATAAAACATATGACTGACCGGCGGGGCAGTCGCAGCGGAAGGAGCCCGCGTAGTTGCGGCAGGGCGCCTGGCAGCGGCCGTCCGCGCACTCGTCGCGGTCCAGGCAGCGCGCGCCCGCCGCGTCCAGCCGGAACCCGCGCGGGCACACGCAGCGGTACGAGCCCAGCAGGTTCACGCACTTGCCCGGCGCGGGGCACACGCCCTCCTCGTGGCACTCGTTTATGTCTGGAAACGGAAAACGGCTCATTTTACTTTACACGCAATATTCTACTCACATTGACCTACATCTCCCATTTCTTCCATCCATCACATTACAAGCAATCCCACAGTCCGATTTGAAACTAATAATTATTTATTTTTATTCAATCGTTCAAAAAAATTCGTTTAAGTTTTATTAGCCTATTTTTAAATTCGTACTACCTACAACCTATAATTTATTCGATACATACAACAGCAATACTTTACTTTTTCATTCACTAGAAAACCTATTTAATCTTCTTAACGTAGGTACAGCATAGTATATAATTTAAATCCACTGACCGACACAGGCGTCGCCGCGCTGCTCGTAGCCCTCCAGGCAGGAGCACTCGAAGGAGCCCTCGGTGTTGGTGCAGGTCTGCTGGCACGTGTGGTCGCCGCGCGCGCACTCGTCCACGTCGCGGCAGTCGGCGCCGTCCTCGTCCACCTCGAAGCCGGCGCGGCACAGACACTCGTACGAGCCCTCCGTGTTGCGGCACAGCTGCTCGCAGGGCGCCCGCCGCGCCGCGCACTCGTCCACGTCCGCGCACACGCCGCCCGCCGCCTTGTAGCCCGGCCCGCACACGCAGCGGAAACTGGACAATACACAGATAACAAATGCATTATTGTAATAAATAAAGCCGAGTATTGATGATTTATTTCAAGTAAGTATGTATTTGTAAAACAAAACCTTGGCAATTAAAAAGAGCGGCTGAGAGTTTATCTCTCTACGCCCTTGATTTGAGAACTGGCGGTAAATGTAAAATTAGAATCATTTAATATGTATTTTTATTGACGTTCATAAGTGTACATTGTGTTACCTAAATGAATAAATAGTTTGTGAATTTGAATTTAAAAAATGTTGATAATTGTTGTTAAAACTGAACAAGAAACACGTTAGCTTTAGCTCGCTATGCATTATGGCTATAGAAGTTATTCCATTCCACTTATTTATCAAGATTTCAATAACACTGGTCTACAGTAAAAAAGTATTCGAAATAATTTAAACTAATTTTTGTTTGTCTACCCATGCTGAATATAAGTTGATAAGTAAAATTCATTTATTAGTTTGAATTTTTGCGATACTTGACATTTTCTAAATTTAATTTTTCTACCCTGATTGAACTTGATAATGTTCATATTTACTTAGTTTATAGGCATTGGCTGTTAAAAATATTGGGTTTTAGTGCTCTGTTCTGTATTACTAAGTGATAAAAGTGTTAAACGTGAAGAAATAATTATATTTTAAAGCAAAATGTTTCGAAAATGTGTGAATAAACTCTACATTTTTTTTACATTGGTGGTAAATATCACCTATTTACTAAACAAAGGGTGTTCTATATAACCAACATTAAAAATGCCTATTCTTAATATATTAACGAAAACATAAAATACCAGGATAATAGTATGGTTCCACATTTCTGCTGCAATCCACGTGCTACAGGTTTAAAAGATTGGCCGTGTGGAAAAAAAGTTATTTCATTTTGCAGTGCCGTGAATTGAAAAAAACTGATTATTATTTCTGCCTGACAACTCGTGTAATTGGAAAAGGCAAGGTGTTTCTAAAAAAAAGAAGAATATCGTCAAATGTACTGTTGTTTCCTATCCTCTGCCGCACAGCAATCTTCACCCGATTCCGAAACATCCTAAGATGAAATTACAATTACTTCATAATCAATTTCTTCAATGTCATAATATTAAATATCTAGTAAATCATGATCGCCATACAGGATAACACAAAGTGAATTAAAGAATCTTGTACGGGACTTAGAATTGTCCAAGAACAAAACAGAACTACTAGGCTCGAGACTGCAACAATGGAACCTTGAAAGTAGTGTGACTTTTATTATATATCTTAAAATGTAACATATCCTTGAAAATGCACTTTCTATGTTTTCATTTGAACTTCTTTCCGGATAATTGTGGGGCTTTTAGCGATGAACAACGGGAGCGCGTCTACCAGGACATCGCAAGCATGGAAAACCGGTGTGAAGGCCATTGGAACATGTCAATGTTGGCAGATTATTGCTGGACTGTTTGTCGAGATGTTATAGAAGCAGAATACAAGAGGGTAGCGAATTAACTATATCGTTATTCGACTGATGAAGAAAAAATTGTATGATTTCTGTTAATTATTGCAAATATCATTTATTTATATTTTCTAAAAAAGGAAAACTAATTTTAATGTATATTTAATATTTTTGTATTCAGTACGTACAAATAAATAAAAAAAACTACTTTTCATAAAGAATACTTTTTTAAAGTTAAAATTTGTAGACCAGTGTAATTATTGACCAGTCAATGTCCTGAAATAAACAACTCGCAAACAAAAACAACACGAACCTTCCGATGGTGTTGACGCATCGGCCGGGCGCGCACAGGCCCGGCATGGCGGCGCACTCGTCCACGTCCCCGTACACGTCCGGCACGAGCGCCGTCTCGCTCTCGCTGCCGAGCCCCCCGCCCGCGCCGCCCGCGCCCCCCCCGGGGATCAGGTTGGACCGCGCGCACAGCTCGGCGCGCTCCGGCGTGCCCGGGGCGGGGCACAGCTCGCACTCCGGGCCCCACGCCACACCCAGGATACAACAACATTGAGCTCTGTAATTGAAAAAACAGTTGTCTTCACACCTAATATTACAACTAAGTGTTGGAACAACATTCCGTAACCCGTACTAAATTTAAAAACAAATTTTAGGAATATCTGTTATAATATTTTATAGGAGTTGCGTTGTTTATATTGTTATGACACTCTCATTCACTCTATACAACACATCACAAACATTATCGCTGCAGCGCCAGTTTTCTTCACCTCCTGCGCTACATCCTTCAAAACAATATATTGCAGCCCTAAAAGAGAGGAGACCAAGCTCTACTTTTCCCTTTTAGTAAAGCCCAAGTTTATAAGATTCTTTTTAGGATACAAAAATATTTCTAGATGAAGTATTTTTAGTGTTCATAACATTAAACAAATTTAGTTAAGTAGGAAAGAACTCACTTGGTAACTTGTGAGGGAGTCGCGGGGGTGGAGGCGACCGCCCTCGGCCACGGCTCGGGCACGCAGCGCCCGCCCACCAGCGACCGGTGGCAAGAGCCCGTTCTACGATCTGAAAGCATATACGAATTAAAATAATATATCAATTCATTTAGAGTAGAAATATTATACAATTTTTTTTATTTTTTTTTATACATTAATCCTGTCTGCCATAGATTGTATTTATTTCTGATATACATATACTTTATACGGTTAAAGAACTAACACTTAATTGAATACAAAAAAAGTGAAATAGCACTCTACTTGTTTTGAATATAGTATAACGATTATTATGGCCAAAATGTTGTCTGGGAGTTTGATAGTATCAGTTTAGGTGTATCAGTGTAGTGTAAGAGGCCAACAACCGACCGAGGCAGGCGCGCCGGTCCGCGCTGGGCTCGTAGCCCGCGTCGCAGTCGCACGCGAACCCGCCGTCCGTGTTGATGCACACGCCGGGCGCGCAGCGGTCCCCCAGCGCCGCGCACTCGTCCACGTCCTCGCACGCGTCCTCCGCGTCGTGCGGCGCCGCCGTGCGCCGGTAGCCTGCCGGGGCAACACCCGTTGCGCTTTACTGAGCCTCGTGTTATACATTGTTTATACAATGAGAATAAAAATTACGAAATAATGATTAAACTTTATTAAAAAACTATTAATTTAACATACATTCTAGAATTTTAAAGAATTAATATGTAAAATATTTTCAAACTTATCTCAAAAAATGGAGCCTGTTCATTTAATAACTCTGTGGTAATAAGACGGAATTTTCCACATTTTTACTAAACAGCTATTAAAACATAGTTTCTTCATATATATTTAAAGTTTTAAAAGCTTAGTTATTATTAGAATATAATGTATTCAATTGAAAATATTCCTTTTGTATATGTATGTTATGTATAAGAAAAGCTTCTTATTTAGAAATGGGCCCTTTAAAATAGATAGACCACCGACCTTCAGGACACTTGCAGACATAGGAGCCGACGACGTTCTCGCAGGCGTGCGGGCACACGTCGCGCTCGGCGCACTCGTCCACGTCGCGGCAGTGCAGCCCGTCCGGCGCCAGCGCGAACCCGAACGGGCACGTGCAGCGGAACGAGCCCGCCGTGTTGTGGCAGCGGAACGAGCACGCCGCGCGCCCCTCCGCGCACTCGTCGATGTCCACGCACGTCTGCGGACGGCGGGATAGCGGACATTACTCTGATGCTCTTCAGTATAACCATATTTATACAGTAAAAGTTAAAAATTGTCAGCAACTCGATGGCAAATAACACTACTGACACGAACGACTTGCGAGAAAGTAATCGTACGGTCGATCTGTCATTTATATGCAATTCCAAATATTTTAAAATAATTAATCAATTGTCAACGATTTATTTAATCAAAATACTTTTATGCATTATATTACCGACATATAACTAACTTCCGATTAATGACTGTGAATTCCCGAGTTCCTGAGAATAGTGGGGCATAGGGAACAAAACATGTTTCACCGAGCATTTTTCAGCTAATCGAACAGCCCACTGCCCGACCGAAATCATATATTTTTATTCTTGTTTCCCCGGGATTTGAAAGCTCCGGTGCTAGACGCAATGCATGAGTCATCGTCAATTGTTGACGGCGGCTGACCTGCTGCGGCCCCTGCGTGAAGCCGAAGTTGCAGCGGCACTCGTACCCGCCGGGCGTGTTGGAGCAGGTGCCGTTCCCGCACACGCGCGGGTCGGCGGCGCACTCGTCCACGTCCGCGCAGGCCAGCCCGCTCGCGTCCAGCGCGTACCCGGCGGGGCACTCGCAGCGGAACGAGCCGTCCGTGTTCACGCAGCGCCCGCCCTTGCACACGTCCGGCCGCACCTTGCACTCGTCCAGGTCCTTTGTGTGTGTTTATATTGTGTATTCATTATGCAACATGAGATTTTATCATAATATTGAGTTTATTTATGTTCTACCCTGTAGACATGTGAAACACTGTATATTAATAAAGGGAAGAATTTCATAAGTTTATTCTAATTATAATTGTTGACAAATTAAGCACAAATATATTGTTGATAAAAAAAGTCAAAATACAATGAGAAATTACACGAAATTAAAATATTTATTTCATATTTATTTGACCTTGTCAAACACTGTCGAACTAATAATCGTCTTGTTACCTGAGTCAAATTAGGTCTTCCCATCCCGCCCTGGCAGATGCGCAAGAACTCCGCGGAGTCGGGAGACGGACAGCGCTCACAATACCTGCCCCAAGCGGCACCTATAACAAGTCAATCTGAATTTAAGCACTTGTCTAATCTACGTAGCTTCTATTTTATTTTAAATTAATTTTAAATATAAAAAAAAACAATAATACATAATAAAATCCAAATAAGTAATAATCACAATGTAATGTTTTGGTCATTACCATAGTCATTGACTGCTCATTACCGTTCTACGCTAATCCAGTTAACAGAGAGTTACTAGAACTTTAAATCTTAATTTAGTTGACTGAAATATCTTTGATTATATTGATGTATTTGGGGACGAATAAAAGGAAATAAAGTTGGTATAAAGTTATTTTATTTAAATGTGTGATACTCGCGTTAATAAAAGACAATATGCATGCATGCATCTCTCAGTGCCGCCGTAAGAACCAGAGGCGGAGTTGCCTATAGGCCGAGTAGGCCAGGCGACAAAATTTCGGGGCCGGCAGAACTCTCTGAACTTATACTTCAACGTTTAGAAACTCACAAATAATAACAACACTGATTTATGTAACTTATCATAATATTGTCTTTTATTAACGCGAGTATCACACATTTAAATAAAATACTGTATACCGGATTAAAACGCGATTTATTATTTAAATTATTTATCCCGACGTTTCGGATGCTTTTCAGCAACCGTGGTCGCGGGAGACTGGACCTCTCCCGCGACCACGGTTGCTGAAAAGCATCCGAAACGTCGGGATAAATAATTTAAATAATAAATCGCGTTTTAATCCGGTATACAGTATTTTATTTAAATAACTTATCATATACATACTTTCCTTATATTTTACTTTAATTTAATTCTCATATGGACGATGTTAAGTTTTATACCAATATTGAAAAAACTAGTGGGCAGGAAACCCTAAAATTTTTAGAATGTTTAACAATAATGCACTAAATTCTATTATTTTAATTACTACCAAGAAAAACGATATACATTTAGTGTAAAAATAATAATTATAAAAAAATCTATTATTTCTGTTATTTTTTAAAAGCAATTTAGTAAAATCTAATTAAAACTTCAAACTCAATTTTCTCATACTGGCAACCATGTGGGTTGACACTGTATTGCTAACAGCGTCCATATATCATTCAATTTCATGCTTTAGTTGAGGCGGGGGGCGGCAATGTAACACGGGCCTAGGGCGGCCAGCGTTTCAGATCCGCCCCTGATAAGAACGCAGCGCACCTTCCGAGCAGCAGCACTCGGCGCGCGCCAGCTGCAGCGGCCGCGCGCGGTGGCAGCGGCCCGCGTCCCACTCGTCGTAGCACAGCTCCTGCCGCTCGTCCACGCACAGCGCGGCCGCCGGCTCGAACCGCCAGCCCGCCGGGCAGTCGCAGCGGTACCTGCGCGTCGCCAGGTTTCAGATTAGCGTTTTATACGCGAGTATGAGCTCGTTTTTGGAAGAGCGTGTAAGCGTATATAGGCGCACCTTTTGGCACACTCAACTTGTACGAGCGTTGACGCGCTTCTATGCTCGTATAAGCGCGAGCCGCGAGAGACACCTCCCTTTCTTTTTCAGAATCCATTTTGATACTAACACGACACCACTACCGGTTCGAGCGAACACGCCGCAATATGCAAGTCCGGTTTTTTGAAGCGCGTGTGTAAGCGCGTATGCTGAAACGACCGTATACGCGCAGAAAACGCGCGAAAACGCGCAGTCTAGCCGATGCCCACGACTTGATGAATGATGATAACTTTTCGTCAACCGATTTCGATGAAACAAAGTCTATATGTTGGAAAATCTTTAATTTCCGTGATAAAAAGTATCTAAGATGTTGTTTGATTAGGTACCACCATGGAAAATTTCATGTAAATCGGTTCATCAGTTTCGGAGATTAGCCCGTACAAACAGACAGAGAAACAAAAAAATTATAAAATCGGGAATTGTTCTATTTCTCTTCTTACATCCCCCTGACTTGATTTTAGGCATTTTTTTATATACAGACATTCGACCTCTACAGTTTTATTTCATTTATTTAATTATATGTATAGATATAGAATTTGAATATAATATAATTTATAAAAAAAACTCATAACATGGTCAAGGTAGAGTATAGTTTGTCGATGCGTCAAAGCGTCCGCTCACCCTCCGTTGAAGTTGTGGCAGTCGCCGCCCGCGCACGCGAACGGCAGCTCGCGGCACTCGTCCCGGTCCACGCAGCGCCGCCCGGCCAGCCGCCAGCCCGCGCCGCACGCGCACTCGTACCTGGCGGACACATAACACTTGTTACAGCTGCTTTTTAAAAAAATACTAAAAAACTCATCTCTGTCATAATTAAATGACGTATTTTTGTCCTTCGAGCCAGACAGCGACGGCCATTATAACTGAAGTGAAAATGAACAGAACTCTGGCACCGTTCGGAGCGCAGACCCACCCGCCGTTGGTGTTGGTGCAGGAGGGCGCGCCGTCGCGGCCGCAGGGCGCGGGCAGCTCGGCGCACTCGTCCACGTCGCGGCAGTTGCGGCCGTCCGGCGTGAGCGCGTAGCCGGCCGCGCACTCGCAGCGGAACGAGCCCACCGTGTTGCGGCAGCGCCCGTTGCGGCACACCATGCCGCCCTCGCGGCACTCGTTGATGTCTGCCGGATGCAGAACATTGTATAATCACGCCCACATCGAGCGAACGTCTAGGGTATACATAAAATCGTTGGTTCAAAGATACAACTCCCAAATGTAATTCTTAATAATAATAATAAATTTGTCTGTTATTGATTATTTTAAGCGATAAAAACCAAATACTAAATGCGAATTGCGCTTCACAGTCTTCTTATGGACCACAATACACAATTAGTTTTTTGTTCTTACAAGTAGGTTTACGCTTAAAATAAGCAAAAGTAGTAAAAATATTTTCATTCATAATTACTTTTGAACCGACCGATATGTAAACTGCACACCCAATAATATTATTATCAGTTATGTTTCTTATATTCTAAATACTCTGTGTACGAGTAATAAAATGCTTGATGATAGGTGAAACCTCAGCTAAAGAACATCAATCGCTGTAAAATTGAAAATCCATAGACTGAAATCTAAAAGCGCAATATGCACTTAGCGGGCGCTCCATCTATGAACCGGTCGGAGTTTCGATATTCGTCTCAAAAACAAAACTAAAACTGCAGCAGCATCGCTCGACCTAGAGCAAGCGCTGGAGCGGCCCTCACCCACGCAGTCGTTGCTGGCGCCGGGCTTGAAGCCCTCGTGGCAGCGGCAGGCGTAGGAGCCGGGCAGGTTCTCGCACGTGCCGTTGCGGCAGAGCGGCCGCGGCCGGCTGCACTCGTCCACGTCGCGGCACGCGTTGTCGCGCAGCGCGTAGCCGGGCGCGCACTCGCATCTGGGACGAGGGTGCATTACATTCACTTTTTTAATTGACTGTTTAACTTATTAAACTCAAATGTTACCGTTTGCCATTATACAGGGTGTTCGGCAGAACGTTGAACATACGAAAATGGGGGTTTATACCTTAAGATACTGATATAGAATAAGTCAGTTTCGTAGGAAAAGTACATATTATACTCGTATATTAGATAAATTTAGAAAAAATAATAACAGTTAATTAATAAAGAACGCAGACTATGCAGTCATATAAGTCAACACTATTACATTTTCATATAAGTATAAAAATCACTACCAATGCCATAAAACATACATACATACATATACATCACGCCTCTTTCCCATTGGGGTAGGCAGAGATCACGGAATTCCATATGCTCCGATCCTTACATACCACTTTCGCTTCTTCTACTTTCATCAATGCTTTACCATAAAACAAGTATAAAAAAAAGTATAAAAAAATAAAAACTTCACAATTCTATAGAAACGTTTTATCCCGTTTAGAAACGTGTTCCCCATCTCGGTGGAAACAATCATGTCCAGTCGTTACTCCGTATAAGAACCAAAACACAATATAATGAACAAGTGGAAATGAAGACTCTATACTCTGTGACTTCGTAATACAGAACTCTTACAATTATTATAATATTTAATAGTTTATTGCAATTATGTCAATACAAATGCTCTGTTATTAACTGTTGTCACACAAACAGTAAAGACAATAAATGATACATAAATAACGAGACATTGACCTTTCGAATGCTAGCGATAGAACAATCACCACAACTTGAAATGCCATTTGGCTTCAAGGAAACACAAGAACTAAGAAAGTTTATAGGAAAGTACACACCTGTACAAATAGACGTATCCGGTATGCTATCTCAAGTTCACTACAGTTCAACTAAACAGGTCACGATAGATAAGTTTCTGCTATTTAGCAATACTTTATAATATGTATGTGTATAAGTTATGACAGATATTGTTGTTTTTTTGATTCGGAATTCCGAAAATTGATGTCCACTGCAAATCTATATAATTAGAAGTGGCAAAACAGCATATTCAAATCTTTTTTTATTTTTGAAGCCAACATTCTGGCAGGATAATATCTGTCGGGTCCACTAGTTTCTAATGAACGGAAGTATGCATTTACATTTTTTTTTATTTCTGTGTAATAGATATCTTGGAAAAAAAACTTGAGAGGTGTCAAGGGACACCCGGATGGAACGAAGTTCCTTTCGATTAATTAGTGAAGGAATTGTAATAAAATTGTATTATTAATAATATTTTTTTTATTTTTAAATAGAAACGAAAATATCTGGCTTGATTTCTATAAGAGAGAGAGAGAGAGACAGAGAGAGAGACAGACAGACAGGCAGAGAAACATGCGACGCCGCACAGCTTACAATAGCAAAAAGTGTCGTGACAACTTTTCGTAAGATTTTTTTCCGTCTAGCCCCCTTTCACAACGCGCGATAAGGAACTTCGTTGCAATAACAGTAGTGTCCAGTTGGGGTATAGTTACCGGTAGGAGCCGACGGTGTTCCGGCACTCGCCGTGCTCGCACAGCCGCCCGTCGCCGCACTCGTCCACGTCCTCGCACTCGTCCAGCGAGCCGGTCAGCCGGTACCCGGCCGGGCACTGCGGGCACACACTATGTAGGTACAGTACAAACTGGGAACCTTTTGGAACGAACCCAAACCAATAAAAACTGTCCGGTATTAGATACTATTAACATGGGCAAAAATCAAATAAACTGGCATACTTCAATCATTATTTTAAAAAAGTTTCAAAAGTTGATGTTTCTTACTCTTTCATAAGCAGGTATAACTGACTCCACCAAATAAATTTTTTGAAATTAAATCATGGCAAATATTTTTAAGTCATACAATGTTAATCACGAATTAAAAATTAAAGTATGTTTATAGTGGTTACGTTCAGAATAATAAAGAAACAATTGTTGTCTTCTGCAAGTCAAATTTTCTGAAGGGAATTAGCATTGTAAAAACGCGCAAAGTCCATATTTTTACACCTAACAGGTAAATAGTAATTCTTAATTGAAATGAATAAATAATGTAGTGTCCGTGTCAATGAGGGGAGGGGCGCACCTTGCACTCGTACGTGCCGGGCAGGTTGACGCACTGCGCGAGCCCGCGGCACGGCGAGCGCGGCAGCGCGCACTCGTCCACGTCGCGGCACAGGTGCGACGTGTTGTCGTGCTCGTACCTGTCGCAAACGTCACCTTTATTATTTTATTTTGTTAATATTTCCAAAGTATTACTAGTCAAAACATGATTTTACTATTAAATTCGTTATAATTAACTATTTATTTTGTCGCACTCTATAATTATCGAAAGGTCGCACAGACCCGTGGTCACAGCCGCACTGGAAGCCGGTGGGCGTGTCGTGGCAGGAGCCGGGCTTGCACAGCTGCGGCATGATGTCGCACTCGTTGATGGGGCGCGTCTCGTTGGTCATCGGGTTGATGTACTCGCCGGGCTTCTCCCCGCACAGCGCCACGTGCGCGGCCGAGCCCCGCTCGGGGCACGGCTCGCACGGCGCGCCCCACGCGCGGCCCACGGAGCAGCAGCACAGGTACTTGGTCTGCGGCACGCCCACCGCGCCCGCGCACTCGCCCGACTCCGCCCACTCCATGTAGCACTGCCGCTGCCGCACGTCCACGCACTCCTCTACAACATCACATCCCAAACTTAGCATGTGTTATGTGAAAAACCATTTTTTGATTAATTAAAATTATTTAGTCGTTTTATTAAAATATTGCTGAATAATGTAATTTTCTTAACGTTTATATTGTGAAGTGAATTTTCCTGTTATTTATTAAAACTATCAGGAAACATATGATTTTTATTCGATTTAGATAAATCCAAACCCAAACTTCAGGTAAACTAACGCGATATAATTTATTTTAAGTAATAAACCCGCAATAGCGACAGAGCACCCGCGAAGCACTCACTTCCGTTGGGCATGGCGACGTAGCCCTCGGGGCAGAGGCACACGTAGGAGCCGGGCATGTTGCGGCACACGCCGGGCCCGCACGCGTCGGGCCGCGCGCACTCGTCCTCGTCCTCGCAGCGCAGCTCGTCGGCCGCCAGCCGCCAGCCCGCGCCGCACGTGCACACGAACGAGCCGAACGTGTTGGTGCAGGTGCCGTGCTGGCACAGCGCCGGGTGCTGGCTGCACTCGTCGATGTCCGCCAGCGTCACCACGTACGATGGCTGAACGGAACACGTCAAATTAATAGCTTAACTCCAACGGCCGCAGCGTTTGACCGATCACCGTGAGAACTGGCATGTATATGTATTTTTTCAAGGAGAATCCGCTTTATTTTAACTCGCTGCCAGTCAGCTAGTTGCAAGTTATCAAAACTTTCAACCATGTCAGTTAATTATCCTCTTAACGAAAAATGAGTTATAAGTAAGCCTAATAGAATAAATGGAATGCTCACAGGTTCCAAAACGGGTTGATATCCGGGGCCGCCCGGGCACAGTTGTCGGTACGCCTCCGACCCCGGCTCGGGGCACATGTCACAGTAGTTGCCCCAAGCAGCACCTATCATATTAGAATATAATATTTTAAGTATAGCGTTAGTTGTAATTTACTTCAAATGTAAGCTGTTAAAAAGTCTAAAGAAATATTTATTTATTAAGCAAAAACCTTTTGACGAGCTCGTTGACGCGTTCGGTAGAACACCTGTCATGCGCATCGATGGCTCGTGGGTATAAATCCCACCGGGACCACATGTTTATAATTTTCTGTAAGCATGTTTTCCTCACGTCTGGTAATTTCGGGGATTGATCGGGTGGGAATAATATCTAAATTCCGACCGGGTAACGAACCAACGTTCATAGATGGAAAAACCGTGAAGTGCACATTGCTCGTTTCGATTTTAGTCTATGGATTTCCAAATGCTTGAAGTAAAAATTAGGTCGACAGCGCATCATTGACTGATGTTCTGGGGCTGAGGTATCACCTACCATCAAGTGAACCTCATGCTCGTCCGTCGATATCTGACATAAAAAAACCTGTCTTTACAGCAGACCAATGCGCCAAGCAACTCACCGACGGAGCAGCAGCAGGCGGCCAGCGAGCCGTCCTCGGACAGCTCGTCCCCGTCGCGGCACCGCTCGGCGCCGGCGCGCACCTCCACCCGCCCGTAGCAGCGCGCCTTGCGCGAGTCTGCACCACACGGACCGGTCATCAAACGGAATGCTTGGCGGGCACTCACTTCCCACATTGGGAAAGGAATTTATTTATATAACAATGTGTTAATTCACTGCGTTGCGGGAATTATTTGATCATATTTGAGTCCTGTGCAGCAGCTGACTGTCCTTATTTTGCGATCGGTGAGCGGGAGATTTCTCTAAGTTCCCGTGTACGGAGCAGAAAGGGGAATATAAGTCGTATCGTAAATTTGGAATTATTTGTACGGGAAGTATGTGACTGTAATGCAAACCCGAACAGTTTACCCAAATCAGGGGCCGCATTGAATATAATGTAGAAATTATTTAAAAATTATATGTATGTATCTTATCATACAGCTATTCCTACTACGCTCTGATTCTCCTCGGCAGGGTACGGTGAACTTTTTTTGTATTCCATATCACATATATCCCATGAAGGACAATTTAAAAATGAGAATCATTCAGAATTTTGACTTAAATGTCTATTAAAAAATATTTCCTCATTTCTTAATTATTTTTTGAGAGTTTTGCAAGGTAAAGCCCTAAATGAGTTTCCGAAAATACTTGAGAAGCCGTTATTGTATACGAGCGAGCGTTACCAAAGCAGGCCGTCCCGTCGGAGACCAGCTCGTAGTTGGGCGGGCAGCGGCACACGTAGGAGCCCTGCGTGTTGACGCACTCGCCGTACTGGCACGACTGCGGCGACTTGCACTCGTCCACGTCCGTGCAGTTGAAGCCGGGCATCACTGTTGAGCAAAAATAATATGATCAATTCTCTTGTTAATGATTCTTAATTTGGTTGAAGACATATTGAAGAAAGAAGGGCAAGACTCACGATCGTCGATGCTGTCGGACTGGTAGCCCTTGTCGCAGATACACTTGAACATGCCGAAGGTGTTCACGCAGCGCCCGAACACGCACACGTTGTCGAACGTTTCGCACTCGTCCATATCTGCAATGTTAATAGACATTAACATTTAAAAAACCGTAAATATAACCCCTAACATTGAATATCATATCTTTGGCAACATCAAAGAGTCTGTCAATGCCTGTGTTCGTCTTGCAATACTAGATTGCTACATAAATATCTGATGTTACACATTTGCTATTTCTTATAACGTCCCAAAATGAACCTCGAACCCCAACTCACCGAGACACGACTTGCCGTCTTCGGCCTTGGTGAAGCCGACGTCGCAGTCGCACTCGTACGCGCCCGGCGTGTTGGTGCAGTGCCCGTTCTCGCACAGCGTCGGGTCGTTCGCGCACTCGTCGATGTCCACGCACGAGTATCTAAATATATGTAAGACAATATCTTCAATTAATCGCAGGAATTGTAAATTGGAAATAAACTATTTTGTTGCTCTGAAAATAAAGTTTTATTTTAGATTTTGTACACAAACAATACTACACTTTTAGGTTTTTAATTACACTATTCTCATCTGTAAATAAAGAAACGACATTCAAAGTCTATTACACAAATTATCAATTCCTTTTTCAAATTGTATTAAGAAATTAGGCTCACTATATGTTAGGTTATAAAAAATACGTTAATTCACAGGTAAGATTGATCTGTCAACTTTCAAACGACTGCTGTTCGTATTAGCCGTCATTACTTTTAGCGCCATCTACACACAAGGAATTACAATCGCCCTAGTAAAGCGCGGTAAAATTAAAACTAAAGAAACTGTCTTTACATATATATATATATCAAACGTCAACACTGTACAATGACTATCAAAAGGTCCCGTGGCCGATACGCACCCGTCCCCCTTGTAGCCGGTGTCGCAGAGGCACGCGAAGGAGCCGTCCGTGTTGCGGCAGGCGGCGCGCGGGTGGCAGCCGCCGTTGTTGGTGAGGCACTCGTCCACGTCCTCGCACTCGGCGCCGTCGCCGCGCCAGCCGTCGCGGCAGCGGCACTGGAACGAGCCCTGCGCACACGGTTTTAATTATTTATTGATTTATGATTTTATTTGTATAATAGAATTAAATAAATGACTTTATCATGACCGCCTTCTAAGTCTTTATTTACTACTTGTGATATCCGGCTCAAAGGATCAATAATTCCATATTACTTAATGTGAAAAATACAAGCACTCACAGGTAAATTGATACAATCAGCAGAAGGATGACAGTCACAGGTACCGAGTTCGCACTCGTCGTCGTCAGTACAGGCCGGGCCCTGCTCCGGCTTGACGCTGTACCCGTCCGGGCAGCGACACACGAAGCTGCCTATAGTGTTCCGGCACTCACCCGCTCCGCACAGATCTGCTATCTGAAACCGTCAAATATTTCAAAGAATATATTATAAGAGCCTATGGCAACAACTAGCAAGTGTGCACGTTCATTTTGAATTCGCAAAACACACCTGATTTGATACAGAACGCAGTGTTAGAGAAATCTTTAAAATGGTCAATCGGTTAGACTGTAGTGACTCACATCGGTGCACTCGTCGATGTCCAGGCAGGTGGGGCGCGCGTCGGGCGGCGCGGGCAGCAGCCCCTCGCCGCACGCGCAGCGGTACGAGCCGGGCGTGTTGCGGCACTCGCCGCCGCCGCACACGCGCGCGCCGCCGCCGCACTCGTCCACGTCGCGGCACGAGCGCCCGTCCGCGCGCAGGTGCCAACCCTCTCTGGCGGACACGGGGAACGTTACGCACTCAAATCGGACATCACTAACGATCGCCTGTCCTCGCGAGAGCTTATAGATTATCTCGACCCAGTAATAAAAAAAACTAAATCCCCATGTCAAATGTTTACAAAAAAATATTTTAACTTATACATAGCCTGGGTGTACTCACCTACACGTGCAGTAGTAGGAGCCGGGCGTGTTGACGCACTCGTGCTGGCACCGCGTGGGGTCCTCCGCGCACTCGTCGATGTCCTCGCAGTGGGACTTCACGGTGGACTGCGCGTAGCCCTCGTCGCACACGCACTGGTACGTGCCCATCTGGTTCTCGCACGCGCCGTTGCTGCAGATACCTGCGGGCGACAGCTCGGTAAAGTGCAGTAGGTGAGTAGGTCGTCAGATATGACACGACTTACATCCATCGTCATATAAGACTCGTCAACAGATGACAAGTCTTATTCAAACGTATTTTTTTATGTAATCCGAAAACTGCATATTATATAGTACAAAGTAAACTTACAAGATCAATAATATACACTTTGTCAATACAGGATTACAAGATATATTATTTTATAATTATATATTATATATATTATATTCTACTATTACTATATACGAATTCAAGCTCGATTATAATGAAATACCATTAGTACCTGCGACGATGTGTTTGTATGATATATTTGTATGTGTGTGTGTGTGTACTTACGTGCTTAAAAATCACTTAAATTGACTATAATATATAGGTGGGTACGTTAGGCTCGCACTGACCGGACGTGATGGAGCACTCGTCGACGTCCTTGCAGGACAGCCGGTCGGGCGCCAGCTCCAGGCCGGCGCCGCACTCGCAGCGGAACGCGCCCGGCGTGTTGACGCAGCGCCCGCCGCGGCACAGCGCGCGGTCCGCGGCGCACTCGTCCACGTCTGCACAGTAAGAGTGCGTCTCACTAACACGCTACTGAATGCTATCGACGCGTGCGCGTACTTGCACTTATATAATAGCAATCCAGTCAGAACTTTAATATTATGTATATTATGGTAATGTTTTAAATTCTTACAAAATAATTTCGATATAATATAGAAAGTAGTTATCGTGTTAGGAAGCTGTTAATTTTTTTGTTGCTGTCACTCGTGTAGCTTCCATTTATTAGCCATTAGTATTTTGTTTCTTATTGTTTATTATTAATATAATGAAAAAAATAAGTCATTGTGTATGCACTCACCGACACACAGTTTAGACAGCTCGTCGTTCTGGTACCCGCCGCGGCACACGCAGCTGAAGCCGCCCTCCGTGTTGCGGCACTCGCCCGCGCCGCACACGTCCTCCACGATCTCGCACTCGTTCACGTCCACGCACGTATGGTTCTTGGAGTCCTGCGAGTGTCGATCGTTAGTGGCCTTATATCAAAATTCCAAGGTGTATCTAGGGTTGACATAATTAAATGATACTTTTAAATCAGGTTTTGCAGATTGTTAGATAAGGCCCCTATCCCACTGGCGTTATGCGAGCGTTGGCGTTTCTCCAACGTCTGCACAGCGTCGATAATGTTAGCTGTCAATAAACGCTACTTTGACGTCGCGTCAAGCGACGTTGTCTCTTCGATAATAATACAGATAAAAATCAAATTGTATTTGTAAAACAATAAGAATATTTTGTTATGATTATCTTACCTTTTCATAGCCAGGGAAGCAGTCACAAGTAAACGTTCCGACCATGTTCCTGCACCGGCCGTGCCCGCAGAGGCCGGGGAAGGCCGCGCACTCGTTAACCTCCATCTGGCCGGGAGTCATCCCGGGCCCGCCGGGGCCCCAGGCGTCCCCCGTGCCGTTGCCCCACAAGTTCATCCCGCCGTCGTCCCAACCGAGTCCAAAGTTATCGCCGTCCCCGGTCTGACTCCAGATATCAGTTCTGTTCGGTCCTCCAGGCCCAGGTCGCGTCCAAACATTCGGCGGACCGCTCCCGTCTGCTATGCAGAGGTCGCGATATGCGTCTGTTCCTGTAATTTGATAAATCAAATATAATTAAGAAGTTAAATGCACTCTTTGATTTAAGGCTATTAGAACTACGTAGTTTAGCTTAAACTAATAATTATATAAGAGGAAGTCTGAGACTGGTGCCAACAATTGAAAGGTAATCGTTTACCGCTGAAAGTAACCGCTGGGCATGTTATGAGTTGACAATTTAAAAAAGAAATCGAAAACAACACACCCGCAAATAAAAAAGGGAAAAGGAAGAAAAACAAGAACTATATTTCCTAAGACGTATAAAAGTTCGTCTGTTTTTATTGTGCCAGTCGGCTGACAGACCTTTCTTGGGGCAGGGCTCGCAGCGCGCGTCGCCCCAGGCGCGGCCCAGCGAGGAGCAGCAGCACACGGCGCGGTGCACGGCCAGCCGCAGCGCGCCCGCGCAGCGCCCGCCCGCGAACTCCGTGTAGCACAGCTCGAGCCGCGTGTCCACGCAGCGGTTCCCTGCAGACCGAACATATGTTCATATATAGTCATATTATACTGGCCACATTCTGCGTCATACTTTCAATAATTTCTTTAAAATTGTGGTCGTAAAAATTTCAGAGAATTATGATTGCAGTTAATAATCATCCTAATAATTATTTATTTATGTGACTTATTCAAAAAAACTTCGTAGATCAGGAGACGAGCCGCTCACCGTCGGAGTCCAGGCTGAGGCCGGCGGGGCACTCGCAGCGGTAGGAGCCGTCCGTGTTGACGCAGCGGCCGCCCGCGCACAGCTCCGGGTCCAGCGAGCACTCGTCCACGTCGCGGCAGTTCACTCCGTCCAGCTGCAAGTTGCGTGTTACTCGTTAACCCACAATATAGACAAACGAGATGGTTATAATGCAAGAACTACTATTGAACTTTATTCAGTACTGCTGTAGTTAATAATACTGTAGTTAACGTTCTCGACTGGTCGACAGGCGAATTCGTTATTTTAGACTTTCCTTAATTTAAATTCATCTCTTTCCTCTGAGAGCAAATCTCAAATGTTTAGATTTATATATTTTATTGAACTATAATGTGTCCGTCTATTCAGCGCGGCGAGCTAGGCTACCTTAACGAACCCCCTCGGGCAGGGGCAGTCGTCGGGCTCGCAGGGCGCGCAGGGCGAGCCCCAGGCCAGCCCCACGCTGCAGCAGCACTCCTGGCGCAGCAGCGGCGCGGGCGCGGCCCCCTCGCACTGCCCGTCCACCACGCGCCGCCAGCACGAGCCGCGCCGGTTGTCTGAACATATAGAGATTGATCACATTATTAACAACATCTATCTACCCACAGTCTCCACATTCCACAAACAAAACTCCTTTATATGGTGAGCGAGTAACAACTTCAACTCTAGAGCACAAGACTCATCGTTTGATATTTTTAATAGGTCTGTGTGTATGGTTAAGCAGTTGCTTAGCCAGGAATTCTTTATATCAAATTAAATTAATTTCACTTGGATTATAAACTATCTGTTTATCTCTCTGTTTTTATTAATTTTTAATTCATAGAGTGTGTCGTACTGTGCTTGTGTGTTGCGACTTACTGTAAAAAAATAATCTGTTTCTATATTTGAAAACCTTTAATTAGCTGTTTGTTTTATATTCTGTTTGTTATACATTATAATGTAATATTAGCTGTAGGTTTTTCTCAAATAAATAAATAATTGTATTTCCAGCAACTCACCCAGACAGTGCTGCGCAGACGCATCCAACACGAAGCCGTGTTCGCACTCGCACTCGTAGCTGCCGTGCGTGTTGATGCACCTGCCGTTGTCGCACGGGTTCGATTGTTCTGAAAATGTTGTTCGGCGAATTAGACATTCTCTTCGGCAATAACGGTACAGCCGTCGGCTTTGAACACTTGCGTGATAACTAATTGAGGCTGGTGCCGATTGTATAAAACTTTTATATCACTTCACTGGTGAACAAAATAATTGACTTTATTGATTTAGTAGAATTATATTTCTCAAGAAAGCCTATCCATTTTTTGTAGATAACCATAAATTTACCAATAATTTATGCCTATATTTACAATTATTATAATATTATTGATTAATGATTGTTTAAGCGGTGCAGCGATTTCGGTTGCGTGTGAGAGAGATGAGTTATAAATGACTATTACTATTATCAATTAAGTGACTGTTATCGTTGGTAAATATTTTCGAATGATCAATTCTGGTTCAAGCTCATGTAGTAGCCCCGATTTATAACAAGGATCCAATTAAGGATCCTCCATAAATACTCACAAAATGCCGACAACTTCCCAAACATAATTATAATGTTTTCAATTATCTGGAAAGATAGTTTTCAACTCAGCCCCTCGTATCCTATAATTGAACATGCTCCTGCATTTTGAAAGTCAAATCAATGAATCATGCTCAGTTAGATGCCCTCATGTGGTTAGCCGATGTCAGCGGGCGGACAGAGACGGGCAGTAACCTGCGCGCGCGCGGGGCGGGATGTCCCCGCGCTGGGCGGCGCCGGGGGCGGGGTCGGGGGCGGGGTCGGGGGCGGGGGCGGGCTCACCCTCGCACTCGTCGATGTCGCGGCACAGCTGCTCGGCGGGCTCGTAGCGCGTGCCCGGCGGACACACGCACGTGAAGATGCCCGGGGCGTTGCGGCACTGCCCGCCCGTGCAGTACTGGGGACATGGAACGCATACAACCGTGCGATAGATACTTTGCAAATGCCTTTACTAGATCTTAACAGATACCAAACGTCACTTTCAAATTCATACACTATATTATATGTCTAATATATTCATTACTAAGCCTGTGTATATACTGGGACGCTGAATTCACGGGGACAGCTGATGAGATAGATAACTTCTGTTATATTTAGTACGTGGCCAGTATACTCACAGATTGATGCATGTCACACTCGTCTATGTCTCGGCAGATGCCATCCTTATCGGGATGGTACCCCGGGTCGCAAATGCACTTGTATCCCGGCTCCAGGTTCTCGCAAGTGCCATGTGGGCAAATCCCCGGGATCATCGTGCACTCATTGATGTCGACGCCCCCGTTGTCCTTGCTGGGGCCCTCGGGGCACAGTATGTCGTAGTCCTTGCTGCCGTGCGGGGGGCACGCCTTGCATGAGACACCCCAACCCAAATGAAGGCCTACGAAAAAAAATATTTTTAATATTCGGTAATGCTTTTTGGTTAGTTATGTAATTACATAACTAACCAAAAAGCACATGAAACGAATTGTATATTAATGTAATCAGAATAGTAATCATAACTTAAAGTTACGTGGTGGAACAGTAAAACAGGAGAACAGGAACGTATTTCCAATGAGGAATTTTATAAGTAATGTTATGTGTTATACCAGGACATAAAGTATGTCTGCCAAGTATAGAAAAATGTTTTTCTACTACATATCGCCGGACGAGCGAGAGGTGCAGTCAGCCACAGCCCATCAGCCCATACCTTTCCCCGCGCTGCAGCAGCACTGCGAGCGCGTGACGGGCGCGGCGCCGGGCCCGCTGCACTCGCCGTCCTCGTACTTCTCGTAGCACAGGTCCTGCACCTCGTCTGCAGTATTAAACATTCATTATTAATTATGACAAAAATCAACCAATATAGTTGATAGCGGAACACTACATCAACATTGAGAGCCACTTATGTTATGAATGTAAACAAAAGAAAGTATTTGGCATTTAAGGATTAAAAATGTAATCAAAAGAATGCTTAATATACTCAATGCGTATGCAACTCTATATCAAGTGGCGAGAGTTTAATTTTTTTTTAAGAAGAATAACTGGCATTTGCTCGTTATCGTACTTGATGAAAAAGTTACGATAGTAAATCACGCCTTTTTTACGAGGGGAATCATCAATGGTCCCTGGCGACTCCGGGAGGAACGATGGGGTATGTCCGACTTCCGGGATCTCGGACTCCGTATAGTCAAAAGTGATTATATACTTATTTATTTCAACAAAATAAATGACACTTTTCTCCTTTTCATACATCAGTGCGGAACGTAAATGACCGGGAAGCGCATCAGGTTAACGTTATGAGCTGACCTAAGCAAGTCCGGCCGTCGTTGCTGAGCGTGAAGCCGGGCAGGCACTCGCAGCGGAACGAGCCGGGCGTGTCGTGGCAGCGGCCGTTGCGGCACACGCGCAGCTCGGCGCACTCGTCCACGTCCACGCACGCGGCGCGGTCCGGGCTGGGCCGGTAGCCGGCCTCGCACACGCACTGGAACGAGCCTTCGCCGTTCACACAGCGACCGCCCTGGAACACATACGTATAGTTACCGTTTAGGTCCCAGTGGGACCACAACCGGGTTAAATATTTCGAAGAATCTATATAATGTATTCGCATACGATATGATATCATTGCTGGAAGTTATATGATATTTCGTTAACATTGGTATTAAACATTTATATTATATGTATATTCTTAAATGTTTACCAAATTAAAATGCGATTTTTATATATGATATAATAAAGCACCCGTAACGTCGCCTCGGGATAAAAAAACTTGAAGAATAAATCTGGTTAGTGATTTCATTTAAAAAATAACTAAATATAAGGGAATAATATCCAACCACAAAATAAAATAGTTATAAACGTTTAAATAAAATACTGTATATCGGATTAAAACGCGATTTATTATTTATATTGATTAAATTATTTATCCCGACGTTTCGGATGCTTTTTAATTACAGGACAGTATTTTATTTAAATGTGTGATACTCACGTTAATAAAAGACAATATTAGTTATAAACTGCTATGTAATTGTTAGGAGACAAGGGCTCAAGAGTTGATCAGTCGGTGAGCGAAGCGGGCGGTGGGCGGCGGGCAGCGTACCTGGCACAGGCTGCGGTCGGCGCACTCGTCCACGTCGGCGCAGTAGCCGGCGGCGGAGCGCGCGAAGCCCGGCTCGCACTGGCACTCGTACCCGCCGGGCGTGTTGCGGCAGCGCCCGCGGCGGCACACGCGCGGGTTGTCGGCGCACTCGTCCACGTCGCGGCACGCGTGCCCGCTCTGCGTGGCCTCGTAGCCCGCGTTGCACGCGCACTGGTACCTGGCGCACGGGCAACGGGTCACAATGCGAAGCTACTAAAATGCTCATATTTCATGCAATTTGCTTTGTCTTTTTTATATTAAAATTGTGTTAAGATTATATATGTAGTTTGGCCATTATTGTTATTCAGTTTTTATGTATGTACTTTACTTTTCTTTCTACAACTAAACAAAAAAACAGATGTCATATATGTTTCTATTTTATTCGATAGAATCGCCAAGCTATACGGTAAACTCTTTTTCACAGATAAAAAATTAAGTTGGACTTTCTTAAACGCAAAAGCGGAATGACTAACGCTTTTGATAGATAGATTGGGAGAATGAAATGAGAATGAAAATAGCACAGTCTGCTTTTTATAAAAATATTTCCACGCGAGTCAATGAAATCCGGCGAACCCCAGTTAGGCACAGAACAAGACTCACCCGCCATCACTGTTGGTGCAGACCCCGTTCGTGCACATTCCACCGTTCGTTATCTCACACTCGTTTTTGTCACTGCATCTCAATCCGTTTTCTACCGGATCGAAACCAGGCGGACATCTGGAAAATATATTGATAACATCAATCGCTACAATTTAACACCTAAAAATTACTGCTGAATATCAAAATATTTATATCAAATTTTTTTTTGTCCTTCAAGCCAGATATGAAGGTCAAAGTGACAATTTTCACCTGCAAGTAAAGCTGCCGGGCGTGTTGACACAGGCGCCGCCCTTGCAGTACTCGAGCGCGCACTCGTCGATGTCGATGCAGGTCGGGCTGCCGTCCTGCAGCGTGTTCTCGGCGCCCTCCCAGCACGAACAGGTATATCTAGATGATAAGAGAAAACATTCCTTATTTTGCTATTTAGAAACTTAAACTGATAAGATGAATGGCGAAATGTTGAATATTTTTCGATTGTATTTTTCATTATTAACTTTTACCTCAAAGAATACCTACTTAATTACTTTTTATACGGTCTTACTATCAGATTAGATTATTGAGGAAATTTTATATATTTTAGTTTTTAGATAATTTGATCATTTATATACATACATACATATACATCACGCCTCTTTCCCATTCGGGTAGGCAGAGATCACGGAATTCCATATGCTCCGATCCTTACATACCACTTTCGCTTCTTCTACTTTCATCAATGCTTTCATACACACTCGACGGTTACGAGTACTTTTAATCTGGCCCTTTGCAGAACGTCCCCGATCTGATCGAGGTACGTTCGCCTAGGTCGACCACTCCCGACTCTCCCACTCACACCAGTTTCATATATCTTTTTCGTTTCCCTACTTTCATCCATCCTTTCTAAATGCCCAAACCACTTCAACATACCTTTCTCAATTCTCGTCACTACATCGTCTTTTACTCCACAACGCATCATTATTATATATATTATCATCATTTATATCAAAGAGGTGTTATAAGTATTTGGTTTATTCCTCACCCAACATCCTTATCAATGCAATCCCCAAGTCCACAGATGCCGTTTCTCAACATACACTCATTGATCTTGACGATAGGATGCGGTATGTCCCCGCCGTCGCCGAACCCCCCTCCATTAGTGTCGTTGCGGCGCCAGTCGGGCGGCACAATACCGCCCCCACACAGGTGTGTCCATTCCACTGTAACCCGTCGAATACAATAATTACTATATAATCGATGCAGAGAAAAATTAAACGAAATATCTGTTAATTTACTTAGTTATACCATGTACTGATTTTAGACAATTTATATAAATAAAATGTGTGAAATATCTTTAGTGGTCTTCCTTTTTAGTTTTCGTTAACATATGTATGTAATTCAATTTAAACTAATAACATATTTAATACAAAACTACACTAATTTTATTTCAATAAGGTCACTCTACGATTATCACTATCAACTCTTTGAAATAATTATGATTAAATTTGTTATGTAGATAGCTGGAACGAAACGAAATTTTAAGATAATAACGTGAACTCGAAGGACCAAAAATGGTCCTTCAAGCCAGACAATATTTCGGTTTTATATAATACAAAGGAGAGCAGGCACTGACTGGCGCCGCGCGGCGGGCAGGGCGCGCACAGGTCGCCCCAGGCGCGGCCCATGTTGTACCCGCAGCAGCAGTCGCGGTTGGACAGCGGCATGGGCAGCCGGTCGCCGCACTCGCCCGTCTCGCTCAGGTACGTGAAGCAGGTGCCCACGCGCCCGTCTGAACAATACCGTTCACATAAAGCCTCCTTATTAAAATATATATATTTTTTTATTATTATAGTTAATTACATAAAGATGTCATGTGGAACATGGTGTAATGGTTGCAGCGTCTTACAAATATTTTGTAAAACAAAAATCTGGCGATTAAAAAGAGTGACGAAGAGTTTCATGCCAGTTCTTCTCTTCCGTTCTACGCCCTTGATTTGAGAACTGGCAGTAAATGTAAAATTAGAAGCATTTAATATGTATTTTTACTGACGTTCATAAGTGTACATTGTGTTACCTAAATGAATAAATGATTTTGAATTTGAATTTATACACAATAAGATAGCTAATATTGAAAACAGAAGCGTGTAGGAGCAAAACAAACATGATAAGCCACGAGTGGTAATATTGCGTTAATACAATGTTTATTCATTTGCACATATTATTTAAACTTAAATTAGATTTTACGAAAATCTTCAAAAATTTAACAGTGGAAACATTTTTTTCTTCTTAATATTGAAGTAATATAATATTTTATTGAAAAACTAATACAATCTATACAATTTATAGAAGATAAAAGCAAAATTATTTGAACATTGTGTCATCTAAACAACACTTACCAATACAGAATTTCTTGTCCGGGCTGGGAATGAAGTGAGGATCACACAAACAGTAGTAATCGCCCTCCGTGTTCACACATTTTCCATTCTGTAATAATCGAGTACATTATTTTATATAACTAAATTCTGAATAATTGTTAGTTTAAATTCTATTGAATAGATTAAAAATTATATTATACGGACGTTTTTAGAAACAACGGTATACAACATTACCAAATACTTTTAAGGTTCTTCAGATATTCCTCTCATATATTTATAAACATAATATTTTCAGTAGAATCAACGAGTCGGTACATCGAATATTATTTACTCAGATTTAAGGGACAACAAAATAGCGTAAATTAATCTATATAAATAAAAATCAATGTATGTGTGTACACAACTCTCTCATTACAACACATGCCGAGTTCAGATTGTATATATAAGAATATTTATCTGTCTTTATGTTTGTTCACACTAATCTCGGAAACAGTAGACTGATATTTATGCCGATAGATTAAGGCCAAGCTTGCAAGAAAGGCATCTTGTTAAATCTTAAACAAAGATATCGAAGTCTGAACGTGAGGGACCCACCGGGCAGATGTCGGGGTCCTCGCACTCGTCCACGTCCTCGCAGTTGTTGGACACGCGGTGGCGGCGCTGTCCGGGCGGGCACTCGCACGCGAACGAGCCCGGCGAGTTGACGCAGCGCCCGCCCTCGCACAGCCCGGGCACGGCCGCGCACTCGTCTATGTCCTGCATTGTATATCGAACTATTATTATAGTAAGTACAGGTAAGTCGAAAACCTCCAGAACTCGAAAAAATCATTTCAAGCTCCAAAACATCTTTTACTCAAAATATCAACCCTCTATGAGTCGAAAAAGTCAGTGAGTTCCTACAAGCCATTTCAGTACATATTTTCCCTCCATACCTGGAAAAATTAAATTGGTCCTCTGCAATTCGAACATAGAAGGTAATGTTACAACCTTTACCTAACAAGGCGAATATTTCCTTACACAATCGAAATCCTTCATAAGTCGAAAACTCTATGGTTAAATTTTTTTGGCTCCCTTGAAGTTCGACTTATAGAAGTTCTACTATTTATGGGAATTTTAGAAAATCTGTTTTCTTATGTCTGGTATCGATATCACCTACCATCGAGTGACGCTCGGCTGTCGGTACCCGACATACTGACCGACCACGTCCCGGCCGCTCACCTGACACTCCTTGGTGGCCAGGTTGCGCAGGTGGCCCGGCGGACAGTCGAGCTCCCCGCAGCGCTCGCAGGGGTGTCCCCAGGCCACGCCCACGGTCGCGCAGCACAGCTGCTTCGTGCACACCACGCCCTCCAGCGCGCCCGTGCACAGCGCGCCCCGGGTGTCCGTGTAGCACGGTCCTGTCACGTCACAAACGAGCTTATTTAAAGTATTATATAAAAATATATCATATCGCACCTTTGGGAACAAAACGGCGACAATCGCATGAATAACATATTTTTGAGGGAGTAAGAAACGTTACATTATTTCTTGTAATTCACGTCACGTTAAAAAAAATAAAAAATGCTCTTCCTGTAAAGTTGGAAAACATGCAGAAGTGACTCTTTGTTCCCAAATGTGCGATATTTAATATTAAAAACAATATAAATAAGAAAGTTCCTTAATTTGATTTCCATGAAAGTTATAGATATTTAAAAAAAAACTATTAAAAGTAGCCGTGTATTCTTAATCTGACAAAATATCTTTATACGTTCACGTAAACGCATTTATAAATCTATACCAATAATATAAAGAGGAAACTCGACCTCGATTTTAAAAATTCTTTCATCAATAGAAAGCGAATAACATAGGATTTTTTATATGGGACCTACATTTACATTGCACCCGTGCGAAGCACTGAAATGAAGATGACATCATAATATTTCATAAAGATCCTGTTGAACCAAGCATACTGAAGCCACTGTGTCTGTGTCAAGGACAGACGTGCAAAAATTATGACAGCACATTTAATTACCTAAATCACTGATAATGGGGGAGTGATAATTGTTTGCTGAAATCTAGACTGCGCTATATTAGGATAATTAGTTAACACAAACAGTATACCTTTATACACCATTCAAGCTAAATCATTCATCAAAATACACGTGTATCCTATTCGTACCTTACTTTGATAAGAAATGTCGTAGCTCTTAATTTATCAGTAATAAAACTACGTATAAACCTGTTCGTCGGTCGATTTCACAGCGGGTTCCGGACAGTCCGTGGAAGCAGACGCAGCGGTCCGGTGCGATGCAGCGCCCTCCGTGCAGGCACGGCTCCCGGCATATTGCTGAAATTTTTTATATACATATTTTCCTAATCAAATCCAACAATCGCTAGAAGCGACTTACTTCATTCTTATTAAAGCTTTCTAAGTGATAAAACTTGATGCATTTTGAGTAATTTATTTCCTTTAGAGAAATACAAGGCATCACTTTATTTTATATACTCACTAGCTTCTGCCCGCGACTTCGTCTGCGTAGAATTAGTACTACGGGTACCTTGTTTTTTAATCGAGCTGTTTTTTCATCAATCTCCGCTTAATGGCACTCCACTCGACTCAATCATATCGTGATATTTTTTAAACTATTCGTCCGAATTACTTCATTTATATTAAATACTGATGGCGACAAATGTATTAATTTTAATAAGAATTAACTAAATACTCTATAATGTGCATTGTAAAAAAAGTATTAAATTTAAATGTATTTATGGCTTATAATTTCGGATGTATTGACTTCCACATAAAAGATAGATATTATGCTGTCGCGGACTTTTATTTAGAACTTTTAAGATAAACAATGCCATCATACATTATCTTAGTGTAACTCCAACGGTTTAGGCAGCGCACGCCAAGATAGCCTTCAGAAAGCAGGAATTTTTCCGAGTTACTTGATAAATTATCGTAAAATTATGGCCAATATACAAAAAAATATATAAATTGTAGTCCATAGGCTCTGTTATTCTGATATATAATCTATATTACTGTAAAGTTTCCTCAAAATCCGTTCGGTAGTTTTTGCGTGAAAGAGTAACAAACATCCATCCATCCATCCTCACAAACTTTCACATTTATAATATTAGTAAGAAGTAAGGTAAGAAGTAAGTAAGTAAGATTATGGTTTAAAAAACTGATGGCCACACTTCATATTCACTAAATATTATTAATCACTGTCTTATCTTTATGTCACATATCGATTCTGAGTTGCCGGCTTACTGCACGGAAGGTGATCTTCACTTACCAATGTCTTCAGCCAAAAATAATATGCTATCGGTTTAATTTTTCAATTTCAAAAAAATATTACACCGAAATCAAAATGTATACGAGCGCCAGACCCTGGAGACGGGCTTCATTTTTGGAAATCTGCTATTGCTATAAAGGTTATACTAATGGACTTACGTTCAGTGCAGAACTCGCCGGCCCAGCCGGGCGCGCAGGCGCACGTGCCGTTGGTGCAGGTGCCGCCGTTCATGCAGATGCGGCGACACCCGCCGCGCGGCCGCGCTGCAAGATGTAGCTCATCAATTTAATATCTTCATACTTAGCAAAGTGAATTCAAATCTAACACGAGTCAAATTTTACAAATGAAATTCTTCAAAAACGTAAAACCTAGTAATTATAGAAAATGGATGCAAAGATATTTCAACCAAAATAACAATTACTTTTGAAATAATCAAATTTTCATATGTAGTATGTCAACTAAAACTATTATAGAATAACGGATAAAATTAGATGTTTCAAAATGTAATTAAGGAAATCACAAATCAAATATTTGAAACTTATCAAACGTAACGCAGAAAAAGTATGAACTTGCTAGTGATCTAGCATTTCCTGTGTTAGGGGAATACTCGAAGCATTATACAGGCTAGCCTCGAGAACCATTAATTAGATTAATAGAAATTATATTATTTATATATTGTAGTATATTTATTTAACTCTTATACCGGCATTTTAAAAATAAATGTCTCCTCTAATGTTTCCACTCTACTACCCGCTCGTTTTATTAGGTCTTCTACCCAGCTTTTGAACTGCCTATCCCTGCTTCTATTGCTGTCTCTTGGACACCACTCGGTTAACAATTAAGCTTATTTGTCCTTCTTTTCTCTTAACATAATTATGTCCATTTTAATCTTCTAGTCTCTTTAAAAACCAACTACACTTCGCATGTTGCATTTTGACACACGGGTATTTTTTACCATGCATAAGGTATGGTTGCCGAACATGTGCACTAACAGAACTACAAAACAAATAAAAATTGTTTATCGCTAAATATCGTTTGATAAAAGATGCGAGTTAATACAGTTCCGACTAATATACGGTCTTACGTGGATAGGAATAAAGCGCTCCGCCCGGGGCGCACGAGGGCGCCTCCATCCCGCCGGGACATCGGCACATGTTGGGGGCGATGCAGGCCCCGGGACCGCCGCAGTCCGGCCGGCATAGAGCTGAAATATATTTGAATATTTTTTAGGGTTCCGTATCGCTAAAGGTAAAAAGGAATAATACTTCATTGTTCGTCTGCCTGTCTGTTGAAATTCATATCAAATACTTAGATCTATAATCTCTTAAAGGTATAAAGACTAATGAAATCAAAAAACCGGTCATATATCACATGAAATAATTGTTCAAAAGCCTCGACTTTTTTCGGTCCATACATGTATGATCCACTTTGAAGTTAACATAATTATAAACTCTTCAAGCAATTAATAATAATATTAAGATCAATATCCTTTGCGCAGATTAGAACATTTAAGCAAATAAATAGAATTGTTTAATTTTTGTTAATAATAATTGCAATTGTGTTAGTCCCAACCTTGATGTACGGAAGTGAATGTTGGGTATGGCAGAAGAAACATGAAAGTAGAATAAATGCTGTGGAAATGAGAGCCTTGAGAAGTATGTTGGTGTAACTGTGAAAGATAGGTTAAGAAATGGCGAAATTCGAGAGTGTTGTGGAGTAAAAGACGATGTAGTGACGAGAATTGAGACAGGTATGTTGAGGTGGTTTGGGCATGTAGAAAAGATGGATGAAAGTAGGAAAACGAAAAAGATTTATGAAACTGGTGTGAGTGATAGAGTCGGGAGTGGTCGACCTAGGTGAACGTACCTCGATCAGATCGGGGACGTTCTTCAAAAGGACTAGGTCAAAAGTACTCGTAACCGACGAGAGTGTATGAAAGCATTGATGAAAGTAGAAGAAGCGAAAGTGGTATGTAAGGATCGGAGCATATGGAATTCCGTGATCTCTTCCTACCCCAATGGGAAAGTGGCGTGATGTATATGTAATATGTATGTATAGACACTCGCGGTTTTATTTTATAATTTTTAATGACATAAATCTATATTATGAGAAGATATAGATTAGTGGTGTGTAAAATAACAAATTTACTGCGGAATACTGAAACGATAATCAAAATTGAGAGCTTTTTAAAATTGTTCTGTCTTTCATTTTACCTTAGTAATAAAAGAGTTAGTGATACTTTTAAGTAGACCCCAATGTTGATTAGCGTTCAAGAATTCGGCCGTTAGGGTCATAAAAGTTCCCGTTAATGTATCCTATAACCTAAAATTGTATTTAGTACTTACGAACTACACAAAGTAACGAGTTAGGCCTGGACGTCCATCCCGGACAGCAATGCGTGCTGTTTCGGCTCCGGCACACGTGGGGTCTGCAAGCATTCAAATACTATATAAAAATAAAAGAGTTCGACTCCCATCACAAACGTCAGAACCAAAAATGTTTCTTACTTTACGTCGTGTTTAGCTTTGTGTCGATACATTTAAACAAATTAAAATTTATCAAATTATTATAAGTTAGAGTATAACTATTAAAACTAATAGGTGGTATTGACTGTCTAGTGCCAGCGACACAACATTCATTTTATCCTGTCATCCGATTTCTATGAAATAAAGCTTATATGTGTGGATGCGAGACGTGGAAGGTAACAAAACAAATTTCCCACCAGCTCCAAGTTTTTATCAACCGTTGCCTTCGCCAAATACTCGGTATACACTGGCCCGACAAAATCTCCAATGACCACCTCTGGGAGCGCTGTAATGAAGTCCCGATTGACCGCCTGATCAAGCGCCGCAAGTGGCAATGGATTGGCCACACACTTCGAAGGGATCCCGACCATATCGAAGGGAAACGAAAGCGTGGTCGTCCTAAACAGACTTGGCGACGGACTGTCATTGCAGAGGCGAAGGCTATTGGGAAGACTTGGAGCGAAGTGAAGAGGGTAGCTCAAGACCGAGCGGGCTGGCGGAACACTCTGGATGCCCTCTGCCCCATTTAGGGGACATAGGACCTTAAGTCAAGTGTGTATGTTGCTCCAGACTAAGCTGTAGATTAAGCTTGATATGGGGTGAATACAAATCAATTCGGAGATCAGCGTGAACAAACAGACCGGCAAATTTATTTTATTTAATTTCTAGTAAATATATTCAATGTACTGAGTTTTCGATTCTACAGTTTTATTATACTTATGTAGGTATAGATAGTTTCCGAAGTTGCATAGGAATTGCTAACTAAGCTTTAAAGAAAATCCATTGACAACGAAAAAAAAGAAAATGTTGATATTAACATAATCTTACATTAAAAATGACAGCAGTATATGTATTTAAATGCACCTTTTGATAAGCATTTGTGTGCTTGAAGCTTTAATTTGTCGCTAAGTCGTAGCCAGACCCGCGTTATCCTACGGTAAACTAAGCCCGGTAACATTACGCGAGTTCTCAACAGATATTAGGCCGAAAGGACACGACTAATCAGCGCTGCGAATGTTGTAATTAAGTCGGGATCACGGTAAGTGGCGCGTCGCTAATACGAGCGCTGTACCGTGAAACTGACCGCACGCGGCTAACTGTCGCAAACTATCGCTGGGTGACGAAGTAGGACATGTAGGACATGGTTTAAGAGCCATATTAGTAATATTGTCTTTTATTAACGCGAGTATCACACATTTAAATAAAATACTGTATACCGGATAAATAATAAATCGCGTTTTAATCCGTTATACAGTATTTTATTTAAAAGCCATATTAGTATTCAAATACAACAAGTCATATCGAATACTTTTTATTTTTTTTAAAGCTACCTCTGATACGGAATGTCCCCTACTGTCTGCTTGACACTCGATACTTTAAAAAACATCTTTACTCAGATAAAGTTGCTACAAAGATTTAAATAATTTTATTAACAACGTAATTAATATCTCTAAACAAAAAAACATAGCTTCGGTGAACTCGTTTTCAGAGTGCTAGACTAACGTTAAGTAATATTTCTAATGGTGCGTTTTACACACATCCGTAGCTTAGCCACGTAGCACATTTATGGTGGAGCAGCCTAAGGAGCCGTATGACCTAAAAATATTAAATAAGTGTGAAAATGCTAATGATCAGTACAGCCTTGTAACTGTCGGTCTCACGTCCATATCAAAGGCGCATGATTTGCTACGCCTGTTGATATTCGACTAATTGCATTTGGGTCAGAGGGTCACACATCCTACTATTTAATGCTCAGTAATTGTATAATTATTACTATACAATATGTAAACAATGGAATATTTTTGCTCATTTGAGCATTAAAGGATACTCTGATGGAACGGTTACCAACGCGGACTGAAAAAAAAGATAAAATATAAAATAGTTTATGTATAAAATATCACGCTCTCACTCTAATTTGGGTGAAAGCGACTTGCTTGATAGTTAGTAATACGGAAAACCAACGTCAACTATGTGCTACGAAACTAGTGCTGCGAAGCTTTTAAAAATCCATATCCAAACGCGTCACATTGACATGAAACAAAAACGTACATAAATTCAATAAAAAAACTGAATAATAACATAACCAATAGTACTTCCACAAGAATAGAAGATACTCAACATATATAAGCATATCTGACGCTAATTTTCAGTAGTTTCCCAACTTATGCACTCCACGACGCTCACTCATTGTTCGCCACTCCAATGGAATTTCTTTTTTTTTTATGTCAGATATCGACAGACGAGCATGAGGTTCACTTAATGGTAGGTGATACCTCAGCCACAGAACATCGGTCAATGATGCGCTGTCGACCTAATTTTTACTTCGAGCATTCGGAAATCCAAACCGAAACGCGCAATATGCACTTCACGGTTTTTCCATCTATGATTATTGATATTTCTATATTCCCATTACCGATTCTCACTTTTTTGAGATATCCATACGAAGCAATGTCACAAAATTGTATACTATATTAAGGGAACAGTTACATAATCTCAAACAAACGAGGGAAGCGGGGGCGGTCACGGGCTGTTAGTTTCGTACGTAGCTGCCCGGGTTCACTGGGACAATACATTTGGCTTAATTCAAGGACGAAATTACGAGGTATACCTGTACCTATTTCAACAGAATATTGTCTACATTACCAAGCTGCTTCAGAGCATTTAACAAGTAAAAAATCGAAGAATAGTAAATAAAGTATATTCTTTACAACTAAGGTAGTATTGATATAACAATTAACAAATCCGACATAAAAAAACAATTGCAAGCCTTTTAAACTTCTACTTGAATTATAATGTATTTTATTATCTGTTTCCAGTCGGTGCTGGAGCTAGTGTGACGCAGGGAAAACATGTTTACAGAAAATTATAAACATGTCATGCTCGCCGAGAATCGAAACATATAAAAGTTAACTATTTTATATTATCGCGAATAAGTGGAACAAACACTCGTACTTGTTATATCGTGAACAAGTTCTGACTCAAATATGACGAATGCCGAAAATCCTCATAAGTATGCTAATACTTATGTTCGTCTAGCGACAGGTGTAATTTGTTTAAGGAAACCCCGCAAGAGTGTCATAAGAGTGGGTTCTCAGTAATTAAAATATACTTGAGCAGACTCGAATGGCGACTCTATATTAACTATTAAGCGTGACGCTTACAAGATTAACACAAAAAAATAATCCGAAATATTGCTGAACTAGTTTCTTACTAAAATAATCCTCTTAGTAAATACAAGAATAGAATAGTATAACAGTTTTATTCATCAAAACTTATGAAAGGTTACTGTAAGATAGTTTCCAAAAAACATGATTCATAAACGTGCCATAGCACTAAAACGCTCTATTAGTATTCAATAAGTTTTTATATTACAGTCAACATGCAAGCTTTTCGCTCTTTGCCCTTTACAATATTTTACATTAAAAAAGTGCTTTAATAGCGTTCTCAGAGTTGATGAGTACAAAATCGAGTTGATAACATTTATAACCATGTAAGAAATGAACATCTGACTCGTAGCGCGACGTGATGATGTATTTATAATCTGATAATGTGTGTGAAGTGCATTCCGCGCGCAATAGCACGTAAACAAGGAAAGTGATTCCATCTCGAGCGTGTCGATATGCCGCCAGTCGTCAGCGGCTGTGGTGGGTCCGTGTCCGATGCACTTAAGGTTACCACAAGTATTTCAAAGTTACCCTACCCGCAAGCTCTTTCACGTGGATCTCGTTACTTCCACCCTTAATTTATCCCCTTAGGGTTTTGTTGTTGTTGATCAAACATTTTTAATTCGCCATTTTAGTTGATCATGTAGGTATTTAGTTTATTTTATAAACAGATCGACCTATTCGCGGAACAAAGTTACTGGTACATAATCTCTATTATTTATACTCGACCATTTTCTTTGGAGAAATGAACTACGTAAACTATTGTTCGGCTGCTATATTAGAAATCATGATGTGTTTTTAATATTTCGTATTAACTAGTAAATTATATAGGCTATACTAGCCTTACAAATAAATAAAAATGACTGGATAAGTATAATAATTACATCAAACTGTTCTACGAATAGGCCTTATTGTTATAATATTTGAAGTGAATTATTTTTGTGATTTTATGGCTGAATCGATTTATTCATATTTTCAATATCACCGGGGATAAAAAAAATTAAGATTATCATGGAAAAAAAAAAGAATCCTCTGAATACATACATAATATTATGTTTATCAAAACAAAATCAGACGTGGAGCAACCCTAGATGCACTTGCGATTTAAACTCGCATTGCGTACATTCCTCCGTTCTTTGAATGAGTCATTTGTTACGAGGCAGATGGTAGCTTTTGTTTTTATGCTATCTAGCTGATATAGTAAAGCATTGATCTATTGATTAAGGATGTGAACTTTTAATCCAATAGAATCTAAGTTACTGAATTTAGGTGGTGACAGATAGCAGGCAGTAATAAAATTAGAAAAGTGACAAATTCTGAGTCCTCTTCACCCAACTCTTTGAAACAATGATCGTTACAGCGAGGCTGATTAGTATAATTCGTGAACTGTCACATCGAGATATTAATACGTCTTTATAATTGAAAAATAGGCGACGTCCGATAATCTCCTAATTACGTTTTAATTGTAGACTGGGTGACGGACTCATCAGCGCGTTGGCTAGGAGGAGAGCTGATAGGAAACTTGAGTTTAGATGTTCGAGGTTTAATGTTTTTTTTTTCTTTAAACAATTGGAGTATGGCCAAAACATGATTACATTATTTAGACAGGCTTGTAATGGAGTTGGATAGTACCTTGCGCTCGGATGGGTCGCCGGTACGAATTCCGCCAGGACTGACATGTTTATTATTTTCTGTAATCACGTCTGCTCACTTCGGGCATTAAAAAAGTGAAAGGGTCCGACCGGGTGAGAAACGGAATAGATGGAAAAGCCGTGTGAGTAGTGGATTCAGTTCAGATTTCTGAATGATCGAGGTGTAGCAAAAAGTCCATAGCGCATAATTAATTTATATCCTATGATTAGGTTATCACAAACTATGGAGGATCAGGGAGTCTGACGCTAGTTTGCAGTTTGCAGATCTCGCAACAGAACAAGCAAAAACACTACAACGCAATTGATAACAATGCGTTGTTACGCATGAATTGTTATCCAGCTGTTCGGGCTGTTCCTTTGATTTATTACGTCTTATTATTAAACAAATAGCCATCATCTACACTGTACAGACAACAATGCAATTCGTACGCATGTCTTTGACCTCAATTTTAAAAATATAACATAAAATTTAAAATGACGATAATAAGAACTTTATATAGAGATGTCATGGGCGGTGGTAGTCGCATGCCATCGGGTGACACGTATGTCCGTTTGCTTCCTCTATTATACAAAAAATAAAAGCTACTTCTGTAAAGTAGTAATCATGGATTGCAAAACATCGGTATCACAAGGCTTTTGGCTGGAACTTACCCCACAAACTTGGAGGGGGGGAGGATATAATGAGATATCACGTGTATTTATTTAAAGTTTCGCACGATTTTTAAACCTAACAGCAGCGCGTAATTTAAGTTATAGGGGGGTAGTCTAAAATCTCACCACATATCTCCAGGGTGGGGGGAGGCGGTTAAATAGTTGCTAAAAAATATCACGTGATTAATGGACGACCCCTATGTACCGACCCCAGCTGGTATAGTACTCACCCCACGAACTGCGTAGGCGACCTGTCGGCGAGCGTGCGCGCGCCGCGGCTCCAGTGGCGCGGGCGCGGGGTGCTCTGCCCGCGGGGCTCCGCCGCCGCCGCGCTCACGAGCAGCGCCAGTGCCAGCAGCCGCAGCGTCATTGCGACACCATCACCCTGCAACAAATAACTTCTTTCATCTTGTGTTCACCATCTGCTAAGCTATGACGATTAATTGAATTCCCGAGTCCCATGGAGCTTGAAGCTGTATCACTGATCATTTTCCATTACAGGCATACCGTCTTCTGTGCCAATCCGACCGAAAAATATGTTTATCGTGTTTCCCTGGGATCCGAAACGGCCCAATGAGCCAAGGAAGTGGTCAAATTTAAGTAAATTATTGAACGAAAAGTTTCATTCAATAATTTACTTAAATTTTAAAAGTATGTATTTAATATTAAATTAAGTTTACTTCTTAAAACTCATGCTCGATCATCAACTTTATAATTTAAAAGGGATTAATTTACCACTTGCCAACAAAATTAACAAAGAGGATTATGGAGGGTCATAACATAAATTTAACTTAACCGGCCATAAAAGCCACTCCGGGGTCCCAAAACACCAAGTTAATCTCCAAAGACAATCGAGGAACAATCACGAAACAGAACAATAGTACAAACAATCAGCTATATGTACGAGGGGGGTGCGGGGAAGAATCCGTGCCGAAATGATAACGACGGGCGACGACCCGATCCAATACGATATATTACACATCCTATATTTAGTAAACAATCTCATTTTTACGACAATCCTGCAGATGGCATCTTGAACTATTAAAGACACGGAAGCGCTTACGAGACAAACTAATCAATTTTTAGAACTTTTAACGTCGGTCTTTTATAACTTAACGTGGGCTTAAGATTAATGGTTTTCTTATTTCACACAAGATAGATATTTGAACAATCATTCGTGTGTTTGACAAGTTTAAAATTTTAAATATAAGCTATAAATTATCTTACATACATACATATATGTATCTACATGACGCCTCTTTCCCATTGCTGTAGGCAGAGATCACGGAATTCCAAATGTTCTGATCCTTGCATACCACTTTCATCAATGCTTTCATACACGCTCGTCGGTTTCGAATACTTTTCCAAGCCCTTTTGAAGAAAGAACGTCTCCGTTCTAATGACGTTCGGACGGTTCGACGCTCTTCATAAATTACATTATTACATAATTTTTATTATGAAAAAGTACTCGACTCTACATTCTTGGACTTATTTTGATAGTTTCATGATTAATTTCCACCACTTCGCAATACCAAGATGTTTAGGGACAAGGTCGCGTATTAGTGAGTATCGCTAGATGCTGTGACACAGCGGAGCGGTAGTAAAGAAGGCGCCGTGGGCGGTCTGACTCACTGACCGGTGACCGCTGCAATCACAGACACGCGATCTAACGAGTAATTTTATATCAATAACCACTCTAGCTTCTCGACTTGGTAATATGTAGTCTAAATTATATACATCACGCCTCTTTCCCATTAGGGTAGACAGAGGATCTGATCACAATATTCACTTACTTTACTAGGCTAAGGGGTTATTTCTTGATCTCTATAGATAATAGATAATCATAATCATGTCGGATCCAAGGGGTATCAAACCCGCAAACAACTCATACAAGCCTTTTTGCTGGTTAAATTTTGTGATGGTTACATTTTGCTCATGATCCCAAAAAGACAAATTAGTATAAGCAATGTGATTAGCTACGTATCTGTTAAGAGCAGTTATAGTATACCTACTCGTAGCTACGAGAGAGCGTCAATGCAACCTAATACGAATCTGATGTTCGGAGATAACTTACAATATCAACGTTGTAATCTTTCAAAATATTTTTTTATTATACAAACAATTTAGCCCTTGCGTAGTAGCTACGGATGTATATTCGTCATTTTAAATAATCCAAATAGTTGATTTCTACACATCTACATACGTTCCGCAAGCAAGCATACCTTAAAGCAAATCATTAAACTCAATTAATCTAGTCTTAAGAGTTGTCAAACCATTTTCGTCACGCCTGGAATAAACACTGTCTGAAATCATATCTTGAATTATAAATAATACCCTGAATTTCTTCTCTGTACTCTACAAATACATTCCTTGAAATGTTTGAATTTAATGAAATTAAAAAAAAGAAAATGCGATTGTAACAATGCTTAAGTTACCGTTACTTAACATTACAAAAGGGCTCGGGAGTCCCTGTAACGTAGTGCACGCTCATTACGATCTATTCATTTGGAAGGACTTTATTTACATAAGAAAACCTCTCGCTACGAGTGTTTGACTTGGAGTAAAAATTAAGGGTTATAGAAAAAATAATCCTCCGCCGTTCAACGGTGCTTATGTTACAACTTTTTATTTCTTTGGACATCTCTAATTTGGGTACTCCCAGATAATATAAATAATAATAAATCGCGGTTTATTCCCTTATAAAGTATTTTATTTAAATGTGTGATACTCGCGTTAATAAAAAACAATATTGTGCTTCAAGAGCGTTCATATATTATAATCCTTTTTTTCCTAATTCCTTAAATTTATCAAGCTTTCTTCATACCGAGTTACATTTAAATCGATTATACCAATATTATTCTGTTGTTACTGTCCAGTGTATTATAGAGAAAAGTATTTAAAAATTTTTTTTTTTTTTTTACCCAAATATAAATAATAGTCAATTATAACAAAATGCACGATTGAACTGAAATTATACTTTAATTAATATTTATTATGCCGGATTCTCTCCAAATAACTCTATACTAAGATAACACTGCGAATATTATATAATTTATCACGAAAACATTTAACCTACCCATATGTATATGAACTACAAACAATATTTTCGTACAAAAATAGTCCAGCAATCAAGTTAAGCATTAATTTCAATAAAAATGATAAAACACAACAATAAAGCAGCGATAGCGGCGACAACGTCTCGTAACACTGACCTGAGATAACACTCACGCACTGTTCTTGGCGTTTCTTTGTGAAATGTGGGACACTGGTCTTTTTAAACAAAACTTATGGCTGCTGCGGACCAATCCACCAGGTGAGTCCAATTGGACAATAAGAACATTTGAATCAAGAGGAATATCATATTATATGGAAACGTCGCGACGTGTGTATCTGCACATACGGTGTGCGCGTTTCAACTTCAGCCGATTGAAAGCTCGAAGTAAATATGAATTATAAGATAGATCGGCAGCGCATCATATCTGGACATCTGTCCAGTGGCTTAGATTTTACATGACGTCATCAAGTAAGGCTCACACTATTCTGACGATATCTAACATAAAGGGAAGCCTGCGTAAGCCAAGACGACAACTTTGAGTACACCAGAAACAGCATTGAGTAAAGCTATAATAGTGCAATCAAGTTAGAATCCTATTGGAGAAATAGAATAATCAAATAAACGTCTAGGTTTAGCCCGAAAAATGATATCCAATAATTAAAACAGACATAAAAAGATGTCTGCACTATTAACTATAGAATTTATTTATCTACATATATATTTAAACTCCCGAAGATGTAAACAAAGAGTTCTTCTAAGTTTTATGTCGATCTGTATGTTTAAGAAATTGTAGAGCTCAAAACAATGAACTGATTTCAAAGCGTGGAAGTCTAGTTCAGACAAGATAAATCTGTTCTATAATATATTCATTGAATAACTGGCGAGCCGTTTAAAAGTTAAGAATTTGCGAGTATTTAATTATTATTTATGGACTTTTTAAAGAAAAACGAATTTGAGTACGCGCGTGCGATCCTCACGAACATCGGTTGTTACGTAGGTGCAAGTACGCACTTCGGATATGCTCCGTTCTATTTAACTAGATCGTGCCCACACATGTTGCATTCAATACCTAATTCTGTCCAGCCGGCCTATCACGACAACCGCGACAAAATTTTGTCGACCGTTTTCTCGTGTTTTAATCGATTATCTCTTTATTTCTTCCGGGTCTAACATGTCAATTATACTTAAAACTCAACTTTTAATATCAAAAATAGATATATTTGTGGATGGAGATATCTTTTCTATCAAAATTGTCGATTTAAATAAAATACTGTATACCGGATTAAAACGCGATTTATTATTTAAATTATTTATCCCGACGTTTCGGATGCTTTTCAGCAACCGTGGTCGCGGGAGACTGAAAGATGACAGTTGTCTTATATTTGAAATGTCACAAAGTTGCCATATTTAATTCAATTAAATTAAAAAATAATCTATTAATTTAGGTAACACAATGTACATCTATGAACGTCATTAAAAAAAAAAAATACTTATTAAATTACTAATATTACTAATATTAAATGCTTCTAATTTTACATTTACTACCAGTTCACAAATCAAGGGCGTAGAGCGGACGGAAAAGCATCCGAAACGTCGGGATAAATAATTTAAATAATAAATCGCGTTTTAATCCGGTATACAGTATTTTATTTAAATGTGTGATACTCGCGTTAATAAAAGACAATAAAATTGTCGATGTCGAGATATTATATATCGAGATATCTTACATTTTAGTTTGTCTTCTCTCGTCCGCGAGATATCTCGTGGCGGTCATGCTGGGCCGGCTGTATACGAAACATTTCACATAATATCACAAGAAACATTTTCATATTTTTAAGACATTCATACATACATACATATGTAGGTAGGTACCTCATGAAACCTGACATTAAATGCAAAAAAAAAACAGAAATAAATCATTAGTAATTTAAGCCATAACTTCGAATGTTGAAATTACGAATCAGATATTTAATAATATATTATTTTTGTACATGAAGATAAGATAGTGGATGAAACTGCAATTTATTATAGCGCAATGATCCTCAATTGATCGGTTAATAAAGATGCGCCCGCGCCGGCGAAGACCAGTCATTTATTACTACATCTCCACTCAACCCTATACAGTACACAGCGTTGATACAGTTATTTATATTACCTCATTAGATATTCATACGATTAAGGAGACGTTTATTTTTTTAGATATATAGGTACATATGTACGTATATATATTTGATGACCGTGACGATGACATTACTATTATTATGATTTTGAAGCCGTTGTCGATTACGTTTTGATGGCTGACCTGTTCAACCGATTTTCATTAAAAATTTATAAAAGTGATCTTTAAACGGAAAAACACATAAATAAATTTTATTAAGTACATATTTAAGTACGCCAGCTAACTAAAGACATAACCAGCAATTAAATATAAAAATATTTCCCGAATGTAGTATTAGTGAAATGTTTGAGGATTCCCTATTTTACCTAAAAATGCATAAAAACCTTTCAAGCATTTAACTTTAAGAAATCTTTGAAAATTGACCATTTGTGATCTTTAATGTTCCTATTGCTAATAACTGAAATGTTCTTAACCCTCCGTGAACCATGTGGGGTTTAATAGACCCCAGTCACACAAAAACCCTAATAACTCTGTAAATATTATCGCGGCGTCTTCTACGCTTTGAGTAGCTGGAGTTGAGACGTTAACACACCACTAAGTAACAGTGATTTAGTAATCGAGTCACCGATGCAGCAGACAAAGGTGCGCAAAGTGCGCTCGGGTCCCACAGACCCCACGTGGTTCGGGACGTCGTCTAAAAAGTAAGTAGTAATTTTGTTGTAAAATGAAGTATTTCTAGAATATTTCTATTTATTTCGACTTATTTATCATTTATTAACAGGTATAAAGATTATAATGGCTAGTGGACTGAATTTACACGAAATATCAACAGCTTTTTTGTAGGAAAGTGATTGCGATAGATGAGACTTTTTACCTGGAAGTGAGGACGAATTGCTCGGTGAAACTACCCCCCAACCACCAGAAAAAAATACCGAGATCTAAAATAAGGTGTTCAGAATAAGACAGGAAAACCAAATATAGTTGTGAAAACTCTAATATTATACATATATACTTAGAGCATGCTCATTTGTACTGTAAAAAGTGTACCGAATTTAATCAGCCTGGATCTCATGAAGACCGACCAAGTTAAGCTATTGTTGTTAATTTTAGATACCTTATAATGTTAATTTTGAAAATTTGTAATGGAAGAGAAGTATTTGATTACTTTTTTATTGTGGAAGTTAAGCCAAAGAAGAGGCTAAGTTTTAATTTGTAAAAAACACTATATTTTTTTGCTTTATTGTAAAAGACTAAAAATGTTGATTATTTAACTTGGTTTTGTTTTATTATTACCCTTAAGTAGACAAAAAACAGTATTTTTAAATAAAATAAACTAATAATCACAAATTACTCATTCCTTACCCTGATAACTCTTGGGGTCTGAGAAACCCCACATGGTTCGCGATGTAACTTTTATGCACGTGGTTCACGAAGGGTTAAACCTGTCAGGTTAGTTTGCTGGAATGCTAACATGCCCCCGAATTATTTTTTCTAGGACATGTTTTATTCTTCATGTCATTTGTAAAAATTATATCTGCATAGTTCAATAAACAAAATAGTTCTTCTTTTAGAAGAAGTAAATGCTACTAGGTACCTACTTGACGTTCCATTCGACTAAAAAAAAGCCACATTTTTTTTTTGGTTACAATGATTTTTTCTGATTTACTACTCACTAAAACTTTGTGTTAGCTTCCCCTTAACAGGACCCAAGAGGTCAAGCGCCACAGGTCTCCTAGGCCCGAAATTAATTAAATTCCACACAACTCACCACGAATGCTATTAATAACTGTCTTTTTTCATTTCCAACCTCTATGTTAATTGTCCAAGTGTAGAATTATTAATGTTACAAAATTTATCGACACCCATTTGTTAGAACTACGTAATTGGTACGAGAACTTGTTAATGCGATCGGCTTCTTCAAAAACGTTTGTGTTTAGATAACATTATATCGACCGAGTTTGACGAAAAATATTCTAGAACCGCGGGAGCTTACGAACTTAACTGTAATATCAATAAGTTAGTTATAAATATTTACATCTATCAATTTCATATAAGACGATGACTTATTTGTTTTGGTGTGGGTGTTTTGCAGCCATAAAACTAAATATTAAATCTAAATTCTAATTATATATTCAATTTGCCAAGGGCCATAATAATATAACAAAATCATAGGAGTTTGTAAAATATCGCAATTTATCTGCAATTAATTCAATTTATTAAGTAATTCAACGTTTTCCTTACTTGCTTATTTCACAGTAATGCACGGAGTGTTATTTAAATATTTAAATAAAAGCTTTATAAGATTCAAATACGGTTAATTTAACGAAATATTAATGACTAGTAACACGCCCCGGCTTCCCACAGGTTCAATGTAGATGTACTATACAAATATAGCCTATGTTGCTCTCTGATAATGTAACTTGTTATTGGTGAAAGAATCGGTCCTGTAGATTTTTAGTGAAACCGTAACAAACAAACAAGTCTGTCCTCTTTACAATATTAGTATAGATTATCCCGAAGTGTCAAGTGCCTTACAGCGCGCGTGATCGCGGATAGACAATATCATCCACATATTTCCCAAAACATTAACATATAAATCAAAAAGATGATATTATAGCAGCATAAAAAAATAATATGATTATTGCAGGACAAATGAGTTCATTTTCTGCGAACCTTTTAAATGGTTTACTTTACTCTTGTAACTTTGTGTCAATATTATTCGGTTTCCTGTAAGATGACGATGTTCAACTGCGATGACTACAATCTTCATTGTTAAAATAATGTAAAATTTAAATCACTAGTTTCATTTGCTTCCGAGCCGGCTATGATCTGCGATGTTAAGTATAGTGTTGTTCTTACTGGGATAAAGAAGCGTCTGAGAGCACTATCTATTTTTTTTTATTCAAAAAGGCTTGTAATATTGATTTTAATTATATTGTTTTAAATACATTTTAAATTTCAGACTGACAGGTAACAGCTGTCTTGAATTGAAAAATTTCTCCAAAAACCTCTCACAGTGGGTTCAAATGTCATCGAACTCGTGCGCAGACGGTACGGCGCCTGCGCAGTGGTCACGGCAGATCGACGTAATGATTGATGGTGAGATAATCTGATCATCTTCGAGCAAGATAAACTAACCTTTGAAACTGCTTCATATTATGTAAGCTGCATCTTTACAAGCTTTTGGTTTTGTGCCTTGTTATTGATGGGTTTTACACCTAATTGGTACAACGCTGTTCATTTTCTAAAGAACCAAAATTAAATTGTACAGCTATAATTGATAAGAACATAAATATGTTTTAGAAATACCTACTGAACATTACCAAAACCGTTGCTTTATAGAAGATGGTAATAAATAATTTGGTCGGTCAATGCTGCTATACTACATCAAATCCTGCACTTATAACGCACGGGTTCGCCCGCTGACTTCGTCAATTTTATATTCATATGAAAAAAAAATGTTAATTTCTACATCTATTTTGAAAATTCATAAATTGTGAAGTTTCTTCAAGTCTTTGGAATTGCTAAAACCTCGAATGGTAAGTGATCACCCAATGGTGCTGCTTATATCTTTATCATACCCTAGCAAAACGCCCCGGCTTCGCACGCGTGCAATGTAGATGTAAAAACGTTACACGCTGATAATATAGCTTTATATTGGTGAAAGAATTTTTAAAATCGGTCAAGTAGTTTTTGAGTTAAATCGTAACAAAAACGGAAAACAATGATGTACAATACAATACATACAATTGAACATAATCGCAATCTTCTAAAAGATAGACATAATCTGTCGCGGACTTTTTTAAGATTATTTAAAGAGAAATAATTCTTTCATACATATTTTTTGGGTAACTTTAACCGTTTACACAGCGCACAAATATAATTTTCCCTAATATAATAAGATAATTTTCCCCGTTTTTGCAACATTTATCACTGATGCTTCGTTCCTATTAGTCGCAGCCTAAAGCCTTCCTCGATAATTGGACTGTCCAACACAAAAATAATTTTTCAATTCGAACCAGTAGTTCCTAAGATTAGCGCGTTCAAACAAACAAACTCTTCAGCTTTATAATATTAATAATAGTATAGATGGGCTATTTAAAATGACCATTTCATATCAAACTCATGTGAAATAATAAAATACTCCATTTAACTGAAAGTATGTTTTACTTTACGATAAGTTAGTTTACAATATTTTCAAGTGCAGTTTGATTACGATCCGAGCACTAAGCTATACGATCTGAGACCTTCCTTTACGACGGCACCTCATTAAAGCAAAGCAAATACATCACAAAAAACGTCAAAGGCCTGGCCTCTATCCCTTCGTACGTTGTGCTCATTAGATCGCAAATTAAAAGTGTCCTAGCGCATCAATCAAGATGATTGATAACACTTATCAAAGACAAACAGATGAACGTACGACGACCCCGATTCCCATTATAGGTTAGGAAGATGTGACGCTAATCTATAACTAGGACAAGGTGGTCGGAATGGTGTTGCACTTGATTACTTATAGGACCTCATTAATAATTTGGTATACGCTACTCGTAAGAGCAGTCAAGCTCTGTTTACTCGTAAAGAAGATGAACTACCTCTATTTTGGCAACTCTAAGTAACGTCTTCGAAGATATTATCACTCGGGTACAACAACAGAAGACAACGGACATTTAAGCAAATATTTCAATGTTTTTGTATTCGTCATTTGTTTTAATACTGAAATTATAAATTTTTTTCTTTAACTAAAAGAGTATCGACCTGCTGAATCTTTTCGGCAAAAGTAACCGAGACTATTCTAAATAATCATCTTAAACACTTTAAATATAAGGGACTGATCTATTGAATATTAAACCTCTATACAGAAAGAGTCCCTTTTAAGCGCTAACAAAATATTTTGCATAATTTGCTGCTGATGCAACATGGCCATGACATAATTGTGCATAATAAATTTGATAATAATTAATATCTAGACCGAATTCAGTTCACACTTCGTCGGCAGATAACCCGATTGTTTTGGTTGAATTGTTTGAAAATTTTAAAATATAATTCTAGATTTCTGATCACATCATTTTAGGAAAATAATCATTTTTTTTGTATTGATGTGGAATGTGTGTGTGTTTTTTTTTGTATTTTTTGGGAAATAAGGATTATTATGACCATCAATATAAAGGGGGTATTAAAAAATGTAAATGCACGTGGAATATTCAGGAACCAGTCCATTTAGTTCTAATCTAGAATAATGTGAAAGTGGAAGAAGCTATGTTAAGCGTTAGAACTAATGTATTTAAATTACACATATTTGTCAACGCTAAACCCTAAAAAAATAATGAAATCCTTTTACTTGTAAACTTAAGTATATTTTAAATACCTTGTCACAACTAAGTCGTTGATATTACAAGTTTTTTAACATATACACATATTATATTAGTGATAAAAAATGACTTACATTACTACAGTGAACACAACACATAACCAAAATGGAAATAATTCCAATTAGGAGGTTTAGTCCTAATTTGTAGGGATTCACCAACGGTCACAGCGACGCCCGAACTACAACTAAGTTCAAGAGGACAAAATACGTAATACTCGTCGCTTAATTAGTTACTGTTGAAACGAAACGCCGGTACCACTACAGTAGTCTCCTAATTGTATATATGTAGCTGATATCGAAAGACGATTGAGAAGTGCTCAATGATTACGCTGCCTACCAATTTGTTTACTTCGAGCTTTCGAATGCTCTCATTGACGTTGGCGAAACGTAAGTAAAATAGCCACTTTTGTAATAACAAGCCCATAATAAAAACAATACATTAGCATTATAGACTGTCGCCTTAAATAATCAGGAGCCAGCCTCCTATTCTTTTCTATAAATATTGTGTGATACTATTTCTTTTTTTTTTTTTTTATTTTAGAGGGGAAAAAGACACCTTATGTCCTAGCAACGAGATTGGCCTCCTGCAATATTTTATGCACGAGGCCTATCCCCTGGTTCGCTATCCCCCCCCGCGGGTGTGCAATGCAGGGGGGAGTGTGGGGTTCTGGTCGACCGCTGACTCTCTGCTAGTCAGAGAGCCTGGTGACCCATACCCACTAAAACCCTCTTGACCCTCAGGTCTCGCCGTAATGGGGCAACGGGATAACGACGTAAACAACCGCGGCCCCGGCGACTTGCCAAAAGTGGCTACACCCCAAAAAATTACGGAGGCGTCAAGAGATGAGCGTATCTTCTCTTGCGCGCTCCCCTTTTTCTCGCTCTCATCGTACCTGCCAGCGCAGCGCACTCCCTCTCCCTTTCCGCAGTCTCCTTTTGCAGCATTACCTGCTCGCAGAAGGAGACCACAGCAGTCCAACTGGCCGCTTCCCCCAACATAGCGCGAACAACGCTCGGCAAGGACAAGTCCGTGCCAACGACAGATGTAAGGTCGTGGCGTTGTCGCGCCCACCTGGCACACTCAGCCAGGGTGTGCTGCGCCGAATCCTCCTCGGCGCCACACTCGTGGCACACTGGCGTTGGCTCCCGCCGGGCCACTTTGTGCAGGTACCGACCAAAGCAACCATGCCCTGTCAGTACCTGCACCACTCTAAATCTAAGCGCCCCTTTTTCCCTATCCACCCACTCTTTGAGGAGCGGGAGGATGGCTTCGACCGTTCTGCGACCCGACCCTCGTGGATCAGCCAGGTCCTCCTTCCATCTTTCGAGCACTGCGAAGTATGCTCGACGCCTGATCAATTCCAGCTCGACAATTGTTGGGGGGATCCCCTCCTCCTTCCTCACCGCCCGGAAGCGGTACATTGCGGCAAGCACTTCTGCTTCCAACTCCCAGGGCGGGGTACCCGCCAGTACGCAGGCCGCCGCGAACGATACCGTCCTATAGCAACGGATTGCCCTAGTAGCCATAATTCTCTGCGGCCTGCGCAGAAACCTCTTATTGCTCCTCGATAGAGCATCCTCCCATATGGGGGCCCCGTACAAGGCCATGCTACGTATTACTCCGCAGTACAGCCTTCTGACGCTCTGGTCAGGACCGCCTATATTGGGCAGGAGGCGTCCTAGTGCGCTCGCTGCCCCTACCAGCCTTGGGCCGAGGACTGAGAAATGCGCTTGAAAAGTCCATCGGCCGTCTAGGATGAGCCCCAGATACTTCATCCTAGACCCTAACTTAATCTCCACCCCGTCCACATTCAAAGTAGCTCCGGATGGAGGCCCCCCTCTGGGACCATGAAACAAAAGAGCCTCTGTTTTCTCCAATGCTACCCTCAGCCCCAACGCTCTAATCCTCCCGACAACCAGCGATGTCCCTACTGAGGCCAGCATGGAAGCCTCCTCGAAATTACCCCCCCTGGCTATGACTAGGGTGTCATCGGCGTAACAGAGGACACGCATCCCGCGAAGGAGCGCACCCCTCAACACCCAGTCATAGCCAACATTCCATAAGAAAGGGCCCAATACCGAGCCCTGTGGCACCCCGCAAACGATGCGACGTCGGACCAAAACCCCTGTACTGTCAACGTACACGATCGTACGCCCCTCCAAATAATTATTAATTATCCTTTCGAGGTAGTAGGGGACCCCATGATATCTTAGGGCTTCCCTGATTACCCCGAAAGGTAGACTATTGAAGGCATTGGCGATATCCAACGAGACCGCCAATGCCTTTCCCCCACTTGAGACCACATTTTTAGTGTGCTCTTTTAGGGCCGAGAGCGCATCCAGAGTCGAACGCCCGGCCCTAAAACCAAATTGAACCTCCGATAGCCCAGGTCCTTCCTCCAACATGTGCCGATTGAGGCGCCCGACAAGGATTCTCTCCATCAGCTTACCGGCCTCATCCAAGAGAACAATGGGCCGATAAGCCGAGGGGGAATTAGGAGGGCGGCCATCCTTAGGAATAAGGCAAAGCCGCCCCTCCTTCCATTGCTTTGGGAACTGGCCGGAAGTTAAACAACAATCGAACAGTCCCCGCAGCTCATCCGCCATATGCTTGGCGGCGATGGATAGTACGCGGCGGGGAACTCCATCTGGTCCCGGAGCCTTGCTCTTATTGTTGAGCCGATCCACCGCTACCTCGAACTCCGCGTCCTCCACCAGGGGAATATTCCGATCCCTCTCTGTGTCCGCTAATGTCGCCATACTGGGGACCGCGATGTCCGGCGATGCCGGGAACAGCTCCGCCACAATAGCTCCGACCAACTCTGGCTTTAGGGTCTCTGTGATGGGAGGCCCCGTGCCCTGCAACTTCCTCTGCACAGCGCGGTAGGGACGCCCCCACGGGTCTTTGTTGAGACCCTCGAGTAGTTGTTCTCGGGCCTTACCCTTCGCGTCACTGATGGCGTCTTGAAGGGCCTTCTTGTGGCCCAAGTAGGCTTCCCGAAGCATGTCCTCTTCCCCCAACACTTTGAACCTCCTTCGGCGGCATCGGAGATATGCCCTCTTGGCGTCAATGCTGGCGCGTCGTAAGTTGGAGATCTCCCGGCACCACCAGTAGACTGCCTTCCTCGGTGTACGACGTCCGGCCCTCGGCATTGCAGCGTCACATATCTGAGTGAGCGCCCGCCTGAGCCGTTCTGCCCCCACGTGAGCATCAGTAGTGCTAGGTGCAGGATTGCACCACACATGCACCATCGCCGCCTCCTCCGCGAGCTCCCGATCTAGGCTACCCATAGCCCAGCGCGGAAACACCTGGTGAGCGACCACCGAACCGACCGGATTCCGAGGTACGGAAACCTCAAACCTAATATAAAGATGGTCCGAGAGCGTTTCCGCATCCTCGACCACCCTCCAGCTCCGGATTTTCCGCGCAACCGCAGGAGAAGCGAAAGTCACGTCCACTCTGGACTCTCCCTGCGGCCGCACACAAGTAGGGGTTGACCCGTCGTTGACCACGACGAGCCCCTCTTCCGCCAACCACTCTTCAACAGCCTTTCCCCGAGGATTCGTGAGGCGATCCCCCCAGATCGTAGACCGAGCATTTATATCCCCCATAAAAATCAGGGGCAACGGACGGGCCCTCTGAATGGCCTGCCCGAGACCGGTGAGAAACGACTCGAATTCCGCTAATGGTTTATTGGGAGAAAAGTAGGCCCCAACAATTGCCCATCCTCCCCACTCAGAAACTACAAAACCGGCGCCTCTTTCCTTTAGAGAGAGGGGGGGGGCATCCGGGCGAACAACCACTGCGACTAGGTCATTCGCGTCCCCTAGCCAATGAGACTGCGGGGCCACAAAATATGGCTCCGCGAAGACTGCGATGTCAATGGTCCACTCCGCCATGGCCTGGATTATGAGGTCCTGAGCCCCAGCGGAGTGGTTGACGTTCCCCTGGAGGAAGCTGATATGTGACCTACTAATCATTGGGACATATCAGCTTCTTCTGTAACCGCTTGGCGGACCACCACAGAAGGCGTGCTGGACGGAGCAGATGCCTTCGACTTGATGGAGGGGGGGTGGCAGAGTCTCCCCCCCATTATGTGCCCAGCCGGCCTACCCGCATCACTGCAGACCGCGCAGTGCTCAACCGCAGTGCACGTTGCGATCTTGTGCCCCTCTTTCCCGCAGCGGAAACAGAGTCCACTACGGTCAACGCCAGAGGGACATCTCGTCCTCGCGTGCGACACCCCTTGGCACCTGTAACATCTCATGGGGCGTGGCTCCAATACTCGGACCTGAGCCGAGCTCCAGCCGACCAGGAGTCGCCCTTCCGCCACCTTCTTTGCAGCGGTGACCGGGCACTGCACAAAGAGAGTACCGTACCCGTCGTCGCCCCTATGGAGAGAACCAGTTTTTATTAATTCCGGCTCACAACCCCCTTTTACGGCCAGTGCCGCCACCACCTCCTGAACCGATACGGACTCATCTAGTCCTCCCAGCCTTAGGTCAACACGTTTGATCGGTCTATCGACCGCGGCCACCTCCCTCAAAGCGCCGCGCAGCTTGTCGGCTAACTGGTCTGCCTTCTCGCTATGTTGGGTGCCCGTCAACTCTATGATACGGGCTCCAGTCGCCGCCTGGCGTATCCTCACCTGATCAATGCCTAGCTCCTTTAGCGCAACGTTCTCCCTCGCCTTCGTGATTACATCACCGTATGTCACCCCTCGCTCCACGGCCTCCTTTTGCAAGGTCAACACAACCACAGCCGACCGAGGGGGGGTGAGATTTGGCGCCTTCAGGGCATTCCCTTTAGGCGCCAACCTTTTCCTCTTTCTCCTCTTTCTCTTTTTGGGGACGGGCGGTTGAGGCTCCGCCCCAGAAGCCACAGAGGGCACAGACACAATAGGCGCGGACATCTTGCCCTTGCCCTTCCCCTTTCCACGTGTAACCACCATGGACCACGTCTCCTTTGTGTTGCCTGCCTGCGGGTGATACACCTCTTCCCCCTTCTGAACTGGATGTGCCGGCTCCTCTGGTGTCACCTCCTTCCTTGCCGACACGACGGACGGTGGTCGGACAGCCGACACCTCTTTCACTGGCACTCCCGACAAGCCTGCCCGCTCTTTACTCTTAGAGGACGCCAACGGCGGGCGTAGAACCTTCGCCGGCAGGAGTCTGTCCTCTAAGCCTGACAACTTGGCGTCCATCATGGTGCCCACCTGCCTCATGATGCTGCCCTGCAGCTCCTCTGCCAGCACCTTGAGCGCCTCGCGTTCCGCCACACCGATTTCTTTTGAAGAGGACGCAGATTGTGCCGTCCTCTCCGAAAAATCCCGCCTTATTGCCTTGAGTTCCATTTCCAGATCCGCAATGCGTGCCCTCATACGTGAGTTATCCACCTGTAGCCGCCTCGTCTCCTCTTCCGCAGATCGGTCGGAGAGACTGACCACCATCTCTCTGAGGTCCTTCGCGGCGACCTTCAAGTCCCGCACGAACTCCCCTTTTAGATTCCCTGATTTAAGGGCAATCTCAAGAATGCGCTCAGCGCGCCTCGCCGCCCTTTCTTTTAAATCGAGAGCATTTAGCTCCCCTACCTCCGGTTCTTTAACCTTCGCCTCTTTAGATGGCGCTGGCGCAGCTGGTTCCTTCTTGTACGTCCTGGAGCGCAGCTGCCTCTCGAATGTCGCGACTGCCGACGCCGCCTTCATCTCGTCCAAGGCCTTTTGAGCCTTTACCAGACCTAAAGAATGCCGAAGAGTCTTCTTCGGTTTGGGGCTCCCTTTCGGCCTTATCCCCTCCTCAGTTTCCGCCTCTGAGCCAGAGGACGACACCACAATATCCGCCGGACATTTAAACAAAATCCTCTTGCGAGGCCGGCTCACCGCCGAAGCACTCGACTCTGAGCCACAACTTTCCATTATATCCTAAACTTAAAAACTATACCTATTAAGTAGGAAAAAGGAAAATAATGGCAAAACAAACGACACATTTACAATAATTAATTACGACGACAAAGAAAATACAAATTAAAGAGTAGAGAAAAAAAACACGTTATCGCACTTGGCGATAACTCTAAACTTTGAATTTATATATATATAGACTATGAAAACCACACAAAGTACCTATAACTACAAAACAAACAATAATAACAAATTACACAAAGAAAACACGCTATCGCACTATGGCGACTCTAAACTTAATGCTAAATTGTCAAACCACACAAAATCAAAACGACACACCTTATACGTACCAAACAACAACACTGTAATTCAAAGACGAATCACACAAACCTCACAATCAAAAAACCCAAAACCACAAGAAAAAACATTTAAAAACGACGAACTTTACGTAATTGTTTACGTAATAATCTCGCGATTCGCGCCGACACTGTACACGTCCACTCGCTATGAGTTACCGTGGCCGCCTCCGTGTGATACTATTTCTAGTCTAAGTATAAACAACGAAGCTGCCACTAAAAACTTTGCCAAATAGGCTTTTATTTTACATTTTCTGAAATTAAAAAACAAATAAAAACTGGTCAGGAAACAAATATAAAGTAAGTTAATACGAGATATTAAATAAACGTCGACCTAAAAAACTTCGTTAAAAACATGAAATTAATCGAAACTCCTAATAGCTATCACAAACATTGAAATCAAATCACCCAATCATTTAAATATAAATATTTGTACTGACAGGTGTAACAATTAATAATTTAATAACGTGTGAAAAGTTCGCTACACTGTCGAGCAACGCCTCTGGGACAGTCTTCACATATTCACATATCAAGTGTGATCAGCCCGTGGCGTATTTCGGAGGTAATCGTTTGCACAGGTGTGATACAGTTTTTATTTTTTTTATTGAAGTTATAACTTCTTTAGGCGCGTTATGAAAAAATGATGAGAGTGAAATTTTAAGATGCGCGCGCATCTGTGACACAAAATTAACAGTATGAAGTTGGCTACAGATGACCTGCGCGCGCACGATGTCCCAAAAAAACGACATGATGAAGTTGGCTACAGAATAGAATTTGATTGATTTTAACATTTTGCTTCGATATTTACTGCAGTTTTGTTTTTTAAAATTTTTCTTCAGACGCCAAAGAAGTATAACTTCTAACGCGTATACATAAGTACACACATACCTTTTTTTTTTACGGGTGAAATTATTCACACTGTTTTAATAGAAAAGTAGGCTTAGGCGTAGGCTTGGTAGGATAGTAGTAGAAGTTTTATATTAAATTTATTGTGGCCAACCCAAAATCGATGCTCGTCATTGTACGAATAAGCGGATTTTTCGGTGTAGAATTACATGCAAATAAATTATTTTAACACTCAATCATTTGCTTAAGTTGAATCAAATATAAAGGTAAACTTGTTAATTTGGATATTAGATATCAAATTATTTTTTGTGCACGTTTAAATAAAATACTGTATACCGGATTAAAACGCGATTTATTATTTAAATTATTTATCCCGACGTTTCGGATGCTTTTCAGCAACCGTGGTCGCGGGAGACTGAAAGATGACAGTTGTCTTATATTTGAAATGTCACAAAGTTGCCATATTTAATTCAATTAAATTAAAAAAATATATAATCTATTAATTTAGGTAACACAATGTACACCTATGAACGTGAATAAAAAATAATACATATTAAATTACTAATATTACTAATATTAAATGCTTCTAATTTTACATTTACTACCAGTTCACAAATCAAGGGCGTAGAGCGTACGAGAAGAACTGGCAAGAAACTCGCCGCCACTCTTTTTAATCGCCAAGTTTTTGTTTTACAATCTAATAAATCGCGTTTTAATCCGGTATACAGTATTTTAATTAAATGTGTGATACTCGCGTTAATAAAAGACAATATTTTGTGCACGTGTTAAATATAGATTGTACTATTATATTACATGTTACTATTACAATTAAAGAACTTGTAGCTTTGAAATTAAATGCCCATTGCAGACTTCTTTCAAGTGTTTATACAATTTGACAGAGTACAATTTTAGTTTAATCTCACTGCATTAGATTGCAACCAGGGGTGAGAGTAATATCAAATTCCAGTATACCATATGTGAAAAAGCTATCACGGGCAGATTGCACAATTTTTAAGTTTATGCTATGTTTGGGGCAAAAGTGCATCGATGATAAATTGATGCCAGGTGACTATCACCTATCATCAAGTGAGCCCCACGCTCGTCTGTCGATATTTCACATAAACATAAACTAAGATAACTTTATATTAGTAGTTTTAGAAATAATCTATATTAATATTATAAAGAGGAAAGATTTGTTTGTTTGTTTATTACGATTTAACTCAAAAACTATTCGACCGATTTTAAAAATTATTTCACAAATAGAAAGCTACATTATCAGCAATTTTTTTGTGTATGTACATCTATTGTACCCGTGCGCAGGCGGGGCGGATCGCTATAAAAAATGTTTATTCTTTTTTAGCATGGAGTATCAGATGTCATGATTATAAGCACCGCTGCCTTTGTAACTTCTGCAATTTATTTACTTTATTTTGCGTAACACTGAAGGAATCGATAGGAGCTCTTGAAATAACATACTTCACGTAAGAATAAAATAATAAGCATAATATATATAAGAGGTCCCATCCCAAGTCCGAGCCCATTTCACTACAGCCAAAAGTACATACGACTGCTAAGATATATTGACAATGCTCAATCGTAATACCGGTAATAGCGAGTAACGGTACATGCCCATACGATATTAGATATCATAAGAGGCGATGATAGAAGCCATTGATAGCGAGTAGGAAGTGCAAACGGTTGTGTTTCAGTGATCAAAGGCCTACTTAGCGTGATTTGAGATGCACGCGAACCCGACTGACGCTATGTTATACGAAGGAATGGTATGGATCGTCCGTTTATCATTCTATTGATATATTTTAGAGTTCGTTGCAATCAACAAGTTGTAAAATATATAAATATAATAGGTATGGTAATGTAATATGGTAGGTAAATATAATAGGTATAAGTCTATACTTCTATACTAATATTATAAAGAGGAAATATTTGTATTTTTGATTTTTTGTATTTTTGTATGTTATGAATAAACTCAAAAACTACTGGAACGATTTTGAAAATTCTTTCACCAATAGAAAGCTACATTATCAGCGTACTCGCTGAAAATAGCCTATGTTACTACATAGGCTATTTTTGTGTATAGTACATCTACATTGCACCCGTGTGTAGACAGTAAACACCCTGCCTGTGCTTTTAAAATGTTATGTCATTATCTGTTTAAGTTTGTCAAGTAGGAAAAGCTACACCGACAAGAACTTACTTAAATACTTATTCATCTTATACGAGGGTGAGGTGAAAAGTTCTCGGCCTGACAATCAAAGACTCCGATTTTCAGTAAAAAAATGATATTTATATCTCTACATGATCTCCCTTGACTTCAATGCATTTGGTTCAGCGCTTCTCCAATATCAGTATTTCTTCCCGGAAATGAGAGTCTGGAAGACTGTGAAAATATCCATCTACGGCCCTCTGAACTTCTTCATTGGATGCAAAACGTTTCCCAAAAACAATTTTTTTCAAGTTTTGAATAGATAGAAGTCTGAGAGTACCTGATCAGGAGAATAGGGGGGGTGGCCAAATAAATCGCATCCCAAATCCCGCAGTTTTCCTATCGCCAATGCACCGTTGTGTACAGATGAGTTGTCCTGGTGAAAGATATTTTTTTCTTCTTCAAGCCAGGCCTCTTGTCGCGAATTTTGGCATCGAGCTGATCCAGAGGGTTTAAGTAATATTCGCCGGTAATTGTTTTACCTTTTTCAAGGTAATTAATTAACAAGATCCCTTTCACATCCCAAAATAAGCTGGCCACAACTTCTCCAGCAGATGCGATCGACATCGCTTTCTTTAGCACTGTACAACAGACTTCCACCCACTGTTCGACTGTTGTTCTGTTTTTGGTGTGTAATGGTGAACTCATATCTCATCCATGGTGATAAATCGCCGCACAAAATCAATCGGATCCCTATTAAATCTGTACAAAGATTGCTGCGAAAAACTTTCGCGCAATCGCTTTTGATCAGCATTCAGCAAATGCGGCACCCATCTTGCGCAGAGCTTTTGCATGCCTTATTCTGTGTGCAAGATGTTTCATACTATTGCGTCTGATATCACCACAGTCTCAGCTATCTCACTCGCTTTAACTCTCTTTTCGTGTAATACGATGTCATGCAGTTTTTCGATGTTTTCCGGTGAGGTTGCAGTTTTTGGCCATCCTTCACGTGGATCTTCTTCAAGGAACATGCGACCACGTTTATATTCAACTGCCCACTTTTTAGCGGTTTACTGGGAAGAAGAAGAGTCCCCGTAAACTTTTATTAACTTTGGGTGAATTTCCTAGGGGGTAAATTCATCAAAAATGAAAAATTTTCCGACCGCACGATATTTAAAATTATCCGTTTTAACGAAATGCGTGCAATGCGTTATCTGGATCAGTAAGTGTAAACAAACTACTTGACAGAACAAGATGAAATTTGTCATAGGAACTCCTAAAGGATGCACCTAGGTGAGAAATATAAATTTTAACTGATTGGAACGCCCTCTCTATGTCAGGCCGAGAACTTTTCACCTTGCCCTTGTACATTATCATTTTCTGTTTTAATTAGTAAGCGTTCACAGTATTCATTTCCGAATGTTAAAATTCTTAATTTCAATTAAATGATATAAGAGCGGGGTATCCACAGTAAGATATCGGCGAGATGTAAGCTCTCGTTATGAAGTGCTTTGTTTATTAGTGTGTGGCGCTTCAACAAGTTCCCCACTCGTATCGCTGTACGTTCAGACCGGCCACCGCTAATAGCATGTAGGCTATTTAATTGTGTTTTTCTGCTTGTAACGAAATATCGAAATCAAAAAACGATAAGACGAGGACTTATGGCCAGTTAACTGTATATCTATCTATGGTCATTAGATAGATTATCACAGCAACTTTGTTAACTGACTGACTAATGAAGCTATATATTTTTTGACTTACGATGTCGCAATGGGAACCTATCTACTGTTAGCTGTTAGTAACTACTGAAACTCGGCGTAATACAATTAAAACCCTTTCAACGTGTTAATTAAAAACATTGCAGGATTAAGTCTTTTATAAACACTTATGCTGATTAAAGTATAATAGATGGAATCATAGGTATATTTTTACGTAAGATAACGACAGAGCATGAGGTTCAAATGATGATAACTGATACCCTAGCCCAGTATATTATTGATTGTGCGTTGTCAACCTATTTTTTTACTTCGAAGCATTCGTAAATCTATACTGGACCTACCTAGTATAACAAATATATTATTATTTTTAACCGACTTCAAAAAAGGAGGAGGTTCTCGATTCGTCTGTATGCTGCTTTTTTTTAATAACGTATTTATGCTTAGCAGCAGTCGTCATAGCAGCCTCTGAATTATTCAGTTTCATTTTGAGCACACGCAAATTGGGTGCACATAACAATAATTACACTGCAAAATAAACACATGCACTCAAGCAAATAGAGCAGGAATGTTGAGGACGGAGGTAGTTTCAAATGATCGGCGTACAAACAGCGATAGCACAATTATCTTACTTGTTTGTCTAGTTATTAGATGCTACGCTACGCGCTCTCAAATAGAATGGTATAAATAAAAAAAATCTTGAGGTTTTTTACCAAAATGAAGAAAAGTCAAAAAAGTTACCTGCTCTTTATTAATTTTAAGAAGTAGCGAATGTACATCATACTTATTGATAAATAATATATTTGCTATTTTTGATCCTTCAATCAATATTTTAATATTTGTAATAGATCCTTTTGGATTATTTTTATTTATTTATTTATTAATTTTTATTTAAATAACTTTATATTTAAAAAATCTACATAGTTGGGATTTTTACAATATACTCAACCGACAAGATATTATATGTAGGTACCTATCATATCATCATTTCAGTATTAAATCCTGAAGAAGCTCTCAAAAATTATCATAATTACTTTATATTTGTTCAATGCCATTCTTTAGACGAGATTTTAAGTGATATAAGCTCAAGATGTAGGTAAATTCTTAAACTAATTTCAAGGTCCCGAAGTTATGAAGATATACCACATGTGTTTGGAATATTATATCGAGTTGAGCAACAACTATTCCAGTACTCACATTTTGTATCACTATGACAATAGACAAAATTACACTGTTAACTTGTAATCCATAACGACTCACTTAAATATCTGAAAATTATTGTACAAACGAATACCAAACGAAAATAGACTCTATCATAAATACATAAGTACTATCATTCTGATATAAGTAAAGATAATATACATCTCTGAACGACCGCAAGGTAATAAAATCATGCATACAATAGCAAATTATGTTCGGAAAGGTGTTTAGGGCCAATGACAACACCTTAGATAATCATTATAATACAACTACTCAGAGTCGTATAATGTAGAGCTTGGTAGAGCTTACGTGAATAACACTATTATCCACAAACCTCTATTTCTTATTTACTTTTAATATAATTAACAATGATATCGTTGGTTCAAAGGTAAAGGTTCTCACTAAAGGTAATTTTGAATAAAAATAAATGTTGCTACTATTACTCATTTCAGGAGTAAACCTACGTACGGTTCGATATGGTCGATAAATTTTTAAAATCTACCTTATGTATATTTTTCCTACTTTATATTTCGGAATCTATAGATACTAATATTATAAAGAGGGAAGATTTGTTTGTTTGTTTGTTACGATTTTACTCAAAAACAACTCGACCGATTATTTCACCAAAAGAAAGCTACATTAATTATCAGCGAGTAACCTAGGCTATCTTTTTGTATAGTACGAGTACATCTACATTGCATCCGTGCAAAACTGGAGCGTATTACTAGTTGATTTATATATAGTTATTAAGAACAATAACTATATTAAGCTTTGGAATCTGTACGTGATAATTACATGAATCATTCAGATAAAACAACGCTCGCTAATACAGGAAGCCGATAGAAAAACTGATTAAATGTTACAGCAAATACCTATTACTGAACCAGATTAACTAATAATATCATGTTGTAGTAACATCCCCGGTTGTGTAATAGATTTGTACAATTATTAAAGGGATCACTATCGAATACGAGAGGAAAACACGAACGTACAAGCTTGTAACTATATCTTAACACATTATCACTACATATTATAAAACAAAGTCCTCCGCCGCGTCTGTTCGCGATAAATTCAAAAACTACTGAGTGGATTTTCATGCGGTTTTCCCCAATAGATAGTGTTTAAGGTTTAGGTACATATAATTTGTCAAGGTTTAGTGTAAATTGATTATATTTTATAACGATAATTGTTGGAAGTGTCGGAAAAAGTCAAGCTGCCTGAGAGCTTTCATTGAAAACGATGCCTAATCCCTTTGAAATATAAATAAACAATGCATGGTGGGATATTCTACTTTTATAGATCTACTTAAAATAAAAATTGAAGTTTATATTCTGAGCTTAACTTCAGACGCTTAGCATTTTTCTTGTCAGCCTGAATAGAATCCAAGAAATCGCTAATGGTTTTTGGTAAATATTCCAATAAATGTTTGTGTAAATTAATGCACAGTAATAACATAGTATTATACATTCCATCTTCGTTTGTAAATCTTAAAAAACTGTAAAACTATTTTCGAAACAAAAACTCTACATAGTTTTATTGTGTTTATAGCTTTTAATAACAAATCAGATCATGCAAAAAGTTAAAATTTTGCATTCATAGACTTTTTTGGATATTTCAAATGTTTGCGATGATAGTTAAGAATATTTTCTTGTTTCACATGGAACAATAGACTTATTGTATTCCTATAGAACAGCTGAAATAAACTACGAAAGCCTCCTCATTTAGTAAATATTCTAAATATTCGAGCTCTGATTATTTCGATAAAAATTTGATTAAGAAATGGGTATGCTGATTAGATCTCATCATAAAATCTATGATTTTAAAAATATAAACTAAAATACTTACATCAAAACGAAATGGAAAACTTGATTTGTTTATATTATTCTGTTACACGTAATAAAATGAGACCGTTAATAAAATTTGGCAAAGTGCTACAAACCTAGGCTTTTACGACTATAAACAAGAAGTTATTTTTACCATCAAAAATGTATAAAATAGACGAAAGATTCAGAATCATGTACAAAAGCTGAAGATTCCCACACAATTAAATAAAACGGACGCGATATGTACAATTGCGCAAATCATTAGCCTTCTGCTGTTCCTCCTGATAACATAACCCTGGCCCTATTTACTGGAGGATGTACCGCAGAATATTTTGTATTTGCGTCAATTTTATTAATAATTATGCGTCGTAGCTTTCCACTTTTATAACTAAAATTATAATTTCATAATATTCGCGATTTGGTATAAATCTAAGTGAAATCTGATCATTCACCCTAATGTAGAGAGATATGATTTGTTTTCTAAAGTTAGAGATATTTAAGTGAAGTTTTAATACAAAATACGTTAATTTGCTCAGGTAAATAAGCAATTATTATTTTTACGAGAATACACAATACTCAAGTGTACTTAAAATTATGTATAAGATAATTAAATTGGCAAAAGCTGTTCGAGATAAGAGCAAATAGTTAACTTGTCATCCACGCCTCGTGTCACAAGTTCAATCATTACTTTTGTTTGATTTTATATCTAATAGATTAGATAGATATTAAATCTTATCGTATTAGATTTTATAGAAATTACGTTATTATGTTATGTTATTTACTTTTCAGCTACTTAATAATAGCATAAAATTACTTATATTCATCTAGCTATACAATATACACATCATAACCGTTTAATTAAAAATAAAATTTATTGCTATATACAATACCTACTCCAAAAAAATTAAAAAAACACAAATTACCATGCCACACAGAAGTTTAGTCGATCCGGGAATAAAATTCGAGCACGAAAAAAGGAGGGTAAACCGCGTTAAGACGCGGAATGTACGCGAGGCGAGCGTCTACGGCCGCGACTCGCTCTCGACTGACAGAAATTGCGAGCTTTATCAATGGAATGGACAAACTGCGGCGCGCGCGCGTATGGCCATCCACTTAGATCTTGTGCTTCCGTTACGCTATTACAGTTTTACCTAATGTTTGTTTATTGCGACCGATATTGGTCGCATCGATAATGCGTTTTTCTTGGTTTCATTGGAGAGTTTAGTAAATTAGTATCAGTGTACTTTTGATATAGGTCCAATAATTCTTACAATTTATCATGACTACGTGTAACTATTTGAAATTTAGTTATCACGAATATTATTATATTTTTAAAAGATAAAATGGTTTTTTCTTCGCTAACCATTCTCTTAATAATTATAGAATCGACAGAGAATGTAGAGCGAGTCGTTTATTTTTATTGAAATTTAATGAAGCATTACATTACTCATGTGACGTAATTTTTATCCCAAAAAACAAAAGAATATAACTACTATAAATAACTATAGTTTAACTTACATCGAATTATCTTCTCAATCAATCAAAATCAAAATATCTTTCACAATCATGAAGCAATTAAACTGATAAAACTTATTTTTATTTAGCTTATTAGCTCACATCAGTTAATCAAATGGAAAAACAGTAAATATCGCAGAAAAGTTTTCTTATTGTCGTAGCAGGATTAACACTGCACTATTCAGAGTAAAAAGAAGAGTTTTTCGATTTAATAACCATAATTGTTTGACCAAAAATGATTACTTCTTTTATAATTACGTATTAATTTTTTTAAGAATTTTAACGCTTGTATTAAATAATCTATTTGTATTTGACATACCACGCCATTTAATATAGTTATTCACTAAATAAATACCGTGAAGAATATTTCAGTTTTCAGCATATTTTTATTACAAATGCACATGTATGTAAATGTATGACGACCCTGAAACGGCCTTAATACATTCTCAAATGTGTACCCATTACGTCAATGTATTTAACTATTTGTTTTTCACAGTTTTGGACATGGACTAACAATCCGTAGGTCGTTAATTGTAACATTATCATCATAAATTGGCAGATAATAATATGATATGCAATCATGTATGCAACTTATAAGGTAAGGTAGAGCTCTACATATTTTTTGATCTTGCTAAAGTAAAAAGTTGGATGGCAAACATTAGATATATGCGAAAATATATAGATTTGTGATATATGCGAAAGTGTATGTATGTGTAACTTATTGAATAATTAAACAGTGTGTCTTGAATAAGTTCGTATTAATATATGATGAGCAAAGGGATTTTTTAACATCCATTTAAATTAGTAAAGACATGCGCATTGTGTACGTGTAAATAATTGTACAGAAAATTTTGTACATATTACCAATTTTAGTAGCTATTCTGATCAGTTTGTGACCTACATTTATAATATTGACGATTCGTCTCACGGACACCTGAACAACTGTCGATTAAAATTCCAGCCAGTCGATATATTCTCACAAATATCGTTTAATATTCGTTCGTTTATCATTACTATAATATTTCTTTATAAAAAAAATAACGTGAAAAATTCGACGATTCTGATACTAACGCTATAGAGCCAGTGCAATTTCTACAGCGAGCAGTAAATGTATGACCATGAAAGTAAATAGTGGAATTTGCGACTCCCCTAGCGGGGCATGGAGCATACATACAAACATATACATCACGTCTCTTTCCCATTAGTTCGGTCGGGCACCATCTTTTTCTAAATGTGTCTTGCTAAATTCCCACGAAAGTCAAAGGAAGCAAGTGATTAGTACTATGGGTTAGTGGTTAAAACTAAATGTCATCGCCATTGCCAATCCGACTCGACGGCCCGCAAACAACGACCATCCCTGTTGCTACAAGAGTAGAAAAAAAGACTTTACAATAAAGGAACAATCATTCGAATGGACTCATCATGAAAATAAATTGCCGCCTAAATTTAAACGAATAAAATAATAGACCAAGAATTTTAATTACATACAGTTCTCCGATTACGTTGAGCTTAAAAAATTCGCACCTCATCTCTAAGGAGGATTAGTACATAACAATGTAAGATAAGATTACAAATGGTTGCCATGTGAGGAATGTTTTGGCACAGTTTGTGAGGACGAGCATCGAACTCTTAGCTACGTCGTGTTTGGGCGTAAACACATTCCACCGTTTTAAGTAACCGACTGAGCAAACACAAGCTATCTAGATTCCATTTATCTAGATGAAAGAGTTTTATTTACATGAGTAAATAAATATTGAAAACTTTGTAGCGCCAACTCTAATTCGTTTTAAAAAATACGGAATGCGAAAAAGATTATGTTAAGTTTTATTTATCATTTCCATTTTTTTTTAGATAGATTTCCGTGGTAATCCCTACTAATATTATAAACGTGAAAGTAAGTTGGTTTGTTACGCTTTCACGCCAATACTACACAACCGATTATCCTGAAACTTTGTACACATATTCTTAGACGTATTAGAAAGGACATAGGATACCTTTTATTAAAAAAAAATTATGGAGGGTAAAAAAAAAATATTTTAGCAGAGACGATCTTGTGCCAAAAAATCTAGATCCGTGCGAAGCCGGGGAGGGTCGCTAGTAATATTACGATAAGAGGTGATCTGACAGATAATTATAATTAAGTTGGTCGAAGGAACTCTACAAAAAAGACAGCACCGTCCGCGTCGGCAAAATTTGAACTATAGGTATATCGTTTGTTCAAATTTTGTCGGAATTATACAGCGTCGAGTCAAACGTACACGCTCCAAATAATCAAAATGCATCTAACAATTATTGCAAAATAATAAAGATTTCCATTTTGAAATTCTATTTATGGTGATTCGGAGGCGCTATATCAACATTATCACACAGGCTGTTTGCGAGAGCTATCTAATCTCTGTTTGCCGCAGCCTCCTTCCAACGCGACCCAATTAGCTTTACCTACCTATCGTCACTTCTACAAGCCTGCTAATTTTGTCTATTAAATGATTTATTACTCTAAAACAACATCGACTTTCATATTTCTATTGCAAAAGGGCAAGAGCATACGGTTAGACAGAATAATATTATATTATCTACCTGTCAACAATACCTACAGATCTACTTTTTTTTTCTCGACAGAATAATATCTTAGATATGCCAACTTGGATATATCTGTACGAGGCTCTCATATCTGTCACTGAACTATAACCCTAGCTGGGTTAGTATTGAGTAATTTTATTTTTTAACGTTTAGGTAAATAAAAGTTAGGACAATAAACATTCTTTAAAAGCTATGTATTGCGTAAAAGTCTTCGTTCAGACAGAGATAGTTAAATTGCATCCAAGGTTTCAGATAAGCCAATCACCGTTAGGACCCATTGATTTAGCATTATACAATTGCTAGATAAATTCAATTGGATTAATTATCCAAACCGTATGAATATTTTATTACGTAATCTAAACTTCGGTACAATAGTCTACAGCCTCTCAATACAAGTCTGGTTGTTTCACTGGTATGTGCATTGTGGATTCCCAATTTAACGTCATAAATCTTTACTTAGTACGCACTTTCAGAAGGACTAACCTGTCTTTACTCGTGGAAATCATATTTATATCGAACCGTATTGAAACCTTACGAAGTTACTCAGCGTAATCAATCGTCACCAGCTCCTACAAATATATTTTCTCATTCCATAACAAATCCTTCTGAGTTGTAGTTAACTAGTGATGCTGTACGTGATGGGTTCTGGTAACCCATCACTTCATTATCCTGGCTAGTCTGTTTCATTTTCGGTACTACCATAAAATCATGGAAGGGTATCACTTGCGCAAGAGTCGGCTATTTGGGTGGCCATTTCACCTGTTGAAAAATTTTTTGCTCAAAATGTACCTTAAGGTTAAAGGCGTATTACCCCCTACGGAAAGAGATATGCATTCGTTAAAAATAAATAATTTTCAAACTATTATAGAGCGCCGTGCTCCGCGAATGTTGCAGCGCCACTTTGGCCAGAAACAGCAGTGGTAGGTGCAGTTACACTTTTATTTTAATATTATTATTGCTGCACATAATATTTTATTAACGCGAGTATCACACATTTAAATAAAATTCTCGCAAGGAAGGAAGAAGAGAAAGTAGATTAGTACGTATAAATAATAAATCGCGTTTTAATCCGGTATACAGTATTTTATTTAAATTATTATTGCTAATTAAAAATTGCCTTTCTACGGGAGTCTCCCGCGACCACGGTTGCTGAAAAGCATCCGAAACGTCGGGATAAATAATTTAAATAATAAATCGCGTTTTAATCCGGTATACAGTATTTTATTTAAATGTGTGATACTCGCGTTAATAAAAGACAATATTAATTGCCTTTCTTTTTATATGCTAACTAGCAACGCTCCCCGGCTTCACACGTGTGCAATGTTACTCGCTGATAAATGTAGCTTTCTATTGGTGAATTTTTAAAATCGGTCCAGTAGTTTTTGAGTTTATTCATAACATACAAAAATACAAATCTTTCCTCTTTATAATATTAGTATAGATATAGCATAAAATTTAGCCTCTTTAGCTCAAGGCTGTGTAATACTGCACTCTTTAATCTTTATCGAATGAGATGCATCGCAGGTAAATATAATTGTTTGCCTGTTTGTTCGTGTGACACAACACTCTTCTCTATATTTTAACCTGGTTTACTAACTTGAACTAGGCTACGCTAGATAAAGCTTTTAATTTCTATTTTAATCTGTTATATGTATCATATGATTTACTGGTTGAATTATTTTGAGAAAAACTTAAAACCAGTATCAAGTCCCGGCTTTATATTTACTTTACAAGCTCCACACAATCAAATATATCGATTGCAGTTTTCTTTTCAAGAGTGAACATTGCACTCATTATATTTAAAATAAAAATTCTATTAATATAATCGTAGAGTATTATATGTAGGTATGTCATAGATCTAATTCAACCAATCACTTCAATTAACCGAGAACACCCGATTCCCATCAAAGAGGTCATTAATAAGTTGGCTTCAGAAAAAAATGTAGTCACTAAGTACCAAGAGAAAGATTTAGAAATATTTTATGTCCTGGTTATTTTTTAATGTTTCAACTGAAAGTTGTAAATGGAAAAATAAATGTTACCTTTGTAAACAGAATTTTATATGTGTTGGCGATATACAGGAACATCGATAAAAAATTATAAGACAAATACGATTTCTTTTGGTTTCGGTGCTTGAATAAACCAGAGTTGAAACAACTAATCATAATAAACTGTATAAAACGTGACCAATATTGAAAAGGAAAAAAAAAATCCTAAGCTCACCCCGAATCCGCCTACACAAAGTCTTGAAATCTTCAACACAGTACGGTTGGTATACTCGTATATTCTCATCACAAACCTCAACAAACCAGTAATTATGTAATTGAAATAATCCCACCATGATATAATATTGACACAGCGCGCACCACGTGTGTAATATATTCATTTTGTATAGCGATGAGATCACCGCCAGTTTACTTGCTGTATCAATTTGTATTATTTAACCATTGATGTTAAAAGTATGCTGGATTGAAAGTTAGGATAGAGCTTCGCATAAAATGGAGAAAAAAACGAAAAAAAAAGCGAAACCGAACACGCGTCTAGATGGATGTGTCCCATATATATACCATCAGCAACAACAGCTACGGTCAATTGGCCTCGTATTTTTCATGGAAAATAAACATTTAGATTACTTTCATGACCAATGTCGCCACCTTACATCCGTCGTATCGTCGAGTTTGAGGAAAGTCAATTGTCCCATAGCCGTCTATCAGGGAATAGTTTTTATACTATTCCACTTCAACGCCAGGAAAGTTATGCAGGAACCATGCAATTGTTTAACAGGAATCCTGCGATGCTTTACTTCCACTCAAAACGTTCTGATTATAGAGATGCGCCGAGTACTAGTTTTACCGAGTACCGAGTATAACTCGGTTTTAAGTTTATGAAACCGAGTACTCGGCCGAGTTACTCGGTTCAGTAGTGGTGAACAGGTTAGGAACATGCTATTTTTAGAATCCATTAGAAGAACTGAAGCTTTGGACAGTTCCAATAGCAGTGACGAAAATGAATTGAACCTTAACATATCAAGACCTTCACAAGACGCTCATGGAGCTTTTTGGAGTTGCTACGACGAACTAGCTTCTACCAAGCCACCGCAACGTGAAGATCCAAAAAGTCCCATCGCTCTAGAACTTGATCGATACGTCAATGAAAGTTTGTTACCACGAGACCAGAGTCCATTCGAATGGTGGGCAAGACACAAAACACGATATACACTCTTGGCATATTTAGCAAGAGTGTTTCTAAGTGCGCCCGCAAGCACTGTGTATAGCGAAAGATTATTTTCCGATGCAGGTAATGTTTATGAGGAGAAGAGGAATAGACTGTTACCGGAACGGGCAGAAAGCTTAGTATTCCTGCACCATAACTTGCCTTTGTTAAATTACAAATACTAATTATTGTCTTTTTACTATTGAATAAATGTGTCCATTAATAGAAGTAGAATATTATATTAGCTGAATGGGCAGAATTTCTTGAATTTCTGTGTGATTACTTGCGATTAGTATATTAAACAACTGATTATATTTTTATGATTAAATAAATGCTCACTTATACTTGAAATTTTGTTTTCACTACTAAGCCTCTCTAAGCCCCTTGTTCAACTCAAACACTTTATATTTACCGAGTAGTCGTTAATTGTACAGAGTTACTCGGCCGAGTACGAGTATTGAAAATAACGCCGAGTTCGCCGAGTACCGAGTAATAAACGAGTACTCGGCGCATCTCTAGTTCTGAACTACATCGCGGCATTAGAAACCTAACAATTATTGTAACAAATGTCAACAAAACAAGAAAATGAGTCTGTTATTTTTTTACAATGATAAATGATAAATTAAGATTTTGCTAGAATATGCCTGGCCAGCGTTAGTAATACAAGGCGGATACACTACATGTTCTTTGGTCATGGAATATAATATTGTCTGTTATTAACATGATTATCACACATTTAAATAAAATTATTAATTATTACCGGAATAAGCTTGCATAAGCTTGATTATTTTGGTTATATTTTTAGAAGGTACTCGTACAAATTAAAGTTTGTTTTATATCTTTTATACAAAATTGAATTATAAAAGCAGAGAATAACATACAACATCAAACTTTATAAGCTGAAATTATTTTTTCTTTCATTACTTCGGCATAAGAAGTCAAAATAATAGATACAGAACCCAGTCAAAAATAGTTTTGACGTATTTATAGGTAAGTCCAAAGAGTCTCCTTAAGTAAAACTTATTCAATGAGTATACAACAATAATAGAACTATGAACGTTCATAAATAATTACTCTTCAAAAGCTAGGTTCGCATTCTAGGCGAAATTTGATAAGACTTATAAAATTTTATGAGTGTCGTTTTTCGCGCCAAACAAGGTAATTGGGTTACATTCCAAACAAATGAATCTGCGGCAAAAGCAGAGCACATATTATATCGCATTAGGTAGGTACCATTGGTTCCACCCCAACATCATAAAGTAAAAGGCAAGAGATCTGAAATAACGATAAAAATGGCTGTCTATAAAAAAGGAAATTCCTAGTCGAAGACATCACTAACAACATCAAATATCGAGAGAGAGAAATAACAGAGAGGTCTGTCGTTCGAAACCCGATTATAACAAAAATTCAAAGTTGTTGGTAAATGAATAATGCCACAATTAGTGGAGATCATAACGGAAAAGATTTAAAGTTTTTTTTTGCTTTTCAGCAATTAGATTTTTTTAAGTAAAAACCTAATCCAAATGGAAATTCACGCGCTATTTAACCCGGTCACATCACAGTTTGAGGTTGTGTGCTTACGGTGATGAAATTGCAGATAACAGCCACAACAGTTTAAATACTACGTTTTTAGAAATAGATACGGGGGGGTGATAACAGACGGAGGTGAAAGACCATTACTATAAAAAGCAACAAATCTGCAAATTCTCTGATGTTTTATATGTTCTAGGGCGGCAGTGTTCGGTTTCGTTAAGATTTGTTTCGTGTTCGGTTATGTTTTTGGTGAACTAACTAACGAACGAACTAACAATTCTTGAGTGAAGCCACTAGGGGTGTCGGACACTTCCCGGTAATCGAACACATTACCCCCGGTGCTCACAGTACATACATCACTGAAGCGGTTGAATTACCAGGAATGTTATAATCCACGTGCCCTACGAGACGGCAGAAGGCAAGGCACGTGCCGCGCAGGACGCTCCGCCCTCGCGGAACACACCTGCCTCATCAGTTATCTCAATTCCACAATTGACACTATTTCTGTCGCTTGCACACAACTTCTACCTCGTTCCACATACCTAGGTCTAAACACAGGAAAATTACTCTATTACTTATTATCTTTGCTGCTACTATTGCCACCTATAAAATTGTTGGTTCAAAGTTTCTGTAGGGGCATGCCATGAGTTTATCGAGAAATTAAACTATAATGCTATAGTCATAATTTATAGTTCATGAAATTTTCCAATTTGATTTGTACAGGATAACAAAGGCCTTATGACTTTAAACTGACGCACAATTTTCAGCTACAGGAACTTATAGGGCGTTATATTCTATAGTTTTTTACTATTCTATCGGGTATAAATATGTAATGACAAATCAAACTAGCTTAAAAATGTACGGTAGAAAGTAAATAAAAAAATTAAATAAATGAGTCTCTCATCAGCTCGTCAATCGAACCGACTCGGTTTTAACGCTCAACTGAAACAACCGTATTGAGTATCGCCTATGGACTAGGCGTAACCAAGTGCAAAATAACAAATTTCCAATTAAAAAAAGTATTTTATATTACCCATATCTGGTGTCAAATTTTCTCTGTCTAATGGCCTATTATAACAATCATTCTCTTAATATTTTGGGCGCATAGTGAGTTTTTTATTAGATACACTTGTTTTTCCTAGAGTCACTAAACCTTCAGAACAGTGCAGTTCATTTCACACACTTGTTTATAGCCGCTAATGATCGTTTGTTGCGTGCCAATCAACTTCAGTGGATACCTAACTACTTGCGTCACGCAATTACTAGTTCATCTACTGTATACAAGTCCTAGAGTGTAGGCGACGTATATATGCCAGATATAGGCCTCGATACGATTCAAAATGATTAAGATTTTTTTTTTTTTTTTGTTTTATGCAACGTTTATATCATATTTAAGAAATATTTAATATAATTGTATTTAAATAGGTCTGCTTTCCACAGTAAAACTGATCCATGAAATTGTACTCGATTTTGAATCACTCACAATTTTATTTTATCCTAAGTCAGTGACGTAGTATAGGCAAAAAGCACCCTGTGCAGATTCCAAATTTGCCGCCCCTCTTACTTTTGCAAACGATTATAAAAAAATTGAGGCATGGTATAAATTGTAGGTACTCTTATTGAATAACAGACAGCGTAAAATTGACTGATGTTCTGTGGCTGGGGTATCACCTACCGTCAAGTCAACCTCATGCTCGTCTGTCGATATCTAACATAAAAAAGCTCTGTCATTACAATGAAGTATGTACTAACAACAACCATCATCATGATGTTGTCCAACGTTGAAGGAAGTCAATATTTTTTACCTACCTGTGAAAGGACCCCTCGCATGCTACGCCAAGTGTAATGTCCTAAGAGCGTGCACAGTTAAACATTTTTTTCACAATTAAGTAGGACCCAAATTACTAACTTCAGTCCATGCTACTTATCATTTTAATATCTCACCATAGCGGAATTTCTGTATTATGTAGTATGTACCTACTTGCTTTAACAATATATCTATGTAACGTCAAGACAGACATTAAACTATCATTTAGTCTTCTATCTCGCTGTATATCAGGAACACAATCTTGACCTATATCAGTAAATCTTTTGACCCTAATCACAAAAGGATTGATGGGCCAGTACACTGCGTACGAACAAAAGATATTATATGTACTACCTATTTATTTTTCCACCATAGAAAATTATAAACAGCATACATCCAGCAGAGATTGAATCCGCAACCCATCGCACGCGCTACCCACTGAGCTATTAAGCTATTCAATAACAGAACATTTCTTATTTCTTACCTTCTCGTTCTATAATAATCAGCAATGGGTCTCTGCGAACAAACAAAAAGACTTCTCAAATTCTTAAATTAATATTTTGATCAAATAACGGGAACATCGTTCGATTCATAGAACAGTATAATTCATAACAATTAATTAGGCAGCGCGCGCGCAGATACATTATATAAAGTCTTTCAGGTTGTTATTTGTGTGTTGCGAATAGGGCATGCAATTCGGATATTCGGATATTCATATTATTCGGATATTCGCTACATTAACTATTCGAATAGTACCTATATAATTATTCGGTTTTTTTGAACATTTCGAATACCTACTATTCTACTTCGTTTTGGTAAATGTATGATTTTTTACTAACCATTCCACCTACAAGTGTTGAATCTGAACGTGTATTTTCGGCTAATAGGTTTTTTTGTAATCATTTGAGATGTTCATTTAATGACGATACTTTAGACGCCCTCAGTTTCCTACGGTCGTATTTTCGGAACACAACAAAGTATTTTTTTTTCAACTTATAATTATGTTTAGACGACTTTTTTGAGCACATATTGGTTCCTAATTAAAATGTTTAAGTACTAAAAAGGTTTCTTTTCATTTACACACATTAAATAAAACACAATTCGAAAAATTCGTATTATTCGAATTATTCGAATAATGTTTATTATAGAATTCGAAATATCCGAATACCTACTTCGAACGAATAATGCATGCCCTAGTTGCGAATGTGTCGCTTGCTATGGTCGGCGCTGATGACCTACCATCACGTGATCCACCTGCCCGTCTGCCCCCTATACTAACATATGAAGTCGATAAATACGAAAAAGATTTATGAAACTGGTGTGAGTGATAAGAGTCGGGTGTGGTCGATCAGGCGAACATACCTCGATCAGTTCGGGGACGTTCTTCAAAAGGGCCAGGTCAAAAGTACTCGTAACCGACGAGTGTGTATGAAAGCATTGATAAAAGTAGAAGAAGCGAAAGTGGTATGTAAGGATCGGAGCATATGGAATTCCGTGATCTCTGCCTACCGCAATGGGAAAGAGGCGTGATGTATATGTATGTATGTATATATGTATGGAGTCGATCGCAAGGCCTAAAATTGTTATTTGTTAATACCTGCCACAGAACATTGATTGCAAACAATTGCTTTTCCCTCGACGAACGGTGATTGGCACATTTTGCTCCCGTTTGTTCCTCTTGGCCATTGAAGTAGTAGAGATAAACATGGATATTTATAACCATATTAGATCCGACAGAAATCGAAAACTAACACTAACGAATGCACAAACATAACCACTTGCGAGAACACTTCTATGAGAAATTTGAATGAAATTTTCAAGTGACAGATTGACGATATCTTACTTTCTCGCAAGTTCATGGTTCTCAAAAGTAGTATTTCGTAGTAGCGATTTATGCCGTGAAAGTACTAGTCACCACGGCCTGCTAGTCTACCCAGTAGATACATCGTAAGTACTATACTATTGCAACGATATTTACTTAGGATTCATTAGAAGTAATGTTTCTGATGTGAACACTGAAAACACTGAAAACTGAGTTTGGCCAAATCCAATACATATTATCTAAATCAAGTATTTTTAGGATTCTGTAGAACAGAACGGGCATTGGACCATTTAAAAATCATTAGCGTGTCTGTTTTGTTCGTATCTGCTGCACGGAAAATGGTCAAATTGTCTTTTATAACTGCTTCTAAATTTATAGATTATTATAGATAACCCTGGAAAAAAATAACTACGTCTTTTTTTCCTTTTAACTGCAGAATATGTTGACTGTGAATATGTTTGGAATTCTCAATTAAGAGTCTTTTCAACCAAAAAAACGGGAACATAACATTTTGACATCAGTGACAATTTAATATGAACCAAATTATTATGAGTGATCACCAACATCCACCTACCATCTATCCACCACCAACAAAGGGATTAACATGTGCGCTAACTAAATAAATAGTTACATGATTTTTATGAAATTTATTCATGAATATCTAAATATCACAGAAATACATTCTACCATACATCTACTACAAAATATCTACAGTACAATAGAGTTATTAGGTTAAGACTAACCTGCAATTTCAACAAGCCAAATCAATATCCAAAAACACTGGGTCACATTATTTTATTCCAGTCTTCGTTTATCGCCTCAACACTTAAGTCCAATAGTCTCTCGCAAATTATTATTATCTCATATCTAAATGTTATTAAATATTTTAAATATATTGAATGAATATTGAAAATAAACGAGTCACAATTTCATTTCGAAAACGATCAACGCTGTTTTGTTTGCAGAAGCTCCTTGAATGCTCCTTATCTTGATTTATCTTTAAGTAACTCACAAGACGTACATAACTTGACACTTCTGTTCATACATTGTCATTTTAAATAGTTCCGAACTTTGTCATCAGACGAACGGTTCCAACATTGACTACATGTCTCTCACTATTATTTGAACGGTTTCAGAATGTTATCCTGTTGCCCTAATACTGGACTGGGACACCGACACGGTTCCCTTCACCATCGCGATCACTTGAACGGTTTAAGTATGTTGATCTCGTTGCCCTTGTACACGTAGGCCTTGAAGTCGCAGGTCTTGCGGCCGTCCCGGTAGAGGTACAGCCGGAAGCACTGGTCGCAGAAGAAGGTGGGGTCGAAGGGCACGCGCTCGCACTCGGCCACGATCCACTTGGTGCCGAACTCGGCGCACGTGGTGCAGTACACGGCCTGCGTCTGCGCGAGCTGCCCGTGCAGCGGGTAGCGGCTCAGCTGCAGCGGGTCGCGCGCGTGCAGCAGCCGCGCCTCCGAGAACGTGAACAGGTGCTCGCAGTCGCCCTGGTGCAGGTACACCTGCCGGCGCGAGGGGTCACGTCAGCGCAGTGTTACAGACGACACGCACACTTATTTATATTTGTAAAACATTCCTGCACCTACTTACAAATCATCTATTATTGAAAGTATTCATTCTATTATAGTATCAAGAAAGTTCACACTGATGGTGATACACTATGACCCAACCATCAATTTTTAATTGACCTCGTCTTCATATTGTTTAGTCATTTCAGTCATTTAACTTTGTAGCGACATCTATGATCAGCTACAAGAATCAATACAAAGACGTCTAAAAATTCGCGCTATATAAATGTTTCCGAGCGTTGACTATAATATATACAACATCTCGACATCAACCACTGGGGCATTAGGGCCAGCCAGTCAGTGGTTCGACTGGTCGAGGATCCTCCCTTTGGGTTGGAGGAAGAACACACCTACCTTCCTCCACATTGGAGAAAAAAACAACCACATCTTAAACGTATCGAGCATAAAATGCGGTTATTTAACCATTAATAACGAAAAGTGCATTTTAACCGCATGGTTGAAATCGTTAATAACATAACCGGGTTCGCACGTATACCGCGGCGGCCTCAACTCACGTCGGGGTGCCCCAGCCGCAGCGGCACGTCCTGCAGGCGCACGGACATGTCCCGCGCGGGGAAGCGGCCCAGCCCGCGGCGCGCGGCCCAGTCGCGCAGCGCGGCCGCGTGGTCCGCGCAGCCGGCGCGCGAGTCCACGTAGAACACGTTGTTGATGAACAGGAAGCCCGACGGGAACAGGTCCTGCCGGGGGTGGATCGAATATAATAATTATGACAGACACAAGGACCGCCTTAAATATACGAGTGCCGGAACCGGGGCACGGGATGGACCGGCTCGTGGGCGCGTTCGGTAGAACACTTGCCGTGCGCATCGATGGGTGTGGGTTCGAATCCCACCGGGACGACATGTTTATAATTTTCTGTAAGCAGTTTTTCCCCACGTCTGGTAACTTCGATCATTGATCAGGTGTGAGGAATATCGAAATTCCGACCGGGTAACGAAACACCATTCATAGATGGAAAAACCGTACCGTACCGTAAGTACAACAAAACAAAAGTACCGTAAAGTTGCGCGTTTCGGTTTCAATCTATGGATTTCCGAATACTCGAAGAAAGAAAGTAGGTCTACAGCGCATAACTGACTGATGTTCTGTGGCTGAGGTATCACCTACTATCAAGTGAACCTCATGCTCGTCTGTCGATATCTAATATAAAAAAAAATACAGACAATTCTCACTACCTTGGCGGAGGTGGAGGGCAGGTCGTCCGGGGCCTCCGAGACGTCGACGCTGGTGCTCATCTCGTTGAGGCACACGATGCGGTCGCGCAGCGCCGTGAGCGGCTGCCGGCCCAGCAGCACTATGTCCGAGCTCAGAAGGGAGTGACGAGTGCCCTAAAACGAAACACTTTTCTATTGAAACAATACGCGAATCTCTTCATGGTCATGCTATACGTGCCTTCAGATTTACAAAGTTGTATAAATCTGAAGAAATTCATTGATTAAACCTGAGGGTCGATTTTTACAACTATCCCTTTAGGCCGGATCCAGACGAGTGTAACGTGTAATGTAAGATTACGTGTAATTTAGCGTCAACAGTGTGGACGGCACACGAACTCAAAGCGAATTGTGTACGCGAAACTATTTCAAAAGCTGTTTCCACTCAGTTGCTACGAATATGCCGAATAGGAAGGTCGTGATAGAGTCGATGTGAAGCAAGCAAACTAATCATTTTGTTTTTGCATTCTTCCACATTTCTTCCCAATGAATGAGCAATATCACTCCAAGCATCGTTTTTCAGATTTTTTTTAAAGTAATGCGGGTTTTTTGGATCCCAAATAACAGGGTTTTCTCGATACAAACTAATAAGTTCAAGCGATTGTTCGTCACTCCACATCATGAACGTACACACGACACAACCGTCACGAACGCCGTCCAAACGAGCACTGCGAGCGCCTTTGTGTTCGCGCGAAAAACCGACAGCCGATGGATCAACCCCGAGCGCCGCGCGAGTGTTACATGTAATGCTCGTAGTGCCGTCCACACGTAGAATTCGTGTTACATTACACGGTGGATTACATTACACGTTAAACTCGTCTGGACCCGGCCTTAGCGATGAGGTAATTTTGTAAAATCAATTGAAAACTCCATTGAAGAATATTAATGATGTGAAAAGATTCAAATTTAAATCTCAGAATACAGAACAAAGCCAACAGGTGTTTGTTTTCTATAACCTCGCCATTCACCTGTCTTTTTGTCGACCCAGAGAACTTTAAATATTATGAGTTGGTACTTGGTGGAATGACACATCTACAATGTTTGAAACATACTATATATGTTGAAGTTATTAGAAGTATTACTTTTGATGAAAATAAAATTGAAACGCAACTTAAATATTTAGCATAATCTAGAATATAAACAAAAAATCTCACGCTTCTCTCGTGGGTTGAGCAGTGAAACAATCGGTACACTCGAACTCGGAACACAAGGTCCGTCCCTGGCTTCAGTGGCTCACCAATAGTTATAACTAAATCATCCTGAAATTAATAAATTAAAATCATCTTGATGTATCTATCCATCTGAATAGTTCGGACTGAATTATGTTTGAAAATACAAAAAAAAATATTACAATAATTTAAAATGAATGTCTCTTGTTAATCCTTCTTTAAGAAAAATAATTCACCCAAACAAGACCATTAACAGTTAAGCTCCTAAGCTTGCATATAACATAATATAACATATTACATATATTTCTATAAAGGATTATTTAAGAAATTATAAATACATACATCCTCTGGTGGTGGCATGAGTTTAACTTTTCTGTATTTAAGCTTACGCGAATACATGTTTTTCTTATCCATTTCCTTTCTTAACTTCAACTTCATATTGATATGAAGATTGCTACCGACATCCATATCATCCTCAACCACCATAGGGCAAGACTGTGTTGCAGGAAGTGATGTCGACATTTTCATTTCAAATCCCGTCTCCAAATGTTTGGGACTGAAACATTTAAAAAAATATTAATATATTCAAGTAATTTAATTAAAATATTAATAATAAACACAAAAAAAAATTTGAAAATTATGTTTTTATTAAAATTAAAGCTAACCTACATGAAACAAAACACAACTGTAGTCAAAGTTTGTAAGAACAATGTATGAAACCAAAATTTTAAAGTCAAATAGGAGTTCTCTTTCTCCATCCTAAAGGGAGTGATGAAGTAATAATGAAAACCATCAGAGCCACCTTTTCCACACACACTCTTTAAATATATATTATAGTCCCCATCACTTAAAAATAACACTGACCTAGAACCCATGCATTGAGCGATTTATAGATCAAATTGGTGATATGAAGGGGGTGCAATGGGGGAATGCTCCGCCAGTGTGTATGTGCACGCACGCTTTTGATTCGTCAATTACACTGAGTTCATGCTTTATTCGCTTCCAAAATACAGTCACACACACAACTTTCTTTACATGGTGATGGATTTAACAGAAAAATGTTGCGCAGACACATCTACTCGAATGTCACTCAGTATTATTTTTACGTGACGGGAACTACACAATCATTTTGCAATGATCCAATTCTCATACCTGCAAAATTCAGAAAGATTGTCATAATCTTCATCAGTAATGTCACCAACAAATTCCCTTACTTTTTTATCTAGGAAGACATCAATTTCTGCTTTCGACTTTGGTCGGCCATGGACTGGTAATGATTCAAAGATGTCTGGAAGGTTCTTAGTTATCAAAGGCTGAGTAACTACATTACCAGTAACATCATACCAATGTGGACCAGTGTCTGGTGCATATAACGGAACTTCCTTGGATAACTCTTCTGCACAGTGGGATGCGTTTTCCGATATCTCTTTTTTGGTTGCCTTACTGGTATGTACTGAACTCTCTTTCATTGTAGAACCTGACTGATTTAACGTATTGGTAGTTGTTTCCGAAATGTCTGTATTTTCAGGAAGTTTATTTTGATTGGAATTATCTTTAGATGGTGCTATGGAGGCTTCTTCCAATTCCTTGTTATTCGATGATGTATTATACATGCTATTGTCGATATCGACAAATTCATTAATAAACGTATTACCTGAATTGGTTTTATCAAAACATTTGTCGTAGGAAGTTTCAAACTCATCTACTTTATTTTTAGATTTCAATTGTGTGTCTTGTGTCTCGATGCTACTTGTCTCAATATCTTCAAACGTAACAGGGACTGTAATACAAGAAAAGCCCATGCATTGTTCTTTCTGTAAAGATCTTCCTCCTATTTCCTCCATTTCTCTTAAAATAAAATATTTATTTAATAATTTAGTTATTATAGTACAATGTCCTCAGTATTCTTCAAAATATTATAAAATAATATTTAAAATCCCATCCCACTAACATAAAAATAAATCCCATAAACATATATTTTAAAATTTACAAAACGGAAACAAGTGGAAACTGATAGTGATATGGGATGGGAATTGTCAAATGGGAAACCGCTATTCACAATCACCAGTGTTGCCTGCGGTGTCTTGTCAAAAGTTACCTAAAATGGTTAAAAAAGTAATCTTTTAGTATGAAAAGTATTTTTTTTTTGTTGGTTGTATTTACAGAAGTAAGTATAATTTATTAATGTTTCCAAAATAAACAAAAATAAATGCGAGTGTGTCCCCGTACGAATGATTTGGCGACAAGTATGAACGAACTCTAACAAGAACAAATCAATCTGATTGAGTATGCGAGTGTAGCGACATCTATGATCAGCTACAAGAATCAATACAAAAAGACTTTTAATCCTGAATCTAAGTATATATATAATATCTCAACATCAACCACTGGCCAATCAGTTTTTCGACTGGTCGAGAAACCTCCCTTTAGGTTGGAGGAAGACCACACCTCCTTTCCTCCACACGAGTAAACGAGAGTTTGGTCGTCATAAACTTCAGAGGATTCAGATTTCAGAGGAGAAGCACTCACTGCCTACGAATAAAGTTTTTCGTTAAAAAACGTTGCGTTCCGTTTCAAGATGGTTTCATGTAAGAAATTAAAAATTAATTCTCAGATTCCGCATAATCACCTAAAAGTAACCTTTCGAGTCATGTAACTCTAGGGTAAAAACCTGAAGGAGTTAAAAATCACCTAAAAGGTTACAAAAGTAACCTTCTGGCAATGCTGTCACAATCACAAATTATACAGACTATAAATAACTACTATTATAATTTCACTCACAGATAGCAATGAGCATACTACTACCCGTTCACTTCGAGAATAACGTCGTCAACCGTTATTGTACCTATTTCTTGTAAAATATAATAGACAAGAGAAAAATAAAATAATCTAAATATAATACAGCTTTATTTTACTCTCTGAACATTCAAAAAATATTGTTTTAATTGTATTATTTACGAAGGCGCAAACAAAACATTGGAGCTTTATTTTTGTATCCATAACTGCAATACCAGCTATTTCATAGAAATAATTTCAATAAAATAAAAATACTTTATTTCGGATTAAAGAGCGATTTATTTTTTATCCCGACGTTTCAGCAACCGTGGTCATCGAAATAACCCATTTCTGTATCGCTATCTTCACTCCATTCTGTGTCGCTATAATCACTTTCAGTGCCCACTGAAATAATTAAACATTCTTGTAATCTTAGCATATTTTGTAGAAAAAAAAACGTTTGCTTCTTCATTCCGCAAGTTTTATATCCAATACACAAAAAATCGATTTCTTTTTTAAATTCTCAGTGACAGAGGACTGAATGTTTCTAGATGAACTGAGATTTGTCCCAATTCCCCCCACTTTACGGTACAACATTTTATTCCACACGGCCGGGACACTCCTTTTTTTTTAACACACAGTCAACTGTCAACAAGTGACAAAATACAAATCACCAAACATTGAAAAATACAAATGTCATAATAAATCTCAAATTATTGTATTAATAATTATTACAAACTACCTTAAACATTATTAATAGAATATTCAAAATGATTACATTATGGAATTTATTTGAAGCAAGTCTTTTATGTCTTAACGCTGTCTGTGTTCTTCATGAAGAAAGATTTATGCAGAAAAGTAAGCGAATTACATTTTTTGCTCATATTTTTTAAGTAATATTTATTTTTGTATTTATAACTTTTTTTAGTGGGTTGGGGAGCGAACACCCAGCATCAAGGATTTGAAGACCAGTCAACAATAAAATTTCAAATATTAAATTTAGTGCGCTCCATCAGGACAGTAACAAGAAGTAAGTTAAAAACTGCACCATGCAGTTCTGTAATGTTGCTGTTGTAGTGTAAAATATCCTTTAAATTACCCTATGTATATATTTCTAACTAAGCAGACTAAGACTTGTGCAGTTGGTGGTGCATCTTAAGCATTTGCTTAAGATTTACAGGGTCTACATGTACAGGGTCAATATACTATGTTTATTTCTATTTCAGTTAATGATCTTTGATGATTTCTAAAAAAGAATACTATATTATTATTCTTTAACATTAAAGTTCAACCCCTTAGCAAATATATCAAAATAATAAATACTTTCTGTTTCAGTTCCATTAATAATATTAAATATATTAACAATAATATTCAAGTTACTACTAGGATAATGGATGGAATGGAGATAGTGAGCTAACATTAATTATATTTGTAAATTACTTTTTTGCAAGACAGTGTGGCAATGTTTTGTATAAATATTACTGAATAAATAAATTTTATACATCTCTATCAAAGTAAAGTCTAATTATTAGAATCTTATGCTCAAACTAGTAAGTATATTTTATATGTATAGTAAGTTCTACCAAATAACATATATTCATTGACACAGTACCTAAATATCTAATATATTAATAGTAGCCATGGGTAATAATAAATGGGAAAAGGTCCTACCTACAGCGTTGCATTCTATATTATGATCTTTATTATGTACTGCAACAAATACAACGCTGCTTAAACTTATGTTGAAACACAAATGGAAAATCCCTTACAGCTTGGCTTATATTGCTGGGCGGCGGGCCCCTTTCTTATAAAGAAAACCATTAAAAAAACTCGAAAATTGACCCATTAGTGGAATAAAGAGAGGTTATCCAAAGCAATCCATCGACAATTTTCATAGAAAAGATATCTCAATCGACAAATATATCAATTTTGATATTAAAAGTCGAGTTTTAAACGTAATTGTCATGTTAAAGACCCGGAAGAAATAAAGCAATAATCGATTAAAACACGAGAAAATGGTCGACAAAATTTTGTCGCGGTTTTTATGCTAGGCCGGCTGGAAGACATAAAGAGATAATCGATTAAAACACGAGATAACGGTCGACAAAATTTGTCGTGTATTGTCTTAGATTATTCAAAGTGTATTGTCTTGGTCCTAATACCTAATATATATTGTATTATCTATGGTCTTGGTCTTGGCAGCGTTGCCAGAAGGTTACTTTTGTAACCTTTTAGGTGATTTTAAACTCCTTCAGGTTATTAATTTTTAATTTCTTACATACATGAAACCACCTTGAAACGGAACGCAATATTGGCTAACGAAAAACTTCATTCATAGGCAGTGATAGCAACTCTCAAATGAATAATCCTCTGGAGGTTCAACTTCTAAAAACAAGTCTTTCTCTCGCAATGTTATTATAGCCAACATTTTCCATCAATTCGGTAGGCTATATACATTTATATAATTTTTATTTCACTTGCATAAATTTTATTACAATTACAGTAATATGTAAAATAAAGTTGTTGGTAAATGGTGGGTAAATGCAACTTAAAATGCAAAACATTACTAAATCATCCATATTTCTGTAAGTAAATACAAACAACAAAAAAATAAAATAAAGGTTATTTTTCATACGAAAAGGTTACTTTCGTATCCATTTAAGGTTACTTTTGACAAGACACCGCTGGCAACACTGCTTGGTAGGCCGGCAGTTCTGTTCTTATCTTACGTATCAGTATATAAAAAATATCTTACAATAATATTGTCTTTTATTAACGCGAGTATCACACATTTAAATAAAATACTGTATACCGGTCTCCCGCGACCACGGTTGCTGAAAAGCATCCGAAACGTCGCGATAAATAATTTAAACAATAAATCGCGTTTTAATCCGGTATACAGTATTTTATTTAAATATCTTACAATATTTAGGTATATACGAAAACATTAAATAGATAGCGATACAATTCTTCCCCAACAGTTTGGTCAGAAATTATCCAGTATCCATCGGATTAATCCATTCTATTCACTTGCGTCGTCCAAAGAGTATAGTAAGTATAGGCGTCGATGTAACTAAATATTGAATAGTTAGTTTAATTAAGTATTTATACATAGAAAATGTTCTTTTTTATGTAGATAATATAGATGGATAAAAAAGTCAAATTTCTGTAGGCAAAAGTTCTTATAATAAGGGATGCAATGTAGTTCTTAAAACATCGATCTTGCGGGCTCGTTTAGCCTATGGAGGGTAGAAAGTCTCTACCCTCCATAATTTTAAAATAAATTTTTGCATATATTTTTTTCTTGAATTTTTTCGATATTTTAATAGCTATTCTTCTATTCGTTACATAGAGGAATCCAACAAATAAGATATTGCTAAAATCGGTACAGCCGTTCTTGAGTTATAAACGGTGTAACTAACACAACTTTCTTTTATATATATATAGAAGATATACAAAGGGCCTTATTCATAAACATAAAATAAGCTTGATATAGTTAAAATATGTTTTGTCTCCCTCTATCGAATAGAAAAAGACTAGAGAACGAAAAAAAGGTGTGCTATAGGTTATGAGCACATGTGTTTTTTCAGTTAGGATACGAATAGTTATAGATGCGAATATTTTTCGTACATATGTATATAGATTTTTTTATAATTCGTAATTTTGAATTGAAATACCCAAAAAAATATATCTTGCAATTTAACGTTATCATTTGCGGGAATTTATAAAGGAATAATAATTATTACCAAAGGTGCATTTACAATTTGTTTTATTAAGCCAAGTGAAATGAGTAGGAATCGGTTATGGCACTTGTTGGCCGCTGCGGCAGCACCGCTCATTTCGCTCGCTCGACTCGTGCGCGGATGTCACCATACCAACATAACCTATCCTAGGTGCTGGTGCTTTTTAGAGTTCGCGCTGTTAGCCGTTAAGGTGACACTAGTCGACATTATTTCCATAGAAATTTCGGGGGGGTATTACTCCACTATTTAGCACCGTACAAGCAGTTAAACATGATATCGTTTTGTCTCATTATTAATTTTGTCTGTACGGAAACAGAATGGTAAAATAAAAAACCATTAAAAAGTTACGAGCTACCAAAGATTCGTTTTTATTGCCATTTTTTAACACAACTTTGGGCTTTAATTAGTAATAAAAGAAGTATCAAATTTTCAAAACAAAGTCGGTACCGACAAAGCACGATTATCGAAAAATACAATAACTTTTATTTGTAATTGATTTATGCAGTGGTTTTTTCATAAAACTTGATTTTCCCAAGGCTTTTTCGTATTTTTGTAGACGCCCCTTTTACTATGAATTATCGTGCATCTCACTTAATAATGACTGCCCCGGTGCGGTGCGGGAGAACAGCATGATTTTTAGCCTCGCCCACCAGTGAGTTCGAGCCCGCGACTTGTGCAACCTTAAAAGCAAAAACCCTGGGTTTAAATATATATATTTTAATACAGATTATAGATACATCAAAGCGTACTAAATAGCGTAGATACTTAAAAAACTCAATATTTCGAAAAAGTCATAAGTCAAAAAATTCGGTTTTCGCTTTTCGGAAGTGCACCTAATTATTGTAATTTTATTACGTTTACGTTAAGCACTACTTTTTCGGGTAGTAGTTTACATATAAAGAGCACAAATACAATACTAATTTTATAGATCGCAGTCATGGACCTAAAAAAAAGAGCGGACAGAACGTCGCGAAGAAATATTTGAAGCACCACAATGGCGGCGGCGAACTATGTGTGAGTGTCTAAATTATTGCCTTATGGAAAAAAAATACCCATTTTTAAGGTGTGGTGACCTCGGAACTTGGATTTTATTATAAATAACTAAAAGGCAACGTAATACTCTAAAATCTACTTGATTTTATATAAATGAGCACTTTTAAAATAAATGATGTATTTTTTGTTTAATCTTTATATTCATTATTGCGTTTGTATTATTTATAAATGAACTGCATTCAAGCTAAAGGTAACATGATAATAATTTTTTAACTTTTATTTATACTCAATAAAATTTGGTATACCTAAATAATATTTGATCTTCTTATTTAGATATTAGTCTTTTTTGACAATTGATGGTTTTTATATCAAGTGTGCCTTTTAATATTGATCTCCTAATAAATACAATTTGATCTATGTTATAATTAAAGTTTAAAAAATATTCGATCAATCTATAAATATTTTTGGTAAATATTTTTAATGAAAAAATATCTTTATTTATAATATTATAATAAATTAACACGCTGCTAAGTACATTAAGATAAAAATAATTTAACTCCTACGTTTAAGGTAATTTGCAAATTTAAATTACTGACAACACTGTTTGGTTGCGTTTTGGTAAATTATAATATTGAAGTATAAACGAGAATTATGGTGAATAAATAACTTCCTTACTTATGAAAGGTGATTCCCTGACTTTCTTTAATGGAAACATTATGGTTTCAACAACTTTTCATCACGTAGAACGGCATCTTTTATTTTTCGTCATATAACATCACGCGCAGGCGGTTGGGAGCGTAATGGCGAGCGATCGGCTTCCTATGGTGTGAATGTGTGCGTGCCGGCGTGTTTGTATTAGCGAGCTGGCTTCCTAAGGGTGCTTCAGTTATTGTAACGAGAGGTGGTGTCCGCTCTTTTTTTTAGGTCCATGATCGCAGTCGGATAAATACTCGTTTGTTATTGCATTTTATTATCCAAAGATTTGTTTAAATACCGGTAGCTAACGGTTTTTTTACAACTATAGTTAGCTGTTAAAGTGCTCGCCAGATAAGTCTGCGCGCGACGGGTGGCGTACCAAATATTGCCAGGTATAGAAAGCAAACTCTCAACCACTATGCAACACCAAAAAAATCACCGGCATTCTGAATGTTAATTCGTATTAGGTATACTTAGTATACAACAGAAAACAAATTTATATTTAGATATCACGTCGAATTAACTACTAAATTTGACGTGATGTTACAATTTTATTTGTAAATTTCAATTAGTTTTAGGGTGATGAATAATAATTACATACTAAAACTCAGTGAAAATATATATATGCCATCAAAAACATAAATTGTAAAAAAAGCCAAGTCTTGCAACTCAGTTCTTCTATCGTAAAAAGTTGTGAGATCCATATAATACCAAGTCGGTCAATTTATTCAGTCTCTACTGAAGGATCCTTCTGTCTTAAGTAATTACATGATAAGCTAAACTAACAATATCTTATAGTGATCGTATCAATGCCAATATTAAAAATCTTTGATGTTTAAAATAAATAGATTGGCTCGGCTATCGCATGAAATCACAATGTATCTTTTTTTATTTTATTAAAAACATAATGTATCTCACAAGTAATACATATTATATTAAATTAGATTGTTTAGTGCGATTGCCAAGTCCTTCGATCAACAATATACTAGATATCGGGTCGACGCAAAAAATCCGTGCCGGTAAATATCGGCTCACTTGAAATGTGAGAGTCTATTTTGTTTAGTTCTCTTCAAGCACGGCCAATGTTAAGACGTTTCACAATGATACAGTTTGTCTTCAAAAATTGCGAAAATAATTCCCGAAAAAACAATTTTATGGATGGAGTCTTATTTTTGGTTAGTACATATAAAATAAGATATATTTTAAGCTTTCAAACTAACAAATAATTGAAAATTTGAACAAAATTATCTGTTTTAAATGAACGCTACAAATGTTTGGCCAAGGTTGGCCAACACATCCGCAAACTATTGGTAACAGAATAGTGGATGCATGGAGTAGATTAGTACTAAAATAATTCTTACTATCTAAGGATAAGCATCCTTAGTAATATTATAAATGCGAAAGTGATTTTTTTTTGTTTGTTACGCTTTCACGCTAAAACGGAAAATAAAATATTCCAATCTGTATATATTCGGAACATTTTGCGGATATTATTATTTAACATACGAATTACTATTTATATAAAACATTATATTATTGTTTATCAAATATATTATAGTTTTTGTACCCTACTAGATACATGATAATTTACACATTGGTGTTTCATAAACTATACTAATAATACCAAAGTCTTCGAAGTTAGTCAAGTGTGTATGTATAATACATAGATATGTATATATATGTATATATATATATATATATATATAATTTTTGGTAACTAATAAAATCATATTTCGACTTCACTCTTTTCTTTGTTCCCATTGATCAGTGTCATTTTTTCAAAATTTGACAAGGAACGTGGCTTAAATAATCGGGACACTTTTTTCGTGAATTTTGTATGCGACCTGAAGTCTATTTAATACTATGTCAATGGCCAAGTCAATCTATTTATTTTAAACATCAAAGATTTTTAATATTGGCATTGATACGATCACTATAAGATATTGTTAGTTTAGCTTATCATGTAATTACTTAAGACAGAAGGATCCTTCAGTAGAGACTGAATAAATTGACCGACTTGGTATTATATGGATCTCACAACTTTTTACGATAGAAGAACTGAGTTGCAAGACTTGGCTTTTTTTACAATTTATGTTTTTGATGGCATCTCATTTCTTTTTGTAGATAGTCCTTTTCTTAGTTTATTTGGATAAGAATTAATACAAACCTATGGATAACATAGTCTGATTTTGATCGGCATTTTTATCATCTTTTTAATGTAAAAAAGTAGTTATAGTGACATAACTACAATAGTTGGACATATGGTCTCGTGAAGTTTTTTGTAGATTTTGATATGTTCTATAATATTGTAGAACGTTTTTTTGTTCTATCATCAATACTTTCCGCAGCACATGCGGTGAAAGACATTTTATGGCTAATTTTTTTACACCTTGGGTTGTTTTTAGTAGGGATTTCTAAGGATCTCTATTTTTTCTAGTAATAAACCCTATGTTACTCAGTGATAATGTAGCTTTCTAACGGTAAAATAATTTTTAAAATCGGTCCAGTAGTTTTTAAGTTATTCATTACATACAGAAATACAAAAAAAAATTGTATATCTAGAAAACTGGACCGAAATTTCAAAATATTGTAGTTTTTCCTTGATTTATAGACTAAACACTAATTGTATTCTAAATTTCAAGTTTCTATGTCTGCTAGAAGTGCCTTAGAGTTTTGATGATCGGTCAGTCAGTGAGTGAGTGACAAATTATTAAACTTTGACTAGTTATAATTCTTAAACTACTGGTTCAAACAGAATGATATTTGAAATATACCGAGTTTATACAATGTCTGCTTAGTGACTGAAAATTCAGGATTCTAGTTTTATCCACAACGAAGTTATAGGGGGTCGAAAATGGCCCGAACTACTTCGAGAAAAGGATAGTACGGCCGTGCCACTTTTTGCTCGACTTGGCGGGGGCACTACCGTGCCCCCAGATTTTTAATTTGTTACATATTGTAACTGAATAACTCTTTATTTACCTGCTCCATAAGAAATATTTACATAATCTACAATTAAATAAAACAACACCAAATTTAATGTAAATCATTTATCGAGAATATAGCAGAACTTCTAAATTTTGGATAACTATGGTCCATCAGTGGGTCAATCTTTCCATTCTATTTTCACATGTTTCTGATTCACTTGACTCATTATTAGAAGAGTTTAAAGTTTTGCTGTCACTTGCATGATCAATTATAAATTTGTCCAGTTCTATGTCCAAAAGCCTGTCAGATTCAAAATATTGGTCTACGATTTTTTCAACATGCTGACACACATTATCGAATTAAATGCCGCTTCAGATTGAAGATATTTCACCTGTGGCTTGATTTAAATTTTTTTCCACAATACGTCTTTTTTTTCAATGGGGTTTAAATCCTAAAACAAACTAAATCATTAACCAACAACAAAGTAAAAATATGTATCGTATAAAAATACCCCACATAAAGACATAATACCATGTACTGGTCACCCCAAAAATTACCTGTCAAGTAATAAAAAAGTCTTGAAAATGGTACAATCGGCCCTTTATTTTGCCGTTCTGCTTCATAAGCACGTTTTACTTTCAATATAACATCTCTACCAGCACTTTTTATAACCTTAGGCATGATGATTACCAATAAAATCGAATAAAAACGCCACTGCTGCACACTAATTCCGGAAAACAATATGACGGAACGAAATTTAGTTCCAATTTTTGCCGCGCGCAGACTTATCTGGCGAGCACTCTAGGAGTACTTTTTGGTTTCTCTATACAATATCTTTAGTCTGAATTTTATCTATATTCATATTGTCTATGTTTACTAGCCGCCATTTTTGTATGTCAATGACAGAACGCCGGTCTTTTGATGTTCCGTTTTTCACCGTGAAGAAATTATAATTTTTTAACGCGGTAAAGTGGTTAATGATGGCAGCAAATAACTATTTTGGGTTTACCCACGGTGGAACCCAATATGGGTAAGTTAATTTATATAAATTTACTATGAAATATTGATTAGGAACGCGCACTCTCAATATTCTGGCTAATACGCAGCCTTGTGCTCTTATTCTATGTAATCAAAATGGCGTCTCTAATGTATTGATCGTATAAATTTTGCAAGGAAACCTAGTTTGTGTGGTGTGTAAAGGTGTATCGTGTAATTTTTAGCGCGGCCACGGCCGGTGCCGCTTACGGTGGGCAAACGGGGTACGCCGTGGCGCCGGCTGCGACAGCCGCGACTTACGGTACACAGCGTGCCGCAGCGACTGGCTACGACACAGCATATCAGGCAGCAGCCGCCACTCAGGGTAAGAATCCTATGATTTCCAAGTTTTCCAAAGAAAAACATCTTAGACACGATTAGATAGGTCGCCGCAAGTGGTTTGTTTAAAATCAATAAAAGCACAGCTATTAAATGTTTGAAACTTAAAGTCAAGTACATAAGCAATTGTGCTAAAATTTATTGACATTTTATTTATTGCTTCAATTTTGTGGTAAAGGCTGTCTTAAAACCATTTGGTTAAGTTGGTTTAAAAGTATAGAATTTAGATGTCTTTATAGCAAAGTTTAGTTAGTTTAGTTTTACTCAGAATTTATATGGCAAGTATGTCAACATCAGCAAATATTTATTGTATTATATATTATTGTATGGAATATATTTTTTATTTTCTGCGAGGAATGGGTTGCCAAAATCAAAATATTGTATATATTTAAAAAAAATCAAATTGATACTGTGCTGATTTTATGATCTAAAACAAAATACTAAAAGGCTCATTACATTATCCAATTTAGTGCGATTGCATGGACTTTGATTTATGATTATAAGGAATACCACTGTTTTAAGTACTTAACAGCTTGATAATAAGCTTAAGAGTTTAATAATTTGTAACTAGATAGATAGATTTGTCACATTGTGTAGTGAGTCTTTGGTCTTAGAAAATTTGACCATATTTCTGAATATGCGAACTCTTGACTTTTTTTCTCTTTGTTTTTCTTATAATTAACTTTAAATATTTCTGTGCATCACACTGATTTCTTCTGTTATTCTTTTACTGCTTGTGCTATAAAACTCTGGAATTCTCTACCTCTTTCTATTAAAAAAGCTCAATCTCTTCCTATTTTCCAACAAATGCTGAAAGACCACTATCTCTCTTTTCCAGCATAGTTACTGTTCAATGTATGTTTAGTTATTTATTTTCATTATATTGTGTACTTAATTATTCTATTAATCATTGTATACTTTTATATCCCTCATATCTTTATACATCTATCTCAAGCTTCAATTCCTTTCTATCCAGGTTGTCTGGAAGAAACTGCTTTGAGCAATAAGGCCGCCTTACATTAATTTCTGTTTTTTAGATTAATTCTATAGGTTAAGTTTTTAATGTAAAAGTGTTACAAATAAAATGATCTCAAACAAGGCATGATGAAAACAAGTATGTTTCAATTACCTCAAGATTTATTGCATGGTGTAAAGTGTTTCTTTTTTAAAAAGCCTTTGTATTGCATTAGCAGCGGCTCATGCGCACGCGCACGCCGCGGCGGCTGCAGCATCCGCATACGACGCCAGTAAGAGTGCGTACTACCAGCAGGCAGCGGCCGCCTACCCCACAGCCGCTCCACAGCCTCAACCGACCTACGACACCACAGCAAAGCCGGCCTATTCGACACCCGCTAGCTACGCACAGGTTGGTTCGGTTCTCGTTGCCATCAATAATATTTAGACAATATCTCAAATTTTCTCAATAGTACTAATTAAATCCTTAATAACGATATAGTTATAAAAATAATAAACTATTAAGAAAACTATTTAATAATAATCCAATTTTTTTTCATCATTATAATCCAGGGCATTAATCCATTTCGCAGAACAACATTATAATCCAGGGCGGCGGGCGCGCCGGCGGCGGCGCGAAGGCCGCCTACGGGGGCGTGTACACGGCCACCACGGCGGCGGCGTCCTACCCCGCGCAGCCCTACACCGCGCCCGCCGCGCAGCAGGCCAAGCGTTAGTACTGCCACACTCACATTCTCCATAGACCACACATAAACGCCATAAGCATAGTACTCCAATAAGCCTGCATGTACTGTCTCAGCTTTATTTTGTTATTAGCTGAAATTACAAATTAAATCTGTCCCGCTACTCATTGTCAAATACTGGATGAGAGGCAATGAGGTGCTTATTTAAAAATTCATGTTATAATATTTCTTTAATTTTAGTGAGATTCTACTGTATTAATATTAAGACTTATCTAAGATAAGGATTTTTACAAACTTGCCTCTCACTTGGTACATGATTGTTTGACATTGACATTGATGTATGTCCAATCAATTCACTTTTCACACAACACACTGAATCTATGTTTAACGACATTATGTTTAAAAACTTACTAAAGATATAACTCAATTTAATTCTTTAAAATCACTGATACTGATGATGATACTCTTGGTGCATAAAAAATTTGGGGCAAAAGAAATTTTATACATAATTAGTTATGGTTTTTATTGCTGGTCGTTCTTTGCAATTTTGTTCAGTATTTTTGTGTTATAAATTACACTTTATAAACGACATCTGAACATGTAAAATTTAATACAACTTCACAAGGCAATAACAATAGTTATTATGATTTTGGTTAAGACTGCTTAGTAGCGCACAATGAGAGTGGTGTGGTTGTGTGGTGTTGTAGCGGCGACTAACAGGGGCAACTCTGCTTATGATACAGCGCTCTACAACGCGGCCACCATGTACGTCGCGCAACAGAACAAGACGGCGGCCAACACGTGAGTACATGTGCTCATTTTACGTTACATTAAGAGTACATGAGTTTAATTTCATTGCGAGAAACAATGTCTCAGTTTTGTTTACTCTGCGTTGCAATTTATTGTTGGAATTATTTATCACTGTTCAAATCTTCAGTCAAAACCTATTTAGTCATGGTCCATAATATATTTTGTATAGATATATAGAAAGATTATTTCTAATGTATTTACTTAAACATATTTGAAAGATTTATTTTTTAACCAAAAGTTATATATATTATAACACTAATAAGTGTGGAGTTTTTTTTTTATTTGATTAAGCTGATTCATATAAAAACCCTAACTTATTGCAGTGGTAAACTTGCTTTTGAGCTTTTTTAATGATTTAGTTTTAAATACATAATAATATATGAACTATTCATTATAACTATCATAATATGGCGCTTTAAACATAGCGGATGGAAGAATTACAACAAGAGCGGTGTAGGCGCGGGGCAGGCGCGGCGCCCCAAGCCGCCGCCCAAGGCGCAGCAGCTGCACTACTGCGACGTGTGCCGCATCTCGTGCGCCGGCCCGCAGGTCAGTGCGGACGGGGTGCGGATGTGCGCTCGCTATATCTGACATCTGACATAGATAGTAGAAGTAGAAGATAGAAATTTATTTATTTATAATTTGGCCATCGCCACATAAGGCAATATAATCTTAATGAATGTGCTGGAATACAGGTGTCAAGTTTTATTGTCCTCCTAAGATGCGACGACACTACATGGTTACGTACGTTTTAAATTGGCTCTTACAAATTATTAAATTTAAAAAAAAAGGACATGACAAATAATAATAATTACATTACATACTGGACTGCGCGCAAGACGGAGCAGAAGACTTGAGTGCATTTTCAATTTGATATTTAAATTATTTGATTCAAAAATATTGAAATCGATTTTGTTCTTGCTAGATGGAAGCTCGTCAAAATTTCTTCATGATTACAATTAACAAAGATATGTTTTCACTTACATACAATAAGTTAAAATTAATTGGGTATACCTAAGTCATAGTGTTGATAATTTTAACTAACTTATTAAAAGATAGATAGATTTTAATTATCTAAAATAGTAAAATAATAATATTCAATTACTATTATATATTCCTTATTATTTTGAATAATTCTGACAATGTCCTATATGAACACAGACTTACAAGGAGCACTTGGAGGGTCAGAAGCACAAGAAGAAGGAGGCGGCGGCGAAGGCGAACAGCGGCGGCGGCGGCGGGGGCGGCGGAGCGGGCGGGCGGGGCGCGGGCGGCGCGGCGCTGCGCTGCGAGCTGTGCGACGTGACGTGCACGGGCGCGGACGCGTACGCGGCGCACGTGCGCGGCATCAAGCACCAGAAGGTGGTCAAGCTGCACACGATGCTGGGCAAGCCGATACCCTCCACCGAGCCCACCAAGCTGTCCGCCGGTACGTGCCACACGCTCCCGCAGCTTTGCTTTGGCCTAGCATGACAACCGCGACAAAATTTTGTCGGCCGTTTTCTCGTGCTTTAATCGATTATCTCTTAATTTCTTCCGGGTCTAACATGACAATTACACTTAAAACTCGACTTTTAATATCAAAATTGTCGATGTGGAGATATAATATATAGAGATATCTTACATCTAGGTTGTCTTCTCTCGTCTGCGGCATATGTCGTGGCGGTCATGCTAGACCGGCTGACCTCGTGCATTCCTTTTTATCGTGTAATGAGTACAAACAACCATACATTTTTGATTATGGTGGTTACCTTATAGGTTATGCTAAGTGTGAAATCTCAACAGTACTATTAGTTAAGGTTTCGCACACTGAACCCTAAAAATATAATCTATTTTTCTTGCTTATAGTTTTATAGAACTGATTATCTAAAAAAATATATTTCTCAAAACTAACGACATTCGTGTCACAAATCCAAACATGCTCCTCGAGCGAGTGCAGCGCGATCGCCCGCGCGTGGAGCATGTTTGCGCGCGCCGGCGCTGACCCCGACCGTCACAGTATCATATCTGTATTACGCGTCCGCCGCTGTTTGTGCGATTTGATCAAAGTCAAATTTTCTCCCACCGTCGAACACACGGTACAGATATGGAGTGTGTTATGGGCCTTTTTATACTGTCTTTATTACTACTACATTCTTATACACAATGGAATTACTTATTATTTTAAAATATCTTACCTTATTGGAATTGACCATGACTATTCACATTTTTTTAAGTAAACTTTGCTGACAATTATTATCAATTAAATAGTTCATTTTTGTTTATGTTGACAAACGAGCGTGAGACTCGATACCACGATATGTATGGGGCTCAGCTCAGGACACCATTGTCGATGTGCTGTCGAAATATTTTTTAACTTCGAGCATTTTAAAATTTATAAACTAAAGCCATATTCGCGAAACTTACTACAAGGCTGTGTCACAAATGAACATTATATATTTATTTTGATAATATCGTTTTGAATTCAAGTTTATTATAATAAAGTAGAAAAGGCTCAAAACGGGGTCAGAGTGTAATCCGCCCGTTCGTCAGGTGCAGGACGTAGAGAAAATTTGACTTTTCCAATCGTAGCGAACAAGGCCGTGGGCGGCGCGGCCAAGATCGCGTTCGTCGCGAGCGGCGGTCTGCACTCGGTGACGGCCGGCAATGCCCCGTGCGCAGACAAGCCGGAGGGCGACAAGGACGAGGAGGACGGCGAGGAGGTGCAGCCCGTGGGCCAGGACTACATCGAGGAGATCCGCGGCGACGACGGCAAGCCGCAGAGCTTCAACTGCAAGCTGTGCGACTGCAAGTTCAACGACCCCAACGCCAAGGAGATGCACATGAAGGGGCGTCGGCATCGCTTGCAGTACAAGAAGAAGGTATGCGTTTGTGTGTGAATACAATATGTATAAATTGTTTTTGATGTAGATCAATCATTTTAAAATATTTTATTTAATGTTAAATACTTTAATACACATAATTATTGAAACAATAAACAGTATACAGTACAGTATAACAATGTATAAGCCTACGCGCAGACTAGAGCTACTAGTGGCGACCACAGCACAGCCACCGATGGCCGCCACAAGTTACGGGCGTAATATTTCATACATTTTAGGGCATCCGCGCAAACATGGCGCTCGAGTGGCCGCCACCGAGCTTCTAGCCACCGGTGGCCGCGTCTAGAAGCCGCTTCTAGTGGCGGCCACCGGTGGCTCTAGTCTGCGCGTAGGCTAAGCTATGTACAGATAATGCGTGCCTTATCCAATGATTACTTAGTAAAAGGTTTGAGCCACTCGTCGAGCCTGGTGGTTTTACAAAATTGCCAAGAGATCCGAGTGTCGTATGATTACGAACTTTAGATGAGGATAATTTCATATTATATTTGTCTAGGTACTAATTATGTGTGACAAAGATTTGTGTATAACAAAGGTGTGTGCGTGTGCAGGTGCAGCCAGACCTGGAGGTGAAGGTGAAGCCGTCGATGCACCAGCGCAAGCTCGCGGAGGCGAAGGCGCAGCGCATGCTCGTCCGCGACGAGATGTGGGCCAGGCGGCGCATGCACGAGGTCTGTTCTCAGAGGTCCTACTCTTGAGATAAACATTTTGTTTTATTACAAATATGTGTTATCAAGATTGAACTATTTTTTTTTGTCATATTGCCTCTGGCCGATATTGTTATCACACAGTAATATTGAAGATTTTGTCAGGGATAATTTATCAGTATTATGACAAAAAAAAGAAATACGTAAGGGATTCCTAAGCAATGAATAAAATCAGTTTTGTAACTATTTCTCATAATTACTTTCTTACAAGCAAATTTCTTCCCACTATACTTGCCGGTATTATCCAATGATTATTTAGTAAAAGGTTCGAGTCACTCGTCGAGCCTGGCAGTCTTTCGGGATCGCCAAGAGTTCCGAGTGTCGTATGATTACAAGCTCTAAATGAGGATTGAGAGATCGTACTTGTCGAGCTCGCTATGTATATCGTAACGGCCGGCAGCACATTAATGTCGGCGTGTCGTGTCGCAGGGCATGGAGGACGACGAGCGCGCGTACTGGGAGGGCGGCGCCGAGGCGTGGTGGGCGCGCGGGCCGCTCCCGCCGCACATGCACCACCATCACCATGTATGTTCATTTTATTAATAACAATTAATCAAACCAAATCAAATACAGTACTCTCTCGCTAGTCCGCCACCATAAAATCCGAACCACCGGTGGATTATTATTTGCACATGAAATTGAAGGAAACAACAAAAAAAAATACATGGATATTATGATTAGTACGTATAAAATGTATATTCTGTTGAAAACAAACCAAATTACATACGTGTAAATTAAAATTATGTGTCAGTTTCAAAATAACACAACTTTATTTATTCAGGTTTTGAAAAATACTACAAGCCAAATTATGCTTGTTTTTTTCGGGACGATGCGTTGCGGCGGATTCCTGAACCAAAATTTGTATAATAATGGCTAATTACACATTACATCGACTTCAAAAAATCAGCGGATTATAGTAGTTGTCGGATTATCAAGCAGCGAACTAGGGAGAGTACTGTACTCTCAGAACTTGAATGGTGGTTAACAGAGAGAAACAATAAGTTCTTCAACCCTAAAACACCTTCATTAATTTATATTAATTTAAATGTACTCAATGTCTCTCAAATCTTCTTGACTATCACGTATTTAAATTTTATATATTTTTTTTCATTTAAGGGTATTCTTCTGTATTTGTACAGTAGAGAGTACCTCCTGAATGAAATAAGTTCGTCAATGCAGCCATGTCAACATGACAAGTGTAGATTAGGATTTTGGTATGTGGCAGGGCATGAGCATGGGCTACGGCAGCGTGGGCCGCCGGCCGGAGACGTCGGACGACCGGCACGTGATCGCGCGCCACGCCGACATCTACCCCGAGGAGCTGGAGCTGCAGCAGATCCAGCGCGTCGTGTCGCACACGGAGAAGGCGCTCAAGTCGCTCTCGGACGCGCTCGCCGACCAGGCGCTCGCCAAGGTACTGGCTGCGGCACGCGGCGTACACGCGATGTCCCTCGCCCTACAGAACTGATAGCGACAGAGACATGCAAACATATATACATCACGCCTTTTTCCCATTGCGGTAGGCAGAGATCACGGAATTCCATATGCTCCGATCCTTACATACCACTTTCGCTTCTTCTACTTTCATCAATGCTTTCATACACACTCGTCGGTTACGAGTACTTTTGACCTGACCCTACAAGAAATATGGCCCTTTGATGGTTATGTCTCTTTTTCATACACCATCATTGTTACCTTATTCTCTTTAGTTAATATTACAAATATATATATTTTTGTTACAGGGCTCGTCTAAACCACAAATCAAGGTTGATGATAAAAAAGATGAAAAACCAGAAGGAAAAGAAGATGGCCGTGATAATCAACTGTAAGTCACTATGTTTTTGAATAATTAATTCTTAGCATTATGAGTCGATTCTCAATTAATCTGTTATTTTTTTTATCCATCTCAAGATTGTTCTCCATTAACATATTTTTTTAAATGGGGAATGTAATAATTATTATAGCAAGTTATATGACTTACAAACGCTACCTATCGGTTCCGAGGGCATAGCTAGTTCTATACAATTGAAGCCTGGTGAAATTTCAAAAAATTTAAAGACCATATATTTTAAAAAATTCATATATGAATATGTAGATTTGATTGACTAAAAAATGTGTTAGGTTCTCGTTCATGGGCGAGGGTGAGGGCGCGGCGGGCGGCGCCGAGGGCGGGGCGGGCGCGGGCGGCGCGGGCCCGGCGGCGGCGGCGGCGGGCGCGGCGGTGCGCGCGCTGAAGGGCGTGATGCGCGTGGGGCTGCTGGCCAAGGGGCTGCTGCTGCGCGGCGACCGCGACGTGCGGCTCGTGGTGCTCTGCCACGACCGGCCCACCGTCACGCTGCTCAAGCGCGTCGCCGCCGACCTGCCGCAGCATCTGCACAGGGTCAAGGTATATTACTCAATACTCAATCATTATATGGTCTTAAAACTAAAATGATACAGAACCATTATGGACCCTGTCGGGTACAGCAAAACTTAGGAGAGAGGAAGAGGGCTAAACAGTAATAACTTTATTAGTACAATTATCTAAAATCTTATTTTTATATTTCTAAATAGTATCGTAAATGCATATATTGTAATATATATTGTATTATATAAATATATATTATATAAGAAACATATTTGTATTTAATATTGTATATTTATATAGGTATTATACTTATTTATTTATTTTTATATAATATATTTGTTTGTAATGTGTTTGATTAAATTTTACTTTTTATTACTCAGTTGCGCTCCGTATTTATATTATATTAGTGATGGTGGCTTCTTATAAGGTAGTCAATGATAATGTGATGCAGGCGCCGAACGACGAGGCGAAGTACAAGGTGGACCTGCTGCCGGCGGAGGGCGCCGTGCAGGTGTCGGACGGCGCCGTCAACGTGCTGGTCAGCCTCACGTCGGCCGTCATGCGCGAGCCCGCCGGTGAGCCGAAGACCCGACACGCGGTCCCCTTCCCGCCCGCTCGTTCCCCTTTGAAACGATTTTCGAGACCAATTTCATACCACCGACTGTCATAAACCGAATTCTCGATCGAACCTTAAGGCCCCATGAAATTGGTTGTCAGAATCGGCCGAACTGTCCGAACAAACTATCTATATTAGCGCTTAAACCTTTCAAAGTTCTCTTATATTTTGTGTAAAGGAGATAATTTGTTCCAAGTTGACGCCCGCGGGCACTGTGTTGATGCTTATTTTTAGGTGTAGCTTAAGGAGAGGAAGAAGGTTTTTTGATCATCCACTGAATATACCACCTCACCGGTGCTATATCACTTATTGCCGAACCGGAGCAAACATACCCACCCGAACTTATTGAACATTCTTATGTCACTTTTTTATATTCCTCACATTTCTCTGAATTTTTCGTTTTAAAATTAGTTTAAGTATTAAAGTATCTCAAAGTAGTCTCGTATAATACGTGTGCAGGGTGCACACGATCTATTTTAAATTAGTGTTCGACAACATCTCTCAACTTCTAATACCGCACAACTCGAGATGAATACGAGCCTAAACTTTGCATATAAGACCTTCAACTTTGCATTTCTTATAGAGTTATTTTATAAGGTAGAGTAGAAGTGTCTGATCGGTTGTGAGAGTTGAGCGGTGTGCGGTGCGCACCCTGCGGAGGGAGGGCCGGGGCTAGTAGGGCTAGTAGGGCTGGTAGGGCGCGGCTCTGTTTGCCCCGCGTTGGTGCCGATGGTCAAACATCCTTTGTTGTCGCTAGAGGGCGGCGACGCCAAGCGAGACGACAAGGATGTGCTCCCGCGCCAGAAGTGCTTGGATGCGTTGGCCGCCCTTCGGCACGCCAAGTGGTTCCAGGTACTCACATTACATTCACGGTTGTCCGATTCGATCTTTACACCGCTTGCTCTGTTCCGTTCCTTTAAAATGTTTGAACGCATATTATTTATTTATTTATTTATCATCATTTTACAATAATTGTACTTACAGCCTATGAGCCAAGACGTACAAAAATTTTAACTCCTTACATTTTACAATTTAGACAAAGATCTAAGAAACCTATAACATAGTTTCATAAATCTAGGTTTGTTAACAAAAAACAAATCAACATCCGTATCAAAGGCTAATAATTATATACATTTTATAGTTTTACTGATTCTCCACTCCACATTTCATTGTTATATTTTTTAAATAATAGCATTAAAAATATTTATTAAACAGTTATAAATCCTTCACAATATAATATTATGGATATATCCGGATATCGAAACTAAAGCGAAATTTGTGAATTTATAACATTGATATGCTCTATTCATTTAGCGCTTCAGCTAACAAAACACCTACATATTAATTTCTTTAGAGATTCTTATAAAGGACCTTTACATTGGAGACCAGATGCAGCGTAAGGATCGAATGCAATGCAATTGATTGCGTGCGTAATACATCTTTTTTTTTATATTTTTTGCATAATTATCGTTTTTTATGTCGTAACAGAGGTGCAATTATTAATGTAATTTTATAAACTTTTTTTTATACAATTCAAAAGAACCGCATTTCATTTAGATAATGATCAGTATATTATATTATTAAAAATAAAAACATCACTGACCTTCTTTTATGATATACATTCCATTGAGACACGTCTGAGAGATTTATTGCGCACATATTTTTAGTCACATGTTTGTTTCTATATTTAATTGTTTTTTTAATGATAAAAGTAGTATATTAGTTTGAATCTATAAAGATCTTCCCCTCCCTTGAACATGTGGCTACAAGTGTTGGAAGGCCGCCGGGAGACAGGAGTGTGAACTGAACATATATTTGGAATATATTGTTCTGCTTTAGCTTATTAACGGGATGCGTTCTTGTTTCGGTCCTAACTTCCTATTTCAATTGGTAGGCAGCATTTTTTTACTGCTTCAGTAGTTTTAAAGCAAATGGCCTGATATTAAATTGATATAAATAAGTTTGTTTAAAAGTAGCACTTATACAAATGAGGGTAGTATATCTGGATCGGAATGTCGAAGTGTCCTGTATAATGGCGTGGAGCAGTAAGTAGTGCAGGGTGCGGCAAAAGATACTCCCCGATTTTTATTATTAAATGGAGGTATTCAAGATAAACATATTCCGAAACCATACCGGAATTAAAATCTCCAAGTTTTGATTTCCAATTCTCTATAAAAATTACTTTAATTTACAAAGTGCAATACGTTAATCTCTCTATGATTGAATACCGCACATATTGAAAATCGGTGAGTAGTCGAATGTCGAGCCCCGTACTGCGCGCGGGGCGGCCGGACGGGTGTGTGAGCGCGTGTGTGTCGCAGGCTAGGGCGGCCAGCCTGCAGTCCTGCGTGATCATCATCCGCATCATGCGCGACCTCTGCCGGAGGATCCCCAACTGGACGCCGCTCAACCCTTACGTGAGTATGCCCCGCTCTCTATTTACATTATTTCAACACCCACTTCAAACGTCTGTGTAGTTTGAAAGTTAAACGTTACCTACCCGAAATACTTATTTCAATAAATTAAGTACAATGTGCACACATTTTTTCAATGATTGAAATCAAATTAATATTGTTTGGATTTGTTCAATCATGACTTAATAAAAGCATATAAACGAGTTGATAAGCTATATTATTGCGTATGTATTATTAAATACACAATTTCAAAGGCGACGCTCAATCATGACATAGTGCTCTAACATGACATAAAGAACCGATGAGGAAATAATGTGAATTTGTATAAAACTTCGAGATCTGGATGAAAAAAACTTCTGCCATCTAATATAATAATACGTGAACAACGTATGTAAGGGCTAGTACCGTACATCGAGTGCCGTGTCAGCAGTTTACGCCGCTAACGCGTTTATAATAAGTTTTACTTGGAGTTCGGCTCGAACGTTCGGTGCAGGCGCATCATTATCATTTAATGTATCAATTTCAAATATAATAATTACCAAGTATTATTATTATCATCAGTCAGTGTGGGTTTCGTCGGTCCATACATCTCTGGTCCGTCGAGCCGGATCTGAACCATTGACCTATGGATGGCGAGTTTGTTGGTGCGTTTGGTAGAACAACTACCTTCGCTTCGATAGGATCTATCATCGAGTGAACCTCGTGCTTGTCTATCGACATTAAACATAAAGAACGTCGTGCATGCAGGCCATGGAGCTGCTGGTGTCTGGGGTGATGCAGTCGGCGGGCGCGGCGCTGTCGCCGGGCGAGGCGCTGCGGCGCGTGATGGAGGCGGTGGCGGGCGGGCTGCTGCTGGAGCACGGGCCCGGCCTGCGGGACCCCTGCGAGAAGGAGCTCGTGGTGAGTAGGTGGACGTGGCGCCGGGCAGGTCGGGGGGTGCAGTCGGCGGGCGCGGCGCTGTCGCCGGGCGAGGCGCTGCGGCGCGTGATGGAGGCGGTGGCGGGCGGGCTGCTGCTGGAGCACGGGCCCGGCCTGCGGGACCCCTGCGAGAAGGAGCTCGTGGTGAGTAGGTGGACGTGGCGCCGGGCAGGTCGGGGGGTGCAGTCGGCGGGCGCGGCGCTGTCGCCGGGCGAGGCGCTGCGGCGCGTGATGGAGGCGGTGGCGGGCGGGCTGCTGCTGGAGCACGGGCCCGGCCTGCGGGACCCCTGCGAGAAGGAGCTCGTGGTGAGTAGGTGGACGTGGCGCCGGGCAGGTCGGGGGGTGCAGTCGGCGGGCGCGGCGCTGTCGCCGGGCGAGGCGCTGCGGCGCGTGATGGAGGCGGTGGCGGGCGGGCTGCTGCTGGAGCACGGGCCCGGCCTGCGGGACCCCTGCGAGAAGGAGCTCGTGGTGAGTAGGTGGACGTGGCGCCGGGCAGGTCGGGGGGTGCAGTCGGCGGGCGCGGCGCTGTCGCCGGGCGAGGCGCTGCGGCGCGTGATGGAGGCGGTGGCGGGCGGGCTGCTGCTGGAGCACGGGCCCGGCCTGCGGGACCCCTGCGAGAAGGAGCTCGTGGTGAGTAGGTGGACGTGGCGCCGGGCAGGTCGGGGGGTGCAGTCGGCGGGCGCGGCGCTGCGGCGCGTGATGGAGGCGGTGGCGGGCGGGCTGCTGCTGGAGCACGGGCCCGGCCTGCGGGACCCCTGCGAGAAGGAGCTCGTGGTGAGTAGGTGGACGTGGCGCCGGGCAGGTCGGGGGGTGCAGTCGGCGGGCGCGGCGCTGTCGCCGGGCGAGGCGCTGCGGCGCGTGATGGAGGCGGTGGCGGGCGGGCTGCTGCTGGAGCACGGGCCCGGCCTGCGGGACCCCTGCGAGAAGGAGCTCGTGGTGAGTAGGTGGACGTGGCGCCGGGCAGGTCGGGGGGTGCAGTCGGCGGGCGCGGCGCTGTCGCCGGGCGAGGCGCTGCGGCGCGTGATGGAGGCGGTGGCGGGCGGGCTGCTGCTGGAGCACGGGCCCGGCCTGCGGGACCCCTGCGAGAAGGAGCTCGTGGTGAGTAGGTGGACGTGGCGCCGGGCAGGTCGGGGGGTGCAGTCGGCGGGCGCGGCGCTGTCGCCGGGCGAGGCGCTGCGGCGCGTGATGGAGGCGGTGGCGGGCGGGCTGCTGCTGGAGCACGGGCCCGGCCTGCGGGACCCCTGCGAGAAGGAGCTCGTGGTGAGTAGGTGGACGTGGCGCCGGGCAGGTCGGGGGGTGCAGTCGGCGGGCGCGGCGCTGTCGCCGGGCGAGGCGCTGCGGCGCGTGATGGAGGCGGTGGCGGGCGGGCTGCTGCTGGAGCACGGGCCCGGCCTGCGGGACCCCTGCGAGAAGGAGCTCGTGGTGAGTAGGTGGACGTGGCGCCGGGCAGGTCGGGGGGTGCAGTCGGCGGGCGCGGCGCTGTCGCCGGGCGAGGCGCTGCGGCGCGTGATGGAGGCGGTGGCGGGCGGGCTGCTGCTGGAGCACGGGCCCGGCCTGCGGGACCCCTGCGAGAAGGAGCTCGTGGTGAGTAGGTGGACGTGGCGCCGGGCAGGTCGGGGGGTGCAGTCGGCGGGCGCGGCGCTGTCGCCGGGCGAGGCGCTGCGGCGCGTGATGGAGGCGGTGGCGGGCGGGCTGCTGCTGGAGCACGGGCCCGGCCTGCGGGACCCCTGCGAGAAGGAGCTCGTGGTGAGTAGGTGGACGTGGCGCCGGGCAGGTCGGGGGGTGCAGTCGGCGGGCGCGGCGCTGCGGCGCGTGATGGAGGCGGTGGCGGGCGGGCTGCTGCTGGAGCACGGGCCCGGCCTGCGGGACCCCTGCGAGAAGGAGCTCGTGGTGAGTAGGTGGACGTGGCGCCGGGCAGGTCGGGGGGTGCAGTCGGCGGGCGCGGCGCTGTCGCCGGGCGAGGCGCTGCGGCGCGTGATGGAGGCGGTGGCGGGCGGGCTGCTGCTGGAGCACGGGCCCGGCCTGCGGGACCCCTGCGAGAAGGAGCTCGTGGTGAGTAGGTGGACGTGGCGCCGGGCAGGTCGGGGGGTGCAGTCGGCGGGCGCGGGCGAACTCTTGGTGAGTAGTGCCAGCCGTTAGCCAGTGATGCCACAGTATCGAGCATTACACCAAGCAGAGGTGGTTAGTGAAACAATTGTGTTTGTTACAATCCAGACAGCTGCGAAATGTCACTTCAGCCCACCTGTGACAATGCTTGCTGTAATGCTTTATAGCAAGTGTTGTCCTCTAAATCTTCGTGATAAATAATATAATCAGTAAATCGCGTTCGGCAGGATATCATTCAAAAATATAAACCATTTGAATCCAGGTTTGTTACTTTCAACATTTAAATTCTTCGTATAGAAATATTTTTCAGTATTGTAGAAGATTTTAGTGAGTGTATATTTTAATGGCGCCCTTCAACATCATAGAAATCTTGTGCTCACAATTTTTATGTTACTAGTCAGACTCCATTGTTTGAATGTATCAAGCGAATCATTCTGGTAATGGCCGGCTTCTAATTATGACATAAATGAAGTCCCTACATTGGAAATGTACCAATTAGTGTTCAAGATTTATAATAATTGATGTATGAACATTTGTATCTCTAAGGACGCGGTGGGCAACCTGGCGCCGCAGCAGCGCGAGGACCTCACGGCGTCTGCGCAGCAGTTCCTCAGACAGATCGCTTTTAGACAAATTCATAAGGTGTGTATGGCGCGTTATAAGTTCAATATTTGAACTTAACCAACTTACATTTGTGTTATACATAACTAGCAACTCGCCCCGGCTTCACATGGGTGTAATGTAGATGTACTATACACAAAAAAGCCTATATTACTCGCTGATAATGAAGCTTTCTATTGGTGAAAGAATTTTTGAAATCGGTCCAGTAGTTTTTGAGTTTATTCATAACATACAAAAATACAAATCTTTCCTCTTTATAATATTATAGTATAGTATAGATAATTATTTCTTTACTGTTTTCTTGGCAAACAATACAATACTCGAAGGCATAAATAAAAGATGAATTATTTAATTTAAATTACAATAAATGTAATATTTTAATCTCGTAATTGTATTGAAATAAGAACTAGTTTTCGATATCTGTGAGTGATATATTGTGGGCTGCAGGTGCTGGACATGGAGCCGCTGCCGAAGCTGAAGGCGGGCGGCGCCAGCGCGTGGAAGTTCCCGCGCAAGCGCAGGCGCTCGCACACGGACGCGGACCACGACACGCCCAACGGTACGCGCGCCTCGCTGACTCGCTCTTAGCTTAGAAACAGTGGAATGAATTGTTGCCTTTAGTTTTCTCATATAATTATGACCTCGTTGGTTTCAAATATTATTATCGCTTAAAAAATGTCATGAAAAAAATAGATTTTTTTTTACTGAATAGTTGGGAAAAAATGATCTTATGCAACTTTCCACCCTATTGATATTTTCTCCGAATCCGTTTTCCCAAGGACAACTTGCGAGAACATATTAGTATCTTGTTGGTGTTCGGGCTTCTGAATAGATCTCGTCCCGAAAGTCACAACATTTTCATAAACCCACCCGATAACAAAACTATAGTATTTGAAGTTTAGTTTTTTTTTAATGATCACAGGCGAGGGCAAGATCGTGAAGACTGAAGACGTAAAACCAGAACCGGCGGACAAACCCGCCGCCAAGAAGTAGCACCCTCCCGTACGTAACCATCGCGAGGGATTTCCTTCGAGAGTTCCACCATCGACGGCTCGGCGGTATCTGAAATCTGTTTAATAGAACCGTTTATCGTTTTAACATTTCTTTGATGTTACTTTTTCTTAAATGATCCACGTGTTATCGACTGTCGATATCACCGGCGAAGCTGGAGGCTCCGTTCGATCGATGTTTTTCTGTAAATATGCACTTTGAACTCACTTTTGGGGATTAAATGTAAAATGAGTGATGTTAAGGCGTTAGTCTAAAGCGCGTAGTGTGTCGGCGCGCGATCTGTCCAGTAGCGCGGGGCGCGGGGGCTCTGTGACCTGCCGGCCTAGCACGACAACCACGACAAAATCTTGTCGTGGTTTAATCGATTATCGCTTTATTTCTTTCGAGTCTAACATGACACACATAAAACTCGACTTCTAATGTCAAAAGTACACATTTTATAGAATATAGATATTTGATAGAAAAGATATCTAGATATCTTATATTTTAGTTTGTTTTGTCTGCGAGATATCTCCTGATGGTCATGCTAGGCCGGCTGAATACTCTACCGTCTCACAGACGCTTCAGTTGCTTTTAACTTTGACGAGTTACTTATTATGTTTGACTTAAGTCATATGCAATCAAAGCAACCTGTGAAAATAGTTCCCCGCAGGAGCCCCGCACGTAGCAGTAGGCTACTCATATTCTATTATTTAGTATAGTCTAATCTAATATATTATACGAATCGACAGGGAAGCTTGCGTGACGGACGTACAGCCACGTGCTCTAACGTCCGTGGTGGTATTATATTTGTGGAACATGCGAGCAATATTGAACATTGGCAGAAACATTGCCAATAAATAGTGTTTTTATCTGATTTAGTGACCACACGTATATTTCTTGACAATTATGTTTATATTATTTGACAGACAAACAGTTTATATAAGTATATTTACGGAAAGATCTGACTTTTGTTTCTTAGAGAAATTGTATTGTTAGGTAGTTTACAGTAAACATCCTGGATACCGAGTTAAACGTTAGAGCGCGTGCTGGCGGAGTGGAAGACGTTGGCTAGTGTAAGATTTTATTTTTAGGATCGCAGTATTTGGACTTATAAAGTTAGTTCCTTTGCCGAAATGTCGGCATTCATCCAATTATAAGTTTTCTTTTATCAATATACTTAAGATTTAAAAATTAGTTTTTCTATAAGACTAGAAAAATTCAAAGTATAGAACGAGCTCATCTGGTCTGTTTCATGTTTGAGTATGAATAAAATAAAAATAATTTTTGGAAAGCGACTTATTTTCAAACTACAAAATACTATTTTTGAAATATAGACATATTCATAAACCATTTTAGAGGTGAGACGCGTGTTTAGTCCGATCTGTTCATCAGTCTAGTTCTATTCCACTAGGTTCTATGAATTTAAACCAACTCGAAAAATTGTTTTCTATATATTTTAAGAAAATTCTTTTGTAACGTGCGTTCTATGAATAATTAATGTCAATAAAGAAAATTGTATAAAATATTGTTTTATTTCATACATAACCAGCTTTATACAATTTTATTGAACCGTTGCCCGCGGACAGAACGTCTCCCCAAGCAATAATACACAGAGCTGCCCAACTAGTCGACGGCGAGCAGGCGGAAGGTGCCCGGCAGCCCCGCGTAGTCCTCCGCGAACCCGCCCCGCGGCCGGCGGCTCTCGTCCGTGCCCGCCGCGCTCATGTCGCGCAGGTACTGCATGTTGCGCTTCGACGACAGCTCCTCGATCCACTCCTCTGGAAATAGCATCAGATCAGAGTATGTTGCGAGTCGGGGCATCACGTAGCTAAATTACGAAGAACTACTCTACAGTATTCTAATATATACGTATAAAATAAAATTTTCGGAACGATTGAACCTATTACAAATTACTTATCACATAATATTAATTATATTTTTGAAATTAATAACATTTACAAATATATATTTTTTTAATTATTATTTTTTTATTTTATTTTATTTTTTTATTTATTTAGTATACAATCATACAGCCTTATACACATATATTAACAATCATAACTTAATGCTAGGCCTAATTGATTGATTAATTAAAAACAAACAAAGCATGCGGGACAGTGGACAATGCACGAGTTACATACAGAAGATGATGATAATAACTTATAAATACTTAGAAAATAGTAATAACAATTAATTTATAAGTATCACATACTATTCAAAAAGCAATTAATTTACTTTTTAAAAGTATGCAATCTGCAGTTAAATAAATCAATACTATTTAAATTTTCATTATAAAAATCACAGGCACGCCGAAAGAATCGATGTTTCGCGTAGTTTGAATGATTAGTTGATACTGAAAAGGTATGTTTCGAACGTGAGGACAAGCGTGGTATTAAAAAATTAACTTTTTCAAGAAGAATGTTTGATAATTACTTAAATATTTTTGTTTTTGAAAAAATTTGAAAGAAAAGCTTCTTTAAGTCGCACGTAGTACTAGGCTAAATGGCAGGTCCGATATATTAATATGAACCATCACCCTGGATCTCGCGCACGGAGCGGCCGGCCCCGCCCAGCTCCCGCGGCAGGCAGGCCGGCCCCAGCAGAGGCGGCAGCGCATCCGCGTCGCGGTGGTGACGCAAGCGCGCCATCAGCTTTGGCTTCATAAACTGCTTCAGAATTCCTATAAATGTGTCGATCAGCTTGGATTCGGAGATGATGTGAATGCCCTTCAATCCCATCCCGTAGCAATCCTGAAATTAAACATAAGTAGTACATGTAATACATTGAAGCGAGACGTTGCGTATTGTCGCATATCGCCGGCTCCGGAGAACAAAATGATAATTGCTTTACAGTAGAATCCGTTTATTATGACTCCGCCTATATTGACCAACCGGTTATTATGACGTAATTACATTACGAAGTTTGGTTTTCATATACAATTCTTTATAAAAAAAAGTCGGATATAATGACTTCGCTTACAGTGACATGTCGCTTATAATGACCCATTTTAATAGATTATGTCCGGTTATAATGACCGACACGATTCTTTACACCTTCGGTAATGTTCGTTGATTCCCGACAACGTTCGGCACGTGGCTCGTTTTTGTTTTGAATCTCTGAGTAATTGACGTTTGAAGGTCACGCATTGTTTTCGTTTGTTACTGTGAAAAAATGTCATCTCAACGACGTAAAGCATTTACAATTGAGGATAAAGGTGTATAAAAACACTTGTATGTGTTATAATGTGCTGATTACGTGCAATTTTGATTTTGATTTAATATGTATGTTTGTTTCTGTATTAAAATACCTACTTAAGTATATTTACATAAAAAAGGTTTTTTATTTCACAAAACGCTTTGTATGACGTCCGCTTATTATGACGTGTTTGTCAATTCCTTTTGATGTCATTATAAACGGACTCTGTACATTTATATGGCAATTATCATTTTGTTCTCCGGAACCGGCGATATATAATATAGTCCTCTTTTGAGTACAATATTGATGTAATTTCGAGTAAAATTAACACCAATAGACACAAAACCTGAACAAAGCGAAAACTACTACGTTAGGTAAACATTTCGCTAGACGATATGTCAAAACTTATACTAGCGTTTTTAGTTCATGATAGTATCTTAGATTATTTTAAATAATCAAAGAATAGTATCTGCAAGGGGCACTTATAATTAATTAGTAATTTTCTTAAGATTTAAAAAAACCACAGTTAGTAATACATTTTTGAGAATCGTCATATTTTATCCCTACTAGCTACCACAATCGAGAATTTTTGTAAGAGAAAAAATATTTTTAACAAAAACCGACTTCAAAACTATACCTACTCTATATACAAACTTAAAGTAAAAAATAATATTTTAATTACTTCAAAGCAAGAAAAGGACAAAAAAGGAATCGCCTTAAAGGACAATCGACAAAATTATTGATACTTATACGAATATCTATTTAATATATTTTATGCACAGTTATTTTTGAAATCGGTGCCACCCAACCGCAGCCTCTCCGTTTAGTTGCAAAGGCAGGATTAAACTGTCCTTACGGCTGGCATACAAAAAAATTAATATACAATACCTATTATATTTTTAATTTTTCTGAGACGCCAGTTAAATGAATGATAGTATGATTTGCTCCAGTATAGAGGTAACGCGACTGAATCTCTCGGCTGCAATTCCAGACTCGGGGGCGATCGTCAACATCCACGACCTTTTTAATGTAAAGTGGGAGCAAACCGTGATCCATGTAGTACTAATTTATTTCAGAATAATTAATATTATTATTGTTTTCTTATGTAGCCAAGTTCACATTTCAAGGATCGTCATGCTCGCTTAAATGTCATTGCTTGTGGCGGCGTCCATGCGTCGGGTTGTCTCTCTCCCTAAAATATGGCGAGGGGGTCGATGGCTGGCCATGCGTCATACTCGTGAACGGGTGCTACTTGTGGTGACTGGTCGAACTTGAATTCGTGTATGCGGTGATATTAGTTATTTCGTCTATGTATTTGCGTGTTGTTCCCACGAGAATGTAAGTGAGTGCTCCTACTTCACCATACATTCTGCTGATAGAGGACAAATCTTTGTTTTTATTTATTTTTATTTTTTTCGTTTATATATACTCGTATATTTTTTCGATTATTATAGTTAATTACTTAAAGATGTCATGTGGAACATGGTGTAATGGTTGCAGCTCCTTACAAAACATTTGTAAAACAAAAACTTGGCGATTAAAAAAGAGTGGCGGCGAGTTTCTTGCCAGTTCTTCTCGTCCGCTCTACGCCCTTGATTTGTGAACTGGCAGTAAATGTAAAACTAGAAGCATTTAATATGTATTTTTTATTGACGTTCATAAGTGTACATTGTGTTACCTAAATGAATAAATGATTTTTGAATTTTGAATTTTAAAAGAACAGCGATTGAAAGTCCCCATCAAAAACTTTTGCTGAAGGGAACCACAAACCAAAATATTATCTATGTACCTCCTTTTTTTTTCTCTAAAAGCTCCGAAATGAATTTCGATATATGGGACCACCTCTGAAATATGACCTACCAAACGAAAATTTACTAATCATCAAAATCCATACATAATTGGCGGAATTATCGCGTAACAAATATACAAAAAATAAAACAGTCTCCTCAACTCACAGAAACTTAGCGTCTCGGGATCCTGGACTATGACGTTAGATATAATAGACTTAATTAGATATAATAGATAGTGTAAGAATAGACAACATTAAGTCATAAGAGGAGGGTATATAAAGCGTGCGCATACTGACATCGCTCTCTTCCCTCACACGGGTGAGCTACCGTCCAGCCCTTCAGGCTCCCTCCCCTCCTACGGCAGCCCAAGCCGAGGTACGTGTCTCGCAGGAGACGCCCTTAGGCGTGTCGTAGCAAAACCCCAAATTTCAAGGCTGAGCCACAGTGCTCGCCAACCCTGTCCGCGTTAAGCTGTAGAGGCTCATTCGGTGGACACTGGACACCGCTCGGAGCGGAAACACTGTTCAAGGGCTGTGGGACTGACTTATTACTGTTATTATTTTATATATTTGTTGTGATTGTTATTGTTAACCGACTTCAAAAAAGGAGAAGGTTCTCAATTCGTCTGTATGTTGCTTTTTTTTTGTGTTGTGGTCTTCCTCCAACCTAAAGGGAGGATCCTCGACCAGTCGAACCACTGACTGGCCGGCCCTAAGGCCCCAGTGGTTGATGTCGAGATGTTGTATATATACTTAGCGCGCACAGAAACTTTGATAGCGCGATTCAGGAATATACGTCTTTTGTATTGATTCTTGTAGCGGATTATAGATGTCGCTACAGTTTGTTACGCGATAACTCCGCAAGTTATGGATGGATTTGGATGATTCTTTTTTTGTTTGGTAGGGGATATTTCAGAGGTGGTCCCATTCCTTATCGAATTATGGTACTTTTTTAGAAAATCAACAAAAACAAAAATATACTTATACGTAGATGATGTTTTGCTTTGTGGTCCCTTTCACGGCGCTGTCTAATTTGAGCAGCATGTTTAGTGGTAGATTTACTAAATTAATGAACTTAAAAATAATTTTTGTTCCTTTGAAATAGACTTGAGTTCATTTGTTAATTTAAATTGTGATTCTTTATAATTTTTTTAATTGTTATTTAAAAGGTAGGTCTCAGATGGTTCAAGTAGAAGCAGCTAATGGTGGCCTTGCTTATTCCACACAAATTCCTGTAAAAAGAGGTGTACCAAAGGGATCCATTCTAGGCCCAATCCTATTTATAATATACAGCGCGGACATAACCTCTAAAATTAAATATAGTAGACATCATATGTACGCTGATGATTTGCAACTATATCTGAGTTTTCCTCCAAGTGACGCTCTTCCGCTGCAATAAAAACTATAAATTCTGACCTTGACCATATATTTAACTGGTCATCTAAATCCAAGTACTTATATGGTTCTTGGTTCAATGAAGCAAGTGGAGCATATAGCGTTATTTGATCCAAAAATTGTCATCAACGGAGAAGCCTTGGAACGTGTTGGGGTGGCTAGAAACCTTGGTTTGGTTATGGACTCTGTTTGTTTTTTGTTAATATTTAACTATCGTTTTAACATCCGTGAGGTGAATAGGCCACGGCTGAAAACCAGCGTGGTGAGTTTACCAAAACCTCACCACACCATGCTGAGTCCAGTGGCCTCTTCATCAGAAGAATTTATATTTAATGTTTTTATTTTATACTTTACTATGTACTTTCTGATGAATAAACGTATTCTATTCTATTCTATAAGATTAATAACTTTGTAAAATTGAGTTCTGCTGTTTTTTTAATAAATTCCACTACTGATTCCTAAAAGTAATATAATTCAAAATCATTTATTCATTTAGGTAACATAATGTACACTTATGAACGTCAATAAAAATTACATATTAAATGCTTCTAATTTTACATTTACAGCCAGTTCTCAAATGAAGGGCGTAGAACGGACGAGAAGAACTGGCAATAAACTCGCCGCCACTCTTTTTAATCGCCAAGTTTTTCGTTTTACAAAAATTTTGTAAGGAGCTAACCATTACACCATGTTCCACATGACATCTTTAAGTATATATTATCATGGCATGGCAAGGCGTAATATAATCATGGTCAAATATATAAAACTTTGAAGAAACGAATATTCGGCTCATCTCAATCTCTCTTTATTAGTTTCTTGGCTTTTCCTCCTACCGATTATTAATTATATTCCAACTTACAACAAGTATCGCGACTATCTGCCGTAAGTTTGTCAGGTTCAAGGTGGTCAGGAAGTCGGCCATGTTGCTCTGCCGCAGGTCCAGGACGTACTGGTAGCTGTTCACGTAGTCGTGCGCTTTTACGTATTCAGCGAACTGTAACATCAGAATGATAATCTTTTTTTTAAGGCGATACCCGCAAATGGTAAAGTTGACATCTTAAAAGTTTATAGATATTAAGATGCCATCAAAAACATGAATTGTAAAAAAAAATACCAAGTCTTTTAACATAATATTATACTAAGTCGGTCAATTAATTCAGTCCCTATTAAGGATCTTTCTGTAATTAGCTAACCTATCAACATCTTGTAGTGGCCATATTAGTATTAATCTTTCATGTTTTAAATAAATAGATTCACAACCAACACACAATCCAGTTCCATTTTAATTTGGATTATATTATTTTTAAAAAATAAAACTGAATGTGCTTAAGACCATACGAGAGAATTGAAAACTTCATCAAGGCGAGACTACGAGCGTGATGGCTCAGTCTCGTTCAGTGTCCACAAAACAGCAGAGACGCGTCAACTATATCTCTCGGCTCCTCAGTGGACTCGAGCCGACTTTACCGTAGCGTGACGACTCAGTCTTGTTCAGAAAAAAGTTCACGGTGCACTTAAAGAAGTTTTCACTTCAAAAAACATTTTTAATTGAGAGCCGTAAAAAAGGGGTCACTCAGCCGCCTCCTTATGGCATGCTAGCGGCAAACGCGGCGTCTCAACTCCTCCCGCCATCGCTGCAGCTGGTAGCCTCCGCTGTCCGCGGTCGCGCTAACGTGGCTTTCGCCTGAGAGTTACACATGTGAGGTTGCATACAACCATTGAATTTTGAATCTTCTATTGTTTCTAACTGCTACAAAAATATATGTCAACTCACACATACTCCCATTTTGTAATGTTGTAGATGGAGGTCGGAGCTCGTCATCGGCTTGTGTAGTTTGACCACTATTACCCTGTGGTGCTCTTTGGTTAGCTTTGGCATTACCACGAGAGAACTGAAAGTAAATAAACCCTATTGTTTTTAAACAATATTTTGTTAAGTTCAAACAATTGAATCTAAAATTTATTAATTGGATTAAAACGCGATTTATTATTTAATTTGTTTAAATCGCGGGGAGACCACGGTTGCTGAAAAGCATTCGAAACGTCGGGATAAATAATTTAAACAATATAAATAATAAATCGCGTTTTTATCCGGTATACAGTATTTTATTTAAATGTGTGATACTCGCGTTAATAAAAGACAATATTATGTGCACCAGTACGGTCTAAAATATAAGTAAATACACTAGTGGAAAAACTTAAAGGATCTAAAAAAATCCATGGGCTATCGGACATTGAATGGAAATGGCAATGATCCAAAAAGACTTCATGCTCCAAATTTACTTTTTTGAAAAAAGATTTGAAAAAGAGCAAAAATATTTTAGTATTTATTTTAGTGTATATCATGTATTATGATGATAATTGGCGGGACCACTATACGAGCGCAAGAGTCCGGCTTGCACTATTAATGCATAAAAAGAGACATAATAAGAAACAAAAAAATATTCTTTTGCTCTATTCTTACCTATATAGTAATTATGTATGTTTGGGCCATCTTATGAGTATTCTTCTAACGGTGGGCACCGTACAATAACAATTTAATAATCGTCACACGTGAATCAGCATCAGCGATAAGATTCTGTGTAAGAATATGCCCCAAATACTTGAACGGTTCAACTTTCCTAATTGGTATGTAACTATTTAAGTATACAGGCGGAACACTTTCTGGACCACGACCCGACTGAAAAATCATCATCTCCGATTTGTTCACGTTGGCGTGTCGGGTTTGGACGGGAAGCGGATGCGGCCGCAGCCGGGCCTGGTCGATGCTAGTGGCGTTCACGCGTCACGTGCTGAATCCGGACCCGCGTTCCGGCCTTCCGCGGATCTTCCTAGCCGTTGAGACCGTGCTCTCGCGCATATCGTTCACATTTTATTGTATAAACAGACAGAGAAACTTTCTCGGTAATATGAACGAGTGTTTAGAATCGTCAAATAAGAATGGAATATAATATAGGTATGTATGAAGCAGGGGTATTTTACATAAACTAATGTTTATTAATAGTAATAAAGTAGTAAAATGAATGACGTCACGCCAGTGTTTTATTAGAAATTAACTAAACTCGTGTATTCTTACGCTCGGTGTCTAGTAGACACTGTCTACAGGAGCTAGAAGACTAATAAGGAAGATTACCTTACTATACCCTTATAGCCTGGGTGGTAAAACCCTCAACAAAATTGAGCAGATGACATAGTTAACCCTCTATGGGCCGAATATTTTCTTAGCATAAAAAATATACAACGGAAAATTCTACTATTATAAACCTATATGTAGGTATATGCTAATTAAACAAATATTTAACAGTTTAATCAACTATTACTATAATTAATTCAATTTGTAACTTTGAAGTCACAACGGCTTACAATGCTTCCACTTCTGTGCATACATGCATAAGCGTCGAATTTCATAAAACAGTAATACCAAAAATATCTCTCTATAAAGTCAGGTTCAGACTGACCTTGCTATGACGTAACTTAAAGAAGTGAAATAAAATCTAAAGGCTAAATCGCAACAAATTGCACTCTCATTGGCGATGCAGTACTATGTATTGAAATTAGAATGTGGACTGATGTATTCTAAACACTAGAATGTCTAGAATTTAAATTAGAAACTTAATAAAACAGGACACTCCGGTCATAGAACATTTAATAATATTTATATGAATTAAGTTCTATTATTTATTAAAGGATTTTGGACTAAATACCGTCGGCGGCTTGAAAACCGCCGAAGCAAAATGCCGGTTTGTGTAGTCAAACTATAAAAATAATACTACAAGAAACAAGAAAGATACTGGCATCACATACCATCAGTAAGTATTGTATAAATCGTCATAAATTTCACAGTAAAATAATATAACGAATCTCAGTGTTTTACACACACTACAATATTGAGTTGCCGCATTCAGGAACCTGTTTTTTCTTTATAGCGCGGTATCTAGTCGTAGCGCGCGGATACCAATTATTAATCTAAGATGTAATCCTAACAAATTAGGCATGCGACGTCACGGGCAAGCACTATTTGAAAATATGAAAATTTTCTTATCATATACCTAATCTTCCTGCATTACAATCATTTTCCACACCGTGCTAGTTATTGACAAATTGTGAGATTATTATAATCCAATGTACCTATGTAATAACAAATTTTATTTTATTTTATTATGTACTAATGTTATCTTATAATAAATTGAATATTCATAATAAGTTTTTTGAGTGTCGGTTTATCATTGACAGCAAAAAGCGTTCGTTGACGTTAACGTTCATAAGTGTACCTACATTGTGTTACCTAAATTAATAAATGATAATTTGATTTGAGTGTTTTATTTAGAACTAGCTGATGCCCGCGACTTCGTTCGCGTGGGGTTGACTTTAATTGCTTTATTATTTTTTTTATAAATTTAATTAGTGGGGAAGATACTGGTTCCACCTCGATATTTATTTCATTTAATTGATCATTATCATTTTCGGAATTTATTTTTTAAATTCCCTTTTCTCGGGATCCTACCCGAGTTTCCGGTGCTAAATACAGAAACTTCTAAGATACGGTGCAGTGGCAGTCCTTAAGAAGCAATAAAAGCAATGTCGAATAATTGTAATTCTGTTTAAGAGAAAGGATTGATGAAAAGGTGAATAAACGATCTCATAACAAATACTTTTCAGTAATACTTTTTCTATTGTTATAATAATATAATTATTTCATAAAATAAATAAATAAATACAAAAAAAAATATTTCATTAAGTTCAACTTCAGGTTCGAACTCGCATCTGAAGTTACGCAATGGGACAGCATATTATCCACTATTCTACGAATACATATCGGAAATAGCGAAATCATCAAACTATTTCATTTACACATCAAACTGAGATTGACATCTGACAATTCGAAAAAGTTCAACGCGAGTCAGTTTGCATTGCAATTTGGTGAAATTGTGCTTTTAAAATAATATTTAAATGATGATAACTTTTCTTTCCGATAACCGATTTCGATGAAACAAAGCCTATATTATGTTGCCCCGGACTTTGCTTAATATATTTGTATTACACGTAAATCGGTTCAGTATCTTCGGAGATTAGCGTGAACAAATAGATAGACAGAAGGACAGACAGACAGACAGACAGACAAGAATCTTAAAAATTGCATTTATGCATTCTGCTACCCTTCTTTTATCACCCCTCTTAATTTCTGGTAAAAATATTTAGTGAAGCGTAATTTCGATCCTACTCTTTTATTATATGTATATAGATATAGATTAGACATGAATTTTATGAATGCCATGAGCTCGGGCGAGATGGTAATTTTTATCATCGTAAAATGTCTGGTGCGCATGTGAACATGTTTTCACTTCGAGCATTAGGGAATTCAGACTGAAAGCGAAACGCACAATCTGCATTTCTTCCAGGCTTTTCTATCTAGTAAAGGTGAAATTTCAATAGGTGTTTATAGGAAATTATAAAGTATGGATCCCGCGACACACCGTACGCTATGGGCTGTTATGTTAATAAGCTTGTCAAAACTGTATTTAATAAATTAGGACTTTAATTGCACTTTTTCATAATGACCATTAAAGCGCAGAGTGACGTGTCACGTGACCTATTATCCTCAAATTTATATTGCAACTAGCTGATGCCCGCGACTTTGTTCAGGTGCGCTTCATCTTAGGCTGAGCTTAGTCTCCAATGTTCTGTCTCCAATAATACATTTGATTTACCTCTAATTTGGTCTTCCACAAGTCAGCTCTCGTTAACGGTATCTACCTGGGGAACAGTTCATCGAAGACGGGTATACGCCGCGGCAGAGCCCGTCGATAAAAAACAACAAAAGCGTGCTTACGTCCTTTCAATGGTGTCGGCAAAGTCAGTCCTGATGTCTTGAACGTGGAAGAAATGTGGCCACAAGCTGCGCATAGTGCACATTTTGTCGATTTGTCGTTTAGCACGCTCCATGGAACCCTTGGCTATTACTATGGTCACTTCTAGCAGATGATCGACTGTGGGGAAATTATGGGCAAGTCATAGATCGGATTTTAATATTAATTTTATCAAGAAACCCTGAACATTCTAACAGTTTTATCTTCTAAAACTATGTTAGAATGTTTTTAATGCTTCAGTATGTATAATAAAATATAGGTGATGAATCCAATAAACAATAATAAGGCTGAGATCGGTTGCCTACCGTTTACCTCGTACCATGACCATGGTACCTAAGGGCCAAGAATAGAATAGACATAGTTCCATAGCTCATAGATATGCTTGTCATGAAATTTGACTCGAATAATAAAATACTCACTAAAATCTTTTTTCTTAAAATGCGGTTGTTGTTGTATCCATTCCTTCAAAATATCAACAGCCGCTTTCATCTCTCCCGGCTTGTCCAAGTTGATTTCCTTCCGGACCGCCTGCAGCGTGTCCGGGTTCGACAGCAGCAATCTATTCTCCGGTATGAACTCCATCTCAGTCGAAGGATGACTGCACTCGACACTCAACGAAGCTGATTTAAATTATATAGCTGAGGTATGAGGTGTCTAACAACTCTTGACCTCTATCATTAAAGTCGCGATAAAACATTATACTTACATATTAATGATCAAGATCGAAGCGTAATAATTTCGTATTCTATTTCAATTTATTTTTCTTTAGGGTTATAAATATCTCAAATACATTATATAATATCAATAGCCATTGAAAAACGTATTATTGCTATTATTTTATAAGGATACCCCTACTACCAATTAGCGTCTTCTAGTACTTTCCGATTTGACAAAAACTGCGTAGCCGCGCCAGCTAATAAGCATCCACAGGCGTAGCTAGGGAGGGGGGCAAAGGTGGTTAATGCCCACCCTTGACAGTATCAAAAGACTGTGGTCGATTCAGCTGAACGGCTTGACAAAATCCTTAGCTACGCCAATGTAGCCATCGACCAGGTAATCTTTAAACTATCGATATATTTTTACATAAATGATAAAAAGATGTTAAACAGTCATAAGTCACATTTCTGAGCTTTTATTTAATTTTAATTAAATATTTTTTGTAATTGATAAAAACGTTAGGTAATTGTAAAGGGTTTAATGAACATCTCGGTGATTTTAAAACATAACGTCACAAACACACTTTTAAGAAGTCGACTTTTCGACTTGATTATTTACCATGAAAATGTCAGCAAAAATGTCCCAAAGTTCCTCGTCAACTATTTTCAAGGGTGCTCTTCCGAAAGTCTTATCGGATTATTTTCGGACAATACAGTGCTATTTCTATTATTTCGAAGATATTTTTTGGAGGGCATTTTTTTCGCTGTTTTACCTTTACGTACTGTACTTTGTACAAACTTGATGACCTATATTGTTATCAATTAATATAATTTGAGGCCCGGTGCCTCTATTCCTTTGTTCCTCCACACCTTTTAGGTCGGCCCTGGAGAGGATTCATTCAGCTCATAAGAAAACACTGGTCGGAGCACGAATATGGGCAGAACGAGAGGGATACTGGTAATCTTAATTAACATTTTATAATATTTAGACATTGAAATTTAACTTCTGCTTATTACGCAACAGCCAAGAATCAAGTAAAAATGATTGTACATTTCAATCAAACAGCAAATAGGATAAAATAGTAAAATAATAAACTTTTTAGTGGCAGTTTGTATATTTTAGAATATAATTTACAATATGTTTTGTACATTGTAACCTTGCTTGTGTCCAATATAATAAACTGCAAATGTATGTAACAGGAAATTTTATTCAATATTGATGATATGGAAGATTATCAGAAAATATTTGTAAACTTTCGCAATATTTAGATTTCGGCAAGCGACAATGTGATGCTTGACAATTTGCATTTTACTCAGTTGAAGCACAAACCGATCTTGGTACTTTTGAGAATGGATTTGAAGATGAACCGTTCTATAAAATGATTTTATTCGTTCAGAAGTTATAGCATGCATTTTATTAAAACAGGGCAATAAGACATGCGATAGAGAACACAACGCTGTAAATGAGTCTGTAATAGGGTCCGCGTTTTTTGTACAGAAATCTAAAAAGGACTCATTTACTTTGTTAAACTAAAAATTTGTTTTCAAATGGTTAAGATGTTTTACAATAAAACAACGCTAATCACTTGTAAATCCATTCTGAAGAGCACATACGCAACTAAAACCGAATGGATTAAATTTACTCAATTTTACTCTAAACTGCCTTAAAAATATGATACACAATGGTTTGGCAGTGATCATTAATTCACCCCATATATAACATTTCGCCAATAACTAAGACAATACAAAACATTCCGTCGGTTACTTAATATTATTGAATATGTTGTAATACAAACTGCTTAAAGTAATAAAATTTTAATAAAAGGTTGTATAATTTAGGGATGGGGGAGTTTTTTTACAATTAATATCACCATTGGTTTTGAAATCGAAGCTTCGCAAACGATAAGAAGCCGGAATCAGACGGCGAGAGGTGGAGTCGCCGTTAAGCACGGGCAGGAGACCCTCATTAGGAAGTCCTTTTTTTAACAGTTTTATAAAATATTTTATATATTTTTTTTGTTTTTTTTTTACAGTATTTTATATTTTTTTTTATTTTTGTTTTTATTTTTTATTGCCTTCGGTTTTTATAGATTTTTTTTCAAAATAGTTTTTCGAGATGCGGTTTTTATCATTTATTATTTATTTAGTTTTCTTACAGATTAACTTTTAAATTATAATCAGTTGTACTTCAATGTGAGGCAGATTGCCTTTTACGAAAACTCAATATAAAACATTTTTAAAAAATAAAAATATTTGCCGGGCAAGGAAAAGGCGTAGGGGAGCGATGCATTCGTGGGCTTCAGTCCGGAGTTCGGTGTTCGACAAAATCACATCAAAAGATGTATAGAAGTCAGCACGCCTTTTAAAATATAATTTTAATTTTGACTTCCTTTAAAAACTGTATATTATAAAAATAAAATTCATTATTGAAGTTCATGCTAACTAAGGGGAAAAATGGATCGAGTATAAAATATCAGTTGTGTCATTTTATAAGGCCATACAAATTTAAAATAATATATCCCTTATTCAAAAGCCTGTATATGTCACATGATTAACAATCTGTTCTTCCTAACATCACATATAACAGAGATAACCATCGCTTCAATCTTTATAATTATTTTAAAGATATGCTTCGTTTATATTTCATCTCGTCTACGGAATTAAACTATGTATGAGAAAAAGCGTAGCTCATATGAGTTATTTAAAAATTTAGCACCATTACATTATCGGTGTGAACGCTAGCACCAAAACAATTATTGCATGCGACTGTCACTGAACGTGCCACCAGCGACGTCCGCGCCGCTCTCGCGACGCTGTCGGAATGTGGGGCTGAGGCTCGTTCGGGCCGGAGCGGCGGTCGGCCCCCTCCGCCCCGCGCCCCGCTCGCGCCTGCGTCCCGCGCCCCGCGCTCCGCGCCCCGCCCGCGCCCGTGCCGAGGCACCGAGCGGTCACTTATACAAGTATCCACATATTTTTGTCATTTACTCTTTACATCACAAAAAAGACTATTTACATAAAACATACATACAACACGACGCTAAAACGTTTCAATATCTTTTTCATTCTTACTATTTACAACATTAAATAACTTACAAACAAATATAAATATTAAAAATTAATGGGACGCAATCGAGGCAGCATCGGTCCGTTCCGTCCCGCCGTCCTTCGGCCGGGGACGTCCGTGCTCACTTGACATGGCACTATGCGATTTAAACATATGTTCATAGTGGCACCCTTCTATAAATATAAAATATGTACTAATCAACAACACGAGCGGTCGTCGTAGGAGCTGTGCGCCGGCCCGGCCCGCCGGCCGCGTCGCGTGCTCGCGCAACCGCTACATATCTACAGGGAATCAGTCGCGAATCACAGCCTAGAGGTAGTCCGGCGGCGCCGCCCGCCCGCCCGCTCCCGCCCCGCCCGCTCCCGCCCGCCCCGCCCGCCGCATCACCGCGGCGCGGGCCAGGCCTGCGCCAGCCGCGGCGCGCCCGCCAGCCGCGCGTGGCTGTCGCGGAAGGCCGCCACGATCTGCTCGAACGTCTCCGGGTCGTACACCGAGCGCGCCGTGTTCGTCAGGTCGAAGGGCTCTGCGAACAGCGGTCCTTATATTATTGGCTCCGCAGCGAATTTTATCCGATTGTGCACTATTTAGGTTCTTCCTAGCGGAAAATTTCTTTGAAAACAGCATCAAAATCAGCTTTGTAGTATAATAAATAAATTTAAGGCTGATAAAAGTTAAGTCACTAAAAAATTAACGTGATTTTAGTATTGAGGGGGTTTGTTTACTACTTCAGACATCTAAAGAAAAACGGAGTGTATTTAGATATCCAACCGTACCTTCGACACAGATGAACTTCCACTGGTGCGGGTCGGTCTGCGACACGCGGCACTCCGCGATGGGGATGCGGCGGCCCGCGCGCACCGACACCGCCATCTGGTCGTACCTGACGCACGTTGTGCCATGCTTTCAGTTTCATTTACAAAAACAACATTATATGGTTCTATAGAACAAAGACGAATCGGACGTTTTTCCCGAAATTGAGTTATGGAAATGCAAAATATCTGTTTTTAATTCGAATTTCAAATACTTCATATAAATATTTAGTATTTATAAAATGCAAAATAATTTTGTTCATTTTTTAATTATTAAATTTGCTATTACTCAATTTATGAATACAGACAACATAATATACACACCGGCACAATTAGCGGAACACAAAAAAAGCAGGATTTTAAAATCTTTTACTTGAGGAACTGGCCAGTTATGATATGTTTTTTAATTTATTGTCAAATTTGAAAATAGAAAATTAGATGACATACACTTTTTTCATTCATTTGTTTTATTTTCCCGAACAATACGTTTTGTCAACTTGTTCGAGTAATAACTAATTGTATTTTTTTTGAATAATTTCACTTAATGGTTTTTTATAAAGTTATTCTATAGGCAATTTTGTTTATTAAAAGCTCTTTATTATGCCTGACTTAACATCACTGGAAATCATTAGGGCTGATGAAATGAGAAGAAATGGCCATACCTACAGATCGATTGCCTCAAGGCTTCGTCGACCAGTATCAACGATTCATCGCAGCATCCAGCGGTACAGATCGTCTAATTCTCTTGTGAGGAGGAGGGGTCAAGGTAGAAAAAGATGTACATCGAGGCGAGATGACAGATTTTTACAACTTGGAGTTCGTAGAAATACGCGATTAACGGCTGTACAAGCTCGAAATGAACTGGAAGACGTTCGAGGAGTACGAGTAAGTGAGCGTACAGTTCGCAGGAGATTTGAAGAAGTTGGTTTAGGGTCGTATATACCTGCCAAAGGCCCGAAACTTGAGAGACGTCACCGCGTAAACCGATTAAGCTATGCGCGAGAACATCGTCATTGGGATTTGAACGAATGGCAGCAGGTTCTCTTTACTGATGAGTGCAGAGTTCTTTTAAAACGAGTGCAGAGTTCTTTTAAAACAGATCGATGGGAGACAGCGAATATGGAGACGCAAAGGAGAACGCCACATACAGTCTAATTTTGAACACAAAGTGGCTTATGGTGGCGGCTCGATTATGGTTTGGGGAGGGACCATGACAGCAGATCGATACATCAGAGACATTTTAGAAGAACATGTTGTACCATTTGCCCCATTTATTGGTGACGACTTTATTCTAATGCAAGATAATGCTCGTGACAAAAAATACGTATTTTGCATTTAAATATAGTAAAATCTCACTAATGCGGCACTTCAATAGACCGACACGTCCTATAATCCGACACCCTCCGCCCGCGTCTCCCCCATATACAAGTGGAACAAAAAACATACCTCAATTAAGGATTATTTTAAAATAATGTAATTAGTCGTGAAATATATTACAGTTATAGAACATGAACACAAATACGTTGTATTTCCTTTATAAAACGCTTTATTTTATTTATTATGATTTTTTCTATAAAATCCAAACATTCCAATAATTCGGCACCCTCTGGTTTCTAATAGTGCCGGATAAGTGAGTCTACTGTACTTTCAATAATTTGCACATATCTATGTATATATTGAGAATGACTCACGGGAACTCGGCGTAGTACTGCAGCAGCTGCAGGAACAGCTCGCCGAGCGAGGCGCGGCTGGGCGCGCGCGGCGCCGCCTCGCAGCCCAGCTCGCCCGCGCGCGGCAGCACGCTGGGCCGGGCGCCGTCTGGCCGGTTATAGTCATTATAGCACAATATCGTGTCAAACGTACAAACAAATGAGGGCCGGACATCAAATTGGTGAGGTTCTGAAAACCAGCGCTATGCCAAGAATGTTGACATCGCACAAGCTGAGTAACCTCACCATTTAAATTCTAGCAAACAAATTTTTCTTTTTTATGTTTAACTAATTTGTATTTTTATTTCTTCTCATTGTTTGCTTGTTTTGTGCCTAATAAATCTATTCTTATAATAAGTGTTCAAAGCAAGGACTAAATACCGGTTAATTTACTATGGGATATTTATATACTTTTTCGTTTTTATTCATATTTACTGAAAAAAATTACTGTGGTAAGTGTAGTATGCTCTTTAAAACTAATATAATGGTATCTAAATCAGACACGTATTTTGGAAAATAAAAATTAACCGGTTTCAGTCCCTAGTTCAAAAAATAATTCAATAATAAAACAAAAATGCCCTTAACGTAATTTTAAAGACTTATTTATACGTATACGTATTACTCACACTGCAGGAAGTGTATGACCATGAGCGTGAGCGCGTAGGAGGAGAGCGTGCGGCGCCGCGCGTCGTTGATGCGGTGCGCGCGCGCCCACAGCTTCACCACCGCCACCAGCGGCCGCACGCGCCAGTCCGCTGCGGACACGACTCACTCACATTACACTTTGTGCCGGATTTAAACGACATCTATACTAATATTATAAAGAGGAAAGATTTGTATTTTTGTATGTATTGAATAAACTTAAAAACTACTGGACCGATTTCAAAAATTCTTTCACCAATAGAAAGCTACATTATCGCTGAGTAACATAGGCTATATTTATTACTAGAAAAAAATAGAGATCCTTAGAATTTCCTACTAAAACCAACCCGAGGTGTAAAAAATTTTGCCAAAAAATGTTGTTCGTCGCATGCGCTGCGAAAAGTATTGATGATAGAACAAAATAAAGTTCTACAATATTATAGGACATATAAATATCTACAAAAAACTTCGCGAGACCATATGTCTAACTATTGTAGTTATGTTACTATAACTACTTTTTAACATTTAAAAAGTAGATAGAAATGCCGATCAAATTCAGACCTTGCTATCCATATCTTTGTTTTAATTCTTATCCAAACAAATTATTTCATATTTAAGACTGTTTCAATACCTATTGATTAGTTTTTGAAATATTGAAATCGGACATTCCATTCAAAAGATATTACGAAATTAAAAATATCAATGTAAACAAAAAATTCACGCCGTCCGCTTCGCACCGCGCTGTGGCTCCACGCAGGGCATCGAGCAATACGGCGAGGGGTAGTAGGTTTTGTTACGATTTAACTCAAAAACTACTCAACCGATTTTAAAAATTCTTTCACCAATAGAAAGCTATATTATCAGCGAGTAACATAGGCTTTGCTTTTTTTTCATCTATTTGCACCCGTGCGAAGCCGGGGCGTTTTGCTAGTAATATTATAAAGAGGAAAGATTTGTATTTTTGTATGTTATGAATAAACTCAAAAACTACTGGACCGATTTTCAAAATTCTGTCACCAATAGAAAGCTACATTATCAGCGAGTAACATAGTTTTGTGTACAGTACATCTACATTGCACCCGTGTGAAGCCGGGGCGCGTTGCTAGTTTATTATAATTTAATACACTAAAAAGCAACAGCACTGAAACTCTGCGCACACGCAGACTGTTCGCGGAAACCGTGCAGCGCACACAGGTGGCTTATCACGCTCCAACACAGTCGACCGAGTCTTTGTAAGCTAAACCATTGTTGAAAAGAGTGTCCATGGAGTTTCTTGCCGGTTCTTCTCCATGAGACCCACTTTTTGGAACCGTGCAACTAGACGTTTCATAAGAGCCTGCAAAGGCCTATTTGAAATAAAAGACTTTTGATTTTGAGTCGGCCCTGAGGCTAATCAATAAATATGTAGCTCAATATAAAAATGCCGAAATATTTGGTATAACGGCCGATATTTTTATCAAAATGTGTTTGTCCCATTTAGAAAGTATGTTTTAAAAAAAATTAATAACTCTATATGATTTGGCCAATAGCTGTAAATATATAGTTATAAAAATTGTAATAAATAAATAAAATAAATAGTCAATATTGACATAATATAGAAAAATACAGCAAATATCAACTCCGTAGGAATATATGGCAACTTTTGAACCATGCACCATAACACACTGTATTAGAGTAAAACTGTGCATTTTCCCGAATTTCTCGCCTCATAGATTGCGAGACGCACAATAATTATAAATAATAACATGTTATTATCAAAAAAAAAACTTTGTTTTACTAAATTGAACATTTGAAGCAACCCATTTAAGTAACTTTCACCCAGTGAAGGACCGCATACTTTAAACACCTATCTATTTATTTTTATTCGTGTTTCAACATATTGAAAACACTGCCAAAGGCAACTGTCGCGGTGGGCAGTTACCGTGGAGTGATGCCATGTGGTGTCGTGTGGTGCCGTATGGTATCGTGTGGTGCCGTGTGGTGTGGAGTGGTGCCGTGAGGTGTGGAGTGGTGCCGTGAGGTGTGGAGTGGTGCCGTGAGGTGTGGAGTGGTGCCGTGAGGTGTGGAGTGGTGCCGTGAGGTGTGGAGTGGTGCCGTGAGGTGTGGAGTGGTGCCGTGAGGTGTGGAGTGGTGCCGTGAGGTGTGGAGTGGTGCCGTGAGGTGTGGAGTGGTGCCGTGAGGTGTGGAGTGGTGCCGTGAGGTGTGTAGTGGTGCCGTGAGGTGTGCGGCGGGCAGTTACCGCGCGAGAAGCTGTAGAGCAGGTTGGTGTTCCGGATGCCGACCACGTTGTTGCAGTTGAGGTCCACCTGCACGCCGGCGCGCGCGTCGCGGAACTTCAGGATCGGCACCTTCGCCTGGATCAGCTCGGCGTCTGGAATGGTACGGAATGGTACACATTGCGTTAACTGTTCAGGGTGAGATCATTCACTCATAACTACCCACTGGTCAGGGTAGTATTGTAACTACATAAGTCAATATCAATGTCTTTTGTTTGTCTTCCATGAAAAATGAAAAATAAAAATACTGTCTGCAACTGAGAACAATCGCGTTTTAGTCCGGTATGTTTTTTCATTGAATAGTTTATTTACAAAGTCCATATTGTGCTCCTCATTTGACATAATGTTCCAACAACCAGGCTAACATCGATAGATCACATGATTTGCTAGAAGTCAAATGAATAAAGATACCGAGATATTATTCTGTATACAATGTTACTAAAACAGACGATATATCGAGGATCCCTACGTATAAAGCGACATGTCAATAAACCTTAGTTATTGAGATGTACGTAGGGACCGGCGAAATAATTGATAAGAAGACTTAGTTGTGCTAGGGGAAGAGCCGGAGTATATTAGTTGGACGCTGATAAGCAATACTTACTGTATTGCCCACAAAATGATAAAAATGTAAATTTTGATACCAATGGCTTCCTTATGCGCTGGAGTACATATTTCAAAAGAGATATAAATCATTTAAATCGTTTTAACAGCAAAAATATTGAAAAAACTAGTGGGCACAAAATCCTAAAATGTTAAGAATATTTAACAATAATGCACTAAATTCTGTTACTTTGATTGCTACCAAGAAAAACGATATACATTTAGTGTAATAATAATAATTACAAAAAAAATAATTATTTCTGTTATTTTTTAAAAGCAATTTAGTAAAATGTTGTATTTATTTATATTTGTATTTATTGAATAAATATATATTTGACAGTGGCGGACACCAACCCGGGTCGAAGGCGCGGATGTAGGCCAGGATGTAGTCGAGGTGCAGCAGCGCGTGCGCGCGCGGCTCCACGTGCGCCAGCGCCCGCACGTACAGGCACAGGTCCATGTCGGACGCCTCCAGCCCGAAGCCCGTCATGGTGGAGCCCACCACGTACAGCCCGTAGCGCGGGAATATGGACTGCAAGCACACGCCCTCACTTGTATGCTGACTACAACTGACTAAACCGAATATTCAATGCACACACATACATATATGTACATCACGTTTCTTTCCCGTTGCGGTAGGCAGAGATCACGGAATTCCATATGCTCCGATCCTTACATACCACTTTCGCTTCTTCTACTTTCATCAATGCTTTCATACACACTTGTCGGTTACGAGTACTTTTGACCTAGCCCTTTTGAAGAACGTCCCCGATCTGATCGAGGTATGTTCGCCTGATCGACCACTCCCGACTCTACCACTCACACCAGTTTCATAAATCTTTTTCCGGTTCCCTACTTTCATCCATCCTTTCTACATGCCAAAACCACATCATACATGCTTGGGTTAAACAATATATATAACTAGCGATCCGCCCCGGCTTCGCACGGGTGCAATTTAGTTTTACTATACACAAAAAAAATCATTTACTCGCCTTTTGCTACTTGTTACTTGCTGAAAATGTAGCTGGCTATTGTTAAAAAAAAATTAAAATCGGTCGACTAGTTTTTGAGTTAAATCGTAAGAGACAAATCTTGCATCATTATAATATTAGAAGATAAATTAATATTACTAGTATAAAAAATATCTTCTAATTTAGATACCATATACTCTGTTCATCATAACATAAAATATATTTTGTCAACATTTACTAAACCCAGTGTGAGCTAACCTTAATAGTGATATAAAGATATCGCCATAAGTTCATCTTCCTGCGGAATGTCTCCTCAGTCTGCTGGGACTTGATGAACTTGTCCCAGATCTCCTGCGACAGATTGTCCCAATTTGAGCCTGCATAAGAAAATTTGTACTATACTTAGAACCCAAAAAAAATTGTATGCAGTGTTGTCCATATCCCCACATTGTCAGTATCTAACACTTAACAATGAAATAAAAAAAATTAAACCTACAGCAACATTATTTATCGTTTTTGACAGATGTGCTGCTGTCATAAGTTAGTTGAATATTGGCACAATAAGAAAAAATTAAATTCATATCTAAAGATTTATTCAAGTTGAACTTCTCTTTGACTATGAAGAGACAGCAAACAACTTGATAGTTACTCTTTTAAAAAACCATTCAACCATTTTTTTAACACAGCATTGTGTTGCTTTATTGTGATAAAAAATAGACAATCAAAAAGTCATTTGATTTTATTTTGGAATTCCCCTTCCCGACTCTCTCCGTACGCCGGAACCTAGACTCACCAAATGCTGGAAACCCTAGTCTGGAGTGGTAATAAACGTTTCTAATAAATATATATTATAGAACTGACCATTCAACAAATCATCAGGCGTAAACTTCACTTGGAAGGGATAGGATGCAGTGAGGAATCTATCCGGCGCTATTCGCCTGGGCTTATGGTCGCGTCGGTTTCTCGCGCGCCACTCGCGGCTCACACTGCCGCTACCCGCGCTGCTAGGCTCTCGCTTCCCACCTGTAAATTACTTTCCATTCAAAATGCACTACTAGCAAGTAATAGTAGTTCAATGTTTATTCACCCTATACATAAAGCAATACTTATGCCTATTACAGACCGCTAACACACGACCACTAGTGGCGACCACAGCATAGCCACCAGTGGCCACCACAATCCAATTAGGGCATCCGCGCAAACTTGTGCAACAAACGGCGCTCGAGTGGCCGCCACAACGTGCGGGCGTGATAGTTCATACATTTTACCAGTGGCTGAAACGCGGCCACCGGTGGCCGCGTCTAGAGGCCGCTTCTAGTGGCGGCCACCAGTGGCTCTAGTCTGCGCGTAGTCTTATAATAAAAAAAATTATACAAGTCGACTTATCAACCTATTCATGTATTGTACGGAAATATATATTTAGTATATACACATAATAAAAATCTAATGTCACGGTGTTTGTGGTCGCACTCGTTCGAAACAGCTCAACTGATTTTTATGAATTTATTATGTATATTTGATAGGTATGAGAATAGGTCGTAAAGTATATGTCATACCACTAGGTGATTAGGGTCTCTATCCAGATTTTTTTTTGTCCAAAATTTGATATCTCATTTTCTTCATTAGTATAGCTGTGCCAAGCCAGGTCAGACAACTAGTATACACAATATAAAGGGGGTAGGCATTAATTTAAGCAAGTCTTTGTATTTGAAACCTGTTAAGGATATTCTTATTGGTGGTAGTGTAATGGTATTACCTTTTCCAGAGACTGGCACCAATCAGCAGGTCTGGTATTAATACCCTGAGTGTAAGTAAAGCCAATGCTTGTTTTTAAGAAGTAGAAGACAGTTGTGAAGATAGTACATATTATCTAAAAAGTACACTTTTACATACATACTTTATTAATGTTCGCCCCCTAGAGTGTGTGAGTCAAGATCATAGCGAAACCACCGACAGTGTGTTAAGAATTTGTGCCACTTTACTTTAGGACTGAATGAGACAGTGTGATACATACATTGATGTCTTGTTTTAAGAAGGCAATTGGGCTCCTGGTAGATTTAGGATAGATTAATTTATTATACGCCAAATAGTAAATCACAGATCTCCTTCTATTGTAGAAATCGATACTCCTAAAAATTTACAGATCAGAACCCTAAGCACTTACAATAAAGTATATATTTCTAAATTGAATCAACTGTATCCACTAATTAAAAAATATTGATTATTTTCATCAACTAATTTTAACAACATAAATATTTTCAGTATGTTATATGTTTTTCATAACTTTAGATAAGACTTTAGCATCATATAATGCTAATAGGAATGTCAAGGTTACTAACAAAATAAATATACTTATCAAAAATAATATGCCTCAGAAAATCATATATAAATATTTATTACAGTAATGAACAAATAGGTAAAGTAGCAAATCAAGATTGAATTTTATTTTATTTAAATATTATAATTTATTTATGATGCCTCATCAATTTATTCCTATCAACTGAAAAGGATTCAAAATGAGTGTTAAGTAATTGAGGGTAGATGCTACTAAAAACTGAATAAATTTATTATCATTACTTCTTTGAAGCATAAAAATATGGTTTTACCTTTTTCACTAGATTTATTTGATCCATTTGATCCTGAAGCATTGCTTGATAGACTTGAGTCATCTGAATCATATCCAAATGCGGAATTATCTCCTTTCTGATGCTGTCTATCTCTGCGGGGCTGCCACCTGCGCTGGCCTTGCCTCGGCGAGCCTCCCCCACGGTTTCCACCACCAATCATTTGTACCATCTCTTTTGGATACTGACGATTATGGTTTTGACGGTCCATTTGTCCCTGACCCATATATATTCCTGGTCCGCCGAACCCACCGTTGCCATGGTACACCATCGGTGCGCCTTCATTCATCTTGCCTCGATATCTGCAAGCACAAATTTTTAAGATAGTTTTTAAATCAACCGGCGCACATGAGATAAATCCTTCGCACACTGACCTGTTTTTCTGAACGTAAAAATAATGACGTGTTCAGTTGTAGTCACCTATTGCGTCATGCTCATCATAGTATTAAATAAGTACGGTACGACGTCGAAATTGTACAATTTTCACTTATTAAATAAACCTCCGAAATCCGAGACGATCCGTCAAGCGTAGATATTCCCTTGTACGTCGATGGCGGTCTACGTTGAAACAAGTTGGGGTCACTTATATATTCTAGTCGCTTCTCTTCCACCGTACTATTAGACTGAATAAGTAATTCGACGTCTTTATTAACAAATCTACCCACAAAATTAATGTAATTCTCAAAATTGGAGAAAAAAATCCGCCATGACTTTATGAAACAACACTAGCGACATCTGGCAGTTGCTAACAAAATCTACACGTGATAGGTTAATTTTTTTTATTTCAAATCTTGGACATTCCATTTTTAGCCAGTACTAAAAATTAAAAAAAAAATAACAATCTGGATATATATTATCTTCTTAAAAATTAACGTTATGATTGATAATGTATAGTCTATACAGTTATATAAACATATTTTAATTAAAACAAACAATAATATGACACTTTCTAATTTAACTTTCTAGTTAATTCTGGCGATCATGTGATTTTTGTTTACTGGCAGCATTTTATCAAATTTTGATGTTTGTGAATTGTGATTGACTGTTGACAATTACGTCAAGGGCTGTTGTCAACAGTTATCCTTACTGATAAAAATTATAATAAATATATTAAATAAAAATTATTTTGTGTCACTTTTAAATTATTAGTGAGATTGTCATGGGCCTGTTGGGGAAAAATCTGCTCATAAATATTTGGTTTCATCTAATATTGTAACAAGTGATGACGTCGAACGAGGATAATGTAACCTTAAAAGTGCAAGAAGTGTTCAAAAACAAACATTGTTTTACTTTATTATAACTATCGCAATTAAAGAAGTGTTTTGATATGACACATTTCGGTGATTTTATGGACGGAGTTCCCGTTAAAATATCAGAAAAATATAAACGTCCTCCGAGAATCGAGTTACCTTATAGTGTTTTAGAATGTCCTTTGCGAGCACAAAATGTTGTCGATTGCGTCAACTATTGCTCCACATTCGAGCGTAATGTTCTTGCAAAACTTAAAGAGCTTAGAAGTGCGAAAGAGACGAAGAAAAATGAAAGGCGACATCGCCTCCAGTTACTGGAGGAAGCAAAACAGAAAAAGTTAGATGTAATAGCCGCAGCCGAAGCTGAAGAGAAACTCAAGCAGCTAAGCGTTTCTGAAGTGTCGTATCCCAGCACAGAGGAGATTAGCCCCCTCTCTCCTGATGACAAACCTGAACAAAACTGTGATACATCAACTCAAGACAATATTGATAAAAATAGTTCAGATATCAATAGAACCACTAGTGTAGATGTTAATTTGACACAAGAATCTGAATCGAGTATTCTGCAACCCATCCAAGTCCAGTCCAACTTTCAACAATGTAGTCTACTTGATGATCCGGATCCTTTCCAAGAATTGAAATTAAGTGCTAAAATCACAAAGCCACAATACTCACACAATGTTGAAACATTAACATTTAAAGATTTTGAAAATGACACATCTAGCCCCTTTGATACTGTTGAACTGAAAACTATAAATGATATGGAGTTATTAGCACAGGTGTTACAAAGTCAGAAGGGATCAAATTCTAGCTGTCAGGCCCAAAATTATCCAGATCAGATGTATACAGGATATGCCAACTGTGCAACACAAGCTCAAATAGATGGTGTTACATACCTACCAAATGCTTATACTGAACAAACACTTCAGGGTGCTAACATAATATATTCATCTCCACAGCACTACCCAGTTTCTAATGGCTACTATGTTCAAGCTGATACAATCTGTGATAGCACCATGCCTTTAGATAATGTTTATGTACCTAATTATCAATATTATGTTCCTACTCAACCATATGTCGATCAGTACTATAGCAATCCCTCTACATCAGCAGAAATCACTCAAGTTTCAAATGGTACAACATACATTCCTCAACCTTACTATTATCAGTATCAACCATATTATGCCCCACAGACAATGAATACAGCAGAACAAAATAGTGCCAATTCATCAAGTACCTCCCAAAACATGGTAAAGTCTAGATCAAGAAGTGTACCAGATATTGTAAGGGAGTTGAATGAAGAATTAATGACAGCTAAGTTACGGGCTCATGAAAGATCTTGTAATGTCAGTCCAGCACCAACAACAGTAGTTCCTAAGTCTTCTTATACAAGTGATAGGAGAGAAAGTAGGAGAAGAAAAACAGAACAGTTACCAAACCCATACGATAAGTTTCCACTTAAATTGCAAAGTGTTTGTCAGAAGATACATGGAATGGGCTTTCCACTGGACAGGGTTGCTAGAGTGTGCAGCATTGTTGGTGATAATGATAAGAAGGTAGGTTATTATTGCATAAGTTAAACAGTTCAATAAGATTGAACAATTCCTTAACCTTAATGGTAAATTATGAAAACTTAGTTGAATCATGAAGTGAATTGAGTTAATTTAAGTTTTTTTTACAAACAAAATACATAGTTCGTGAGTATCTTGCCATCTAGTAGTTGTACTTGTTTATAGAATCTGGAGAAGGTCACATTTATCTCAGTAGAAGTAGTATTTACAATGATGTTATTTGTGCACTGGTTTATTATCTCATCTTTTGGAAGTTATATATATATTCTATGTGACCCTCACATAGAAGATAACTTCCAAAAGATTTACATTACATGATAAAAATGTTGACATGCATGTTGTTTTAATTATTAATAGTATTAAATGTATGTTTACATTCTTCCAAAATCTATTGTGCCTTAAATATAATTCAATTCATATTATGGAAGTTTACAGGCAAAAAATTGCCATGTATTATCAAAATTTTATTCTAACTTGTCACCCTCGCATATAAAACAAACAATTAGGATATTTTACGATTCCAACAAAACTTAGACCATATAATTTATAGCACTATGTGACCTAATCCCGCGTTTTACGCACGCTTTTCCGGAAAAGTGTGTTAAATGCGGGTTTATGTCTCACATGCTATAAAATAGTATACATATGATACTCGTGACAGGTTGTCTATTATTGCACGACGTTTAGCGCTAACTTCACGCCGTGCAATAATAGACAACTTAAATTACACGTATCGTAATGTACTATTTCATATTCAAGAAAAAATAATTTTAACAATTGGTGGTTTCTGAGATTATAACAATGAAGAGATAAACATAGAATAATGGTATAAAAAGACAGATTTATAATTAATAAATAAAACTTGATATTGTTTACAGATAATTGAAGGTCTTCTCATCCTAGGAGAACTCATGGATCTTGGTTTCTCTGAAGGGAGAGTGTCTGCAGTTCTTGCCAAGCATGAATTTAACAGGGATAAAGCTTTAGACGAGTTGGTTTCATAGCAGCCAAGATGATGTAATTTATTCCATGCATTAACATTCTGAAGAATTAATGGCTCTTACTATTTTTCCATAACAATGTGATTAAGGAGAGTCAAGATACTGCTTTGAAACTTGGGAAGTTGCAACATTCTCTCGATTATCTCCCCGTGAAGTGGTGGGAGTACTGAGTAGGTAACATGTCTTGCCTTCCTTTTTTAAATAAACATGTCAGTTGTGGTATGGCTACTGGAAGTTTAAAGAATTTTATTAGATGTAAAATGCTTATACAGATGTTTTAAACACTACGCATATAAAAAAGTTGAAGTATTGCTTTATTTAAATAATCTAATTTAGAAGAATGAAAATATGTTGATTTTTTAAAGCAAAACTGGCACTTTAACGATACTGCTCACACATGAGTAATCATCTACAATATAGAATAAAAATTTGTGCAGATTTGAGCAATCAAAATTAAATATGCATATTAATATTGTTGACTTTTGATTTTGAATTTATTTAAAAAAACTTGAACATTTTTATTTATTTTGGATGAATTTTCAAAAAACTGTTATACTGACACTTTCTTATTTTACGTGGTAGACAATACTAATGTATTGAATACCTAAACTGAGATTCCACACAAAGGTTTATGATTTAAATGTCTAAAACACAATGTTGTGATGAAAATGGCAAGTCCTTGAATAAAATATTCAGCTATCATCTATTGAATTAAACGCTCATGGGTCGATAACATGTATTCAAAAAACCAATTATTAGTAAGAAGTCACGCTAGAAGTACTTTTGATAAATTTTATTATGCTCATGGTTTACCGAGTTCCATAAGATTATATGAAATATAATTATTAGGAATTATGTATACGTCAACATCACTAGGACTACCGCCTCCGTGGTTCAGTGGTAAGCGCATTGCGTTTAGCACCGGCGGTCCTGGGTTCGAACTCCGGGGAAACAGGATTTAAAAAAAATTGTTTTGGTGAGACGGGCACAGAAGGCTGATCACCTACTTGCCTGAAAAGGAAAATGATCAGACACAGAATTGGGTCTGCCCCATGCCCCACTAGGGGACTCGGGAATTCACTACCCATGTGTCAGCATCACTAGGCCTACAAAATGTGGCTAGGTTTTTCGTTCACCGAGAGATATTCTTACGCGAATATTTTTAATCCCCTATACACTGCGGTTGTGCACGTTACCCTATTTTATTTGTTTTATTTTTTTTAACTTATAGCACCTGATATGTCATAATGTACGCTTATGCATAGGTACTTATTTAAAAATAAATAGTTTTGCGGATATTTCAGGATGGGCTATATTAATTATCGCATAATCATTCATAAGTAATTAAAACATATTCAATTAATATATTTATCGGAACATTGTACCATACTAAAAAATATAAAAATATCTTCAACAGTATGTTGCAACAGTTATTTGAATTTAATTAAACAATGTAGCCCAATTAGAAACACTAATTATTGTAGTAAATATTTTGATAAGTTTACGAATATTCTTTTATTTGTAACGCGAGTATCACACATTTAAATAAAATACTTTATACCGGATTAAAACGTGATTAATTACTGCCCGTTGCTGAAAAGTATCCGTCATCCGAAAACGTCTGAATAAATAATATAAATCGCGTTTTAATCCGTTAAAATGTATTCTATTGAATCAAGTTTATTAACTGTTTTAGTTATAAGTATTATTTGCAAAATTCCAGCATTTTCTATAGCTTTATTGCACTCTCTGCGCAGATATAAAAAAATATATAATGAGGTCATCAAATACATTTCTTATTTACACTAATATTATAAAGTTTGTAAGGTTGTTTGTTGGAGGTACACTCTGTAACTACTGAACCGATTTTCAAAATTCTTTCAATTTCAATTTCTAGAAAGCTACATTATTCCTGAGAGACATTGAAATAACAATACGCACTTTTAAAGACAAACCGTTACTAAACGAAATCTTTCAAGAATCGAGCCATCAACGCTACTTATCTAAAAATAAATATTATTCTAATTAAAAATAACCCCTCTCTGTTTTATATATCGGAATATCAGCCGTCTCAAATTACCCTGGATTTAGACTGCATAAAAAAATACAATATTTTTTATGAATATTGTGGCTCAGCCGGGCTAGCATGACCGCCACGAGATATGTCGCGGACGAGAGAAGACAAACTAAGATGTTAGATATCTCGATATATTATCTCGACATCGACAATTTTGATAGAAAAGATATCTCGATCGACAAATGTATCTATTTTTGATATTAAAAGTCGAATTTTAAGTGTAATTGTCATGTTAGACCCGAAAGAGATAAAGCGATAGTCGATTGAAACACGAGAAAAAGGTAGACAAAATTTTGTCGCGTTTGTCATGCTAGGCCGGCTGCTGTAGGTATAATTTAATAGTTTCGTTTAGTAACGGTATCTAGAGGTGCGAATATTCGTTAATCAATTTCGAGAAAAAACGGGCTGATGCGTTGATTTATTGTGATTGTGACAGCAAAGTGAGCACGGGTTAGTTTCGTCCATTGATATTACTTTAAATAAAAAAATCTAACTAGACAATTGTTGCAAATAATCTTTAGTAATCTGTAGGGCTATTCACGATCATTCGAAATCGATCCGTCCGGAAAGCTACGCTCTCCCACTGAAAATTTTTCGTATTTACCGGATATGAAAATGGTATTCACAATTCCCATAGGATTGAGCATCGGCATTCTTCGGGAGTTTCCGATTAGAATCTTAGTATAAAATGATAGAAAGCTTGATATATCGGTACGAAATCTTGTAATATCGGAACGGAATGTTTTCGAATGATCGTGAATAACCCTACTGGACTGGTAATTGGTATTTTTTTGATTAGGACATGTGGTTACTAGTTTATGATATTTTATTTCAATATGGAAGGAATGAGTTGGCATGGTTTAAGCTTGTCTGCATTTTATTCATTTATAAATAATATTCTTTCGAAATCTAGAAATAGTGTTGTAAAAGTTCAATAGAAATCTATGTAAATAGTGTTATATTTAAAATAGCAACGAATTCAATGTTCTCATATGTTTTTGCGCATTATTTATTAATATATTTTTTTTTCTGATGGGCCTTTTTTGCCTGTAATAATACTCCGTCTGCCGTAATTAGTTAATTCTTGACGAAATAAATTTTAGGCTGTGTTCTTAAAGATAGCGGCTAGCGGACTATCGGCGACAGCGGTTAGACTAAGAAAAATTCACATTTTTCATCCGACGAAGTCTGTTTTTTTTTCTATTTCTAGATACCCGAATATTGTTTTGGGTTACACATTATTAAAAATTAAGCATCTCATAAACAATTTAAATTAAATTCAGTAAGCGTATAAAGACTAACTCACACACATGTGCGATTTACAGATTCGAAAGCATAGTTATTAGTTATCCCTATGATCAGAGTGCTGCTAAGAGAAAATATACATAAAAATGTCTCCGTGTAGTAATCAGATTTTATTTTTTAAATAGAAATCAATAACTTTAAGACAACTTGACCAGACTTTTCGTTCCGCTGTTACTACCTCTTCCGCTGCCGTTCGGCCTGTTGGGAGTCTCGGTTTTAGTCATAATAATATTTTCTGCAGTGCTTGGGCATAGGTGCGTGATATTCTATAGCTTCATATGAATGATATAAATATTATGTAATACGCTGAAATCCTAGTGTTCCCAAACCTTCGTCACATTATTATAGCCGAGATTTTAGATAAGTTTATTTTTAATAATCAAGTATTCGGATTCGCTTGCGCGCTTAACTCGCCACTCCATTATAAATATCTAATCCATTTATGCCGATTTGAAAGTTCTTAATTAGTGACGTAGGTAACTACTTTCAACTTTGGACGAAGGCTTAGGAGCTCTGGGATCTTAGTTTATTTTATAAATAAAAGAGTTATTTTCATGCTGTTGTTTTATTTTACAAAATATAAGCTAATTACTGTTGAATCATTTTATATTAGAAGGCAGCGTATCTTGATGGATGTGGGAATCTGCTCAGACATGATTTAAAATTGTATTAATGTACAATTGGTATACCGAATATATTATATATTTTTTTTCATATCAACACACATTTGGAAGCTCGATGTCGCGGCCGAAGGCCGCAACCCGCACACTTATAAACCGTATACCTATATTATGCCATTCTGATAGATCGATCAATCATCAAATGCAGACAGACACTTAATCAGACAGTTAATCAGTGCAATTTCTTACGATTTAATTCAGTGGCGTAGCATAGGTCACTGTGCGGATCCCTAATTTGCCGCCCCCTTATTTTTGAAATTGATTTTATAAAATTTTGGGCATGGTAAAAATGGTACTCTTATTGAATAACACGAACCTAAAGAGAAACTCTGTCATTATGGTGAAGTACAAACAACAACAAAAAAATAACGAAAAAAAAACCTGTGATATGCCGCCCCCGTCAATGTGTCGCCCGGGGCGGACCGCACCCTCCGCCCCCGCCCCCCATGCTACGCCACTGATTTAATTTACACATCCTAAAATTTCGGAAAGAAAACTAAACAAATGTTATTTGAATAAGCTATATGTATTTATGAATCACAGATTTATTAGATCAGTTTAATTGTGAAATATTCTAAAAAATACAAATATTTTGTTTATAAGTAGTATTCATTGAGCTAATATTACTAACTCTATTAATAGTATACCTAATATATTATGATAGGATAAATGATTTACATTTAATTGTCATTTTTGAGATTTATAATCTCCTAAAATAATATTTTTAACCCTTTACTGCGCTAGGCCCGAGCAAAAAGTCCCGAGTTTGTAATTCTCACACTCTGTTAATGACAGTGCAGTGGTGCGAAGGGCAGACACAAAAAAATCTAAAGTAATCGCCACATGTGTCGACTGTCAACTAGAGACTCATTTGCGTCACATATGGATGCAGGATGCAACATATTAAAAAATACAAAAATCTCTATAATTTGGTGACTGTGTACTTCTCTAAAAGAAACATAATGTCGATAATCATAATTACTCATTAGTTGGTTTAATGATTTTTTTATCGTGTCATCAACACACAGGTGTTCTGTGTTAGGCGCGAAAATTTGATTTACATCGAAGTTGAAGCAGCAGGAAAATAGACAATATTCCATTTGTGCTTTTCATGATCATAGTGCTATTGAATATTAAGGACACAAAGTCACCAACCTGCGAATTCCAAGACATGACTCGAGTCTATCTTGCAATCTGTTGTTGATAACTTGACAATTCTTAAAACTAGATTCAGTCTTGAAATCAGTGTTCACAACTTGAAGCGAGCCGGTAATCGTACTAGGGCCGTAGAATTACCGTAGTTTTATATCAATTAGGATCAAATTTACGATATTCATCAAGATAATGTCTATAATACAATAAAAAATAATGCGAAACGCAGTGTTGGCAACCTGGAAGATGGCACTGATCGTACCAGGGGCGTAAGATTATCGTAACTGAGGAAAAATTATCGTAGTTTTTCAAATAAGAAATTTATATTAACGTGAACATTTTATTGCGCCTGACACGTTGTGTTATGTCTATCGAACGTAAATTTACGAAAAAAAAAGAATATTACTGAACTGGATATATCTTACGATAATGAATCGCTATGGTACATCGTACGTTGGTATGAAATAATCGTTTATGTACGATAATTATCGTACATATACGATTACTTGAAATATGAGCCCTAGACTCGGAATTGTTACACATTTCTGCGAGGATCAAATCACTAGGTTGTATAACTGTTTGTCGTTTTAGTACAAGAACTATTCACGCACTATTGAGCTAATATAAATAGTAGTTCAATGATTATTAATAATCATTTATGTGGTAAACAGAAAGTTGAATAACCGAATTATATAGGTACACAAACACGTAGAATACTAAACTTTAATACTTTTTTCACTAAGTCCTAAACATAAAGTATGACCTCATAAAAGTATAAGTAAAGTGTTTAAATTCATTTTAATTTGTTTGATGCATTGACATAGTGTGTATTTTTGATAGAAGGTCTGATGCAAGTTTTTTAAATATTCTACATGAACAAGGTTCTGATAGTACCTACCTATTTTTTCTTGTGAAGCGAGTTTTAATAGCTTTTAAAGCTTCTGACATTTGCATCCCGCAGGTGTTGGTGCAGGATATTGCATGCCTGCATAACTATAATCACTTTATTTATATTAAATAGTAATTAGCAGTTTTAGGTACGCAGCAATAATGAAATGATCCAAGAATTCCTAGAGCAGCGTAATTAGAGTCAGGTGCGTGCCCTCATTAGGTATATTCTACGTCACAAAATTACATGCAAAGTATGCAAATAATTTATTTGTTTGACACGTCATTTATGAGATCTTTAGCTTGCTAGCATCTGTACGGTTTCCGTGATCCATTTCCGTTTGCTAGTGCGTACGACATTAACTTTCGGACATTCGCTTGTCAGCCCTATCTTTTGTATCACAATGAATGGGACAAGTTCATTCGAAATCGGATCATATTGGCCAAGATAAAGACGACTTTAGCGAATGTACACGTGTGTAAGCAAGAGCGACGATATTGCGCGGACAACCGGAATTACCGCAGCTTGAGTTTTGTTTTGAGACGGCCGGTCCAGTTGCACAGCGGGCGGCGCACGAGTTAGTCGTGTCGTTGATGTAGGGTTATAATGTTTTCACATTTCGATACGCACAACGCCACACCACGTTTGTTTCATCGATAATATCTTTAAATCCGATATTTACTTCGTGATAGCGATAGTGACGTCCTATTTTTTTTTACGTGATAATTCATTGACCATGTGATACGTTCGCGAAATAACGCCGGCCGCTCATGATTTAACAAAAAGAAAACAGATATTCCGGGAATGCACACATGTGGTTGGCGGCTAACAGCGGCACCGATTGTTGAAGTGTCACGATGCCGCGAAGGAATAAATGGATGCATCTGGTGGCGGGCGTCGTGGCCGGGGTCACGCTGGGAATCTTCTTAAAATTGTGCTTAAGGCCTTCTTCTCGGACGTCTATTCAGACGTGTCCGGAAGCGGGAAAATTGTACTCACCTCCTGAACCATTAGCAGTGATAGGGTTAACAGCAGATGAAACAATACAAAACTCTAATAGAACTTTAGTATTCGTAGGTGTGATGACAGCTGAACAGTACCTAAGTACAAGAGCGAAAGCTGTTTATGAAACTTGGGCTCAAGATCTGCCGGGAAGGATCGCTTTCTTCAGTTCTGAGGCGTCGCGAGCGCCGGGGTTGCCCTTGATACCCTTGCGCTACGTAGACGACAGTTACCCTCCACAGAAGAAGTCGTTTCTGATGTTACTGTATATGTATGAGAATTACGGCGACAGGTTCGAATGGTTCATGCGCGCGGACGACGATGTGTATGTTAGAGGTGATAAACTCGGAGATTTCCTCCGTTCAGTGGATAGTAGGAAGCCTCAGTTTATCGGACAAGCAGGTAGGGGCACTACTGCGGAGCGGGATGCCCTCGCGTTGGACTACAATGAGAACTTTTGTATGGGCGGGCCTGGTGTGCTGATATCTCGCGAAACGCTGAGGAGAGTCGCGCCGCACGTCAAGTACTGCTTGAAGCACCTCTACACGACTCACGAGGATGTGGAGCTCGGAAGGTGTGTCGCGAAATTCGCTGGCGTCTCTTGCACTTGGAGCTATGATGTAAGTTGATATTATATAATTGCTACATCATTATAATTAGAATATGTTACATGTTTTGACTCATAGTAATCAGGTATCTGCGGGGTTGTTACAAGTCAACCCTGATCCGATTCGACTGTATAGTAGGTACCTATAATCTGTTCAAAAGCCTGGTGGAAGTGACGTGTGTAAGTTAGATTCAGATTTCAGAGACCACATCGATGGGTAAGAGCCTTCAGTTCAGTTTCATTCATTCAATTTGTCATTCTGAATCTAACTGTATACAATTTAACTCATTTTCGCTAAAAATTTCGGTTACGACATATAGGCCGTTACCCATCGACATGTAATTTCACGTATTCTGAGACGAGACTCAAGGCGAAATCTTTAGTGTCAAATAAGTATTTCAAACGTATATTTAAAAAAAAACGTTTATTCAACATTCTCAAACTTAAGTAATGGAGTACGGGGCCTTAATTTTTTTCTTTTAGATGCAATAGAGCATTTTTATCTGGATTAGTCGCACCTTTTTTTTTTTTTTATGTCAGATATCGACAGACGAGCATGAGGTTCACTTGATGGTAGGTGATCCCTCAGCCACAGAACATCAGTCAATGATGCGCTGTCGACCTAATTTTTTACTTCGAGCATTCGGAAATCCATAGACTGAAACCGAAACGCGCAATATGCACTTCACGGCTTTTCCATCTATGAACGGTGGTTCGTTACCCGGACGGAATTTAGATATTCCTCCCACCCGATCAATGCCCGAAGTTACCAGACGTGGGGAAAACATACATACAGAAAATTATAAGCATGTGCTCCCGGTGGGAATCGAACCCACGACCCATCGATGCGCACGGCAGGTGTTCTACTGAACGCGCCAACGAGCCCGTCAAAAACCTTCGATTACTGTGCGACTAATCAACTCGTGCATAATCCTCACCCTTATTACGCATATCGGTTTTGCTAATTATGTAAATGGCTGTTATTTTCGCTCGCTGAAATCTGAGACGTGTGTTTAACTTTTTGTTATGCATTTGTGTTATCTGGGTGAGTAATTTATACTCGGAACTTTTTATTTCTCTAAATAATGACTAAATTATAGGATGTCATTATCTACACACATACACTTCGGAATATCAAAAAACAATTTTTAACGAATATCAGTTCTATATTTTTAATAACACGCCTTAGTAGTAACAAGTAGTAGGTATATTTGCGAAAGTATGTGTGTGTTATCATTTATCACTTATCACATATTATTCCGAGTTAAGAATCGCGGATTATTGGAAATCCAAGCTGAATGTCTGCTACGTTTCGATGGGTATACTGCAAGACCGATTATAATGAGGTTTCAGTACTGATATGATTGATAATGCATTTTTTGTGATAATTACTCATTAGGTACTACTACAGGTGAACGATTAACTAGATTGTAGAGAAAACAAATTTTAAAAGTTAAAATTATCAAAGTTATCACATTCGTTTCGCTCTAAACCTGTTCAGGACTTTTGTTAATATTTTAATTAGTAATAATAGATAATGAAGCTTGAGATAATCTATACTATTATTATAAAGAGGAAAGATTTGTTTGTTTGTTACGATTTAACTCAAAAACTACTCGACCGATTTTAAAAAATCTTTCACCGTTATAAAGATACATCTTCACAGAGTAACATATTTTTGTGTACATATTAGGGGAGAGGGGGGCACCTTTGAACACTTTTTAATTAAAGTATTATATTTCTCATATGGTATTATTTATCAAGATCTATTATCTCTTATAAATAAATATGGGTCTTATTCTACATAATTAAAATGTCATTTATTTATTTTGACTTATTAAAGTAACAAAATTTCAATTTTTAAAACAACACTTTTTTGTTCAAATGTGCCTCATCCCTGGGGTACATTTGAAACACCTAGGGGCAGTTTAGAAAAAACAGGAAATCATGAAGATTATGTTTAGAGTCTTATCTCCGTAAAGTGACCAGTGATTTTTTTTGAAATCAGACTTATATTGATGATGGTTAGGAACTGACGGACATGTAGGTTGGAGTAACCAATATTAAAAAGGTTTTGGAGATTAAAAAAATAAAGGATGCGTTTTTAAATCCAATAATTCAAAACTGCCTCTGTTCTAAACTGCCCCCCTCTCCCCTACATCTAAATTGCACCCGTGCGAAGCCTGAGCGTGTTACTAGTATATATATATATGTGACAGAACTCTATTTAATTTATTAAAATATTTATTAATAAATTAAAATAAAAAATTAATACCTTCCGTCGGCAATGGTTCATTAAGTCATAAAATAGTTTAATTTATAGGTTCTACCAGCGTATACGTGTTGTGTACAAGTAAATGCATAATTATACAGTATCCAATATGATCCGAAGAAGAAGAGGACATTCACCTGAGTCAAGCGATACGGAAGCCCGTAAAAAATAAGCTTCATGAGACTTAGTAATGAGATCTTGAAATATAAAAGCTGCCAATATTAGCTGCCGGTTAACTAGGCGTTTGTGTCGCCTTCTTTTGTGGAGGTTATACGATATCCTTTACTAACTTTATTAAGTCGGTATCATTGATATGTTTATGATGAGTTTAGGTAATATCTAGCCAGGATGTCGGCAATATCTAATCACATATAATATGTATATCTGAACACATATTTATCAGTCATCAAAAATTCAATTATGTAGATTATTGTATCACTAATCGCTATTGTTAATGTCGTAGTCTCAATTAAAAGTTAAATTGGTGCTAGAGAATGCAATCGTAATCATAGTATGAACATAATATGATTACGATTATATAGAATTTCATCTGTTTATTGAAGATTTATAAAAAAGTTACGGATATAGATCTTTCTACTCCCTCGAATATCCGCAAATACGGATACAGATATCCGGCACATCAGTAGTATGAACAGATCAATTATTATCCTTTTGAAATACTGACTGAATCATCTATCAACGCACCGCTGGGATTACAAAATGGAAAAGAAATGGACATATATAAATAAGAAATTTCGAAAATTATTCGAAGTCGCCAGTACGAGAGTCGAATAATTAATTTCATATCTAAATATTATAATGTGGATGTTGCTATGTCCGATATCGACAGATGAGCGTGAGACTTACTTGATGGTAACTCACTCACAAGTCTCACATAAAAACAATTATGAATAACGATGTGTCGTCGACATATTATGTGTTGTTAGCAAGTGTGATTCGGTGTGATGAAAACGAATGTGGCGAATGAAACTGTCAAAAAACGTAGAGATCAAAATAGTTGCTATCCTTTTTCGAAATTACTTCGTTTCTACTTACGAGTACTTAGGCTCTAAAGTCAATATTAAATGAGATGTTTTCAGTAATTACATTCCTCCCGTCTTTCCCCGCTTAATTTGAATAATATCGGTTGGACAAAAAATGAGCCAGAAACTAAATGTAGAGAAACGAATAATGAACAACTAATTTTTCTCGACTATTTAAAATTGGCCGAGTTATTCACGTATAACTTTTATTCCCTTAAAACCAAGATGGCGGCTAAAGTCAGGTTGGCCGTCATTTTGGATTTAGATTCCCACTGACCCCCTTAAAGGCTGATGCAATTATTGTCGGGATGGTATGCACTAATTACCTTTTAGTGGTGGCCTTCTGTCGTCTCACCCGACTGGGCTAATATGATTTGATTAGTGCGCGCACTCTAGTTGAAACACATATGACATACTCCAAGTCCCTTGTATGAGCAACTTGTTTGGTTCAATAAATCATCTAGGACCACGACGGTCGATACCCATCATTTGTTGCTAAATCCCACTATCAATTAGCAAACCTGGAACCTCAACCTCATAATAACTGATAGTATACCGTTCCATATCTATTTCAGATAATATGTTTTTAGTTATATCCCAATAATTTGTATCTTTAAAGAAACAAGAAAGATAATCTTTTGTGAAAAATAAAAGCGAAACTCCGTATTCAGGGGACACCTTGTTATGTATTTTAGTGTTGAGCCTGTCAATATGTGTGCTCTGCTTGACTGAATATATTTTTTATATGTTGTTTCTCCGGGTTTTGAACTCCAGTGATACGACTGAGCCGCAGGGGCGTTCGTTCATTGATGCAGATCATTTTAATTGCTTTTTATGCAGTAATGTTAGTACATAAATGTATAAAGGCCAATTTACACGATGCAAGTTTCTTGCCAGTTGGCGGTTGCATACAATTTAATTGAAGTAATAAATGACTTGCATGGTCTAAATAACACGTAACATTCTTTTTATGTTATACAAGTTTTGTTTCAATACTTTTCTTGCTGTAAAAAACACATATCCGCGTGTAAACATTTGCTTAAAATTCTTGGATGTCAATTATTCCGCTTCAATTATTGCTCTTGTATGTACAAGAAGATACCTAGCATAATGTAACCTTCTAATAGCTTGACACCATCGTGATGACTGTGCTTACTATAGATTTTTTAGTACTTGACGTATTTTTTTATATTCAGCCTAAAAAGCAAAACCAATTTCGAAGAGCGATCTCGCTAGAACATCATAAGAATTCGTTTCGTTAGTTTTTTATTATTAATGATGGTATATGTATGCTTCCCGGCTATTTCGGCAAGTAATATACATAAATGAATCTGTAATACACTTTTTTGACATCATATAATAAATTGCTTGTAATATGTAAATGTCTGTTTATTAAGTTCTAAATAAATTTACCGTTACTTTATAATGTACGTGAATATTATGAGTTATGACCAATAGAAATTTTAAAACGTGACTATAAAATGATTATAAAATCTAAATCTGTCCTTCAGTGAGCTTGTAGCTAGTGTTAAATACCTATACGTAATACCTACATGACGGGCTCGTTGGCGCGTTTGGTAGAACACCTGCCGTGCGCTCCGATTGCTCGTGGGTTCGAATCCCACCGGGAAGACATATTTATAAGTTTCTGCAAGCATGACGTCTTCCCCACGTCTGGTAATTTCGGGCATTGTACGGGTGGGAGAAATATCGAAATTCCGACCAGGTAACGAACCACCGTTCAATAATGAAAAAAACATGAAGTGCACATTAAGCATTTCGGTTTCAGACTATAGATTTACGAATGCTCGAAGTAAAAAGTAGGTTGACAGCGCAACATTGGTTTCACCTACAATCAAGTGAACCTCATGCTCGTGTGTCGATATATAATATTAAAATAATATATATGAATACGTCACGGATTTTAGTCACAAACTGGATAAAGAGATTCATGTAAGTTTAATGTGTGGGAAAGTGCTACCTCCCTCCCCGAGGGGTGCAAGACCATTCAACTAAATCCAAGGCTAGGTACATGTACAGACATAAAATAAAATGGATTATGCCATAATAAAATTGTTTATCTTTTAGACATGTTATAAATACCATTAATTTGACGAAACAGTTGATTAAAAAGATAAATATTTATTGCGTTCGGTAATCGTTTATATATTTTCTACAAATAAGCACCTTAAACGTTATCATACAATATAAGTATATAATACAATTCATACGATTTTTTCTGGACTTAGACACTTCTAGAAATCACAAAGTTATTGATTTCTAAATCTAAATAATAAATAAATAATAAGTATAAATGGTTGAATGCTACATATTAATGTACTCAATCTTAGAGGGTTTAAGACTGTTTAGATCAAATTCTTTATTTAATCTGTGTATATTTAGTAATTTATTATTTTTAGAATGGATTGTGTTACAATGTTATACATAAAGATTTCAGGAGAAGGTGTGCAACTACTGCAATAAGACTATGAAATTATTTCAAAAAAAGGTTTCGAATAATATTGTCTTTTATTAACGCGAGTATCACACATTTAAATAAAATAATGTATACCGGATTAAAACGCGATTTATTATTTATATTGTTTAAAGTATTTATCCCGACGTTTCGGTGGTTTTCAGCAACTGTCATCTTTCTGTCTCCCCGTGACCACGCTGCTTGCTGAAAATCATCCGAAATGTCGGGATAAATAATTTAAACAATATAAATAATAAATCGCGTTTTAATCTGGTATACAGTATTTTTTTAAAGGTTTCGAATGTCGGGTATTATATACTTTGATGGATCATTAAGTTGGGTGTAAGTGAAGTTATTGTCGCGGTAAATAATTCAGTGACCCGTTACCTGAGGTTCAATGTCTTGCGAAATTCAAACGCATTTTGTTTCTCAAATCGTCTGAACTGGTTTTCATTACACCGAGGGGCAACCATGATTACAGTGTGTGTAGAGGACACATAATGCTTACTTATTTATTTCTGTTATGTTTATTTTATATTTTATAGTAATTCAATTTCAAAGTTGTATATTGGGCACCCCAAACTGTAAATTAAACTTATTCTTATTTCTAAAGCAGTCGCAATTAAACAATTGAACAAGTGACACATATTTTATTTCGCATCTTGAAGCTCCAACATCACATTGCATTATCGACCATATAGTCAATATCATAAAGTACAATTTCTATATACACTTACATCGTACATATATTAGAAGTACTAGAGCTGTTTTTGTGTGTTATTTTATAAAAAAATATGGCAAATATGCACTTTCTAATGAACTAAACAATATTTGTAATTTTTGAATGTTTGAGCAGAAAAAAGTCATACGTGTAATGTTATTACTCGGAAATCATTTATTAAGTAGTAAATAGTCTAGTAGTAAATAGTAAATACTCATAGTTGACGTCGAAAATAAAAGAAGCTTTGTATATCAGAAACGAAATATGAAGGTGACCGGGCTGTTAGAACACAACTGTAGGAAATTCGAGAAATTTAATTATAATATTCTATATCAATGTTAGTTTACCACACATTCGAGAACTATAAATATTATCACATTTATCGCTAGATATTATCGTCTTTTGCGGGCACAGTTTGACAATTATATATTTAATTATTTTAATTTTATAATGTTAAGGAACTAGACCGAACAAATGTTTGCTTAAATAAGTAATATGATATTGAAAGCAACTTAATACTCTATTTCTCATAGTGTGTATAATATTCATACACATGGACACCCTACTAATAGTAAGTACTCTTAGCTGTTTGATTTTTTTGAAAAAATACCTGGAACTTTGATCGCTGTCTGCGCAATGTTCTCCCTCGCACAACATTATTGTGGAACCGATATACTTGACAACCTTTTAAAAGAGAGCCTTTTTCTACCTAAAAGGCCGGCAACGCATCTACAGTTCCTATGGTGTTGCGGAAATCTATGGGCGGCGTTATTCTCTCTATCAAGTGAGCCGCATCCTCTTTTGTCCCCTTATACTATAAAATCAAAAACTTTTAGTAAGTTTCTATTAAACATTACATTTATTCATCATTGTATTTAAGTACTAATTAGTTACCTATCCACCACACCACAGTACGCAGTTTTATGGCATTTTTACACGTATTTTCTTGCGTTTGGACATTTTATTTATATTTTCCGTATATTATTTTGTTGTAAAAATATGTCGAAGACCACGAAATTGGACAAAAGTAAAACATGACAATTTTTAATAGATTGGTTCATTTTTAATTATGTACTTAAGTTTATTGCGTTTAATGTGTTTCTAATCATAATCTTATCTTTTTATGGTTCTAATATCTGTCCCGATAAGTTTTATAATTTATAGTTTATTAAATTATTTCGGCAATACTTTTATAACCAAATATATTTGTAACTCTTATACTTAACATCCCGTTAGAGAAAATAGCTGCTTAAAACTGCTTTGCTAATTGCCTAAACTATTTAAAAAAGACGAGACTAAAAAGTATCATAATGAAGATTTTTATCTTACATCACACGAATGTCTCGTGAAAGTTTTTCACGCCTTTCTATGAATAGATTTTCTTCGACGTTCTTTGCAGGGTCAAATCTTCTACGCCTACATATTAGAGTTACTTAGTTTGTTGATTATTAGACGGTCAATCTCTGGATCTGACTGATTTCTATATATCAAAGTTTATATAAGTTCAAAATTTTCCTATTTTTAAAATTGGTGTTGTTTTATGGTTACATCAGCGTACGCTGGCTATACGGTTGAGATGACGTGAAAGTGATGTACTATACAACATTACTCTGAAATAATTTCATAGAACAGTCCGCGACACTGATGCATATAAAGGTGTTTTATATTGATCTAGCAACACGCCCACTTTGCACTGTAGATGTACTATACACCAAAAGCCTGTATAACTCGATGATAGTGTAGCTAGCTTAATTATAAATAATAAAATAAATATAATTCTTTATTTTATAGCTGTCTATTGGTGAAAGAATTATTTAAATCGGTCGAGTTGTTTTTGAGTTTATTCGTTACAAACATACAAAACAAAAAAACTAAAAAAATAGGAATTTTTATAATATACGTACTCTTATTTGAAGATTTGTATGAGTAGATTTGCGCTATAAATATTTTAGTGTATAGTCTTCACTACGATATAACGATTTCGGTATTGCTAGAGGTACATTATTTGACATCTATTCAGTTGGTCGTTTGTGAATTGGGTCGTGATAAGATAAATCTTGAAATCTGAACATATTCGATTCTATAAGATTGCAAGTGAGATTTTTTCACTTTGTGAGAACTCCCGCCTTCTTTATTTAAAATTAGCGCAAAGTTTCGATATAATTATAAATACTTTCATAATTGACACCTTTCTCTACTATCAATTAATTTACTTATAAACTTATTCAAGTTCGTAAGGCAATATGTCTAAATTTTAGAAAATTACGGTTAAGGAATAATGACCAAGTAATATTTTAGGTTTAAAATTTTAAAATCATAGCAGTAAGATTCACGTCAAACTATTGTATTTATCTGTCATTGTAATGTTGCACTAAACTTATAATAATACTGTTATCATTCACTTAATAGGTGACTCGTTCGACGAACTGCGTAAGACTCAGGTAAAATGGATTTTGAAAACCGTAGCTTCCAGCCGCCTAGCACGACAACCGCGACAAAATTTTGTCTCGTGTTTTAATAGATTATCGCTCTCTTTCTTCCGGGTCTAACATGACAATTACAATTAAAACTCGACTTTTTATATCAAAAATAGATATATTTTTCGATCGAGATATCTTTTCTATCAAAATTGTCGATGTCGAGATATAATATATCTCAATATCTTACATCTTAGTTTGTCTTCTCTCGTCCGCGACATATCTCGTGGCGGTCATGCTAGGCAGTAGGCCGGCAGGTTACCGTATTTGGGGACGATTCGGGTGCATTGTCCAGTATTTGCTTTATTTTTGTAAGGAGTTTTTGTCTACGGAGTCTTTAATATACAATTTTAATTTCATAATAATCGAATAACATTTTTTGTCAGTTTTAATGTCAAATGATTGAAGTGCATGAAATCATAAGATTTAATTTTGTTCCCGAAAGTCTTTAGAATGAATTCGGAATAAAAAAAGTTTGCAATGTTTTTTGCGGCCAGTAACCACTATGCGCTATACGGTACATTAATTAATGGATAAATAAAAACGATACGGTGACCATAATTTACGTTTGTTTAATTGATGTAAGCTTGATTGAATAAATATTTTTGTATGCTAAATATTAAATAGGATATATCTTACCATACTTATTTTGTTCACGACAAAACGATTAACTAATAGAACTATATCGATGGGTCCTATGAATAAGGACCAAAATGCCAAATCACAACTTGACAAGAGAGGCTCTGAAAGTTTAGTGTGACAGACATACAGAAATTCATTCTACATAGGCCGTTATACTGTGATAAAATTCTTTTCTAAGCCGAAATCACTTTTTCAAGTTATACTTCTTTAGGCGCGTTATGAAAAAATGATGAGAGTGAAATTTTAAGATGCGCGTGCATCTGTAACACAAAATTAACAGTATGAAGTTGGCTACAGATGACCTGCGCGCGCACGATGTCCCAAAAAAACGACATGATGAAGTTGGCTACAGAATAGAATTTGATTGATTTTAACATTTTGCTTCGATATTTACTGCAGTTTTGTTTTTTAAATTTTTTCTTCAGACGCCAAAGAAGTATAACTTCTAACGCGTATACATAAGTACACACATACCTTTTTTTTAATAGCTTACATGATTGAAATATATCAATTAGATGCGTTTACCATAAAAATTTAGTTTAGGCCATTTACATAGGATCCATCAATATATCTTACTACTCATAAGTTCTTAAAATAAACTAGTTAATAAATACGAAGTTTGCCATTCGATGACAATCCGAATTCAAATACGATTAAGTATAAAAAAGTAATAGGAGTTTAAATTAGAAGATACACGTACAATAATTGCGGAAGAAGTTTGTATGAACAGACTCGCCTTGACTCAGACGCACGCGGCGCGGCGGGCGATTTGCCATGTTTTGTGTGTAATGAACTAACAAAATGGTTGCTTGAACACGTCTCTAGGTTTACCATGCCTTTAATTTTTTTTGGAATAACTTAAGATCTTAGAAAATCTCATTAATCTCACAGGTTAGATAATTTTACACAGAAAAGATTTTTTATTGCACTCCAAAAATAAAATTGAGGTCCTAAAACAGCAATCCTTAATTTGTTTTATACGTATAACATAATTATTAATTATAGCCATATCTACTTTGAATAAGAAAAACAATACTTATTTCAAAACGCGGCTGAAACATTTAAGAACACTGATGGTCTTGAGAAAATTCTATAAAGAAAAATGCTTTGACAACATTCAGAGTAGACATGTCGTTGGTGAGTAGTGTTGCCAGGTCCGATTTGTTTTCAGTCGGTACATGAGGTCAAGAAAATCGGGATTTAGGGTTGCAGATCGGGACAAACAAAAAAACAAAGTGTTTTTAAATTAGGGTTTAATTTATTGCATTCTATATTAATAGTGCAAGTTTAGTTTTATATTATCTATATCAAATATGTCTTTATTCTAAAACAAGTAGTCAGTCTTGCTTGCTGTACTAGTAAAAATTAAAAAATAAAGTCGTATTTAAAGTGTACTTAAAGTATTTATATTATTTTTTATTAAAATTATATTTTTCATTGGACTTTGCCGCCTTTAAAATGGCCTTTTTTTTAAAGCATATTTATAAAATTCATTACAAGTCATACTGAAGTTAGTTTTTATCCATTACATTACGCTCTCTCGTTCATGCAATGCGAAGTGACGTGAAGCTGATGCCATTTTGAATTTGAAATAGTGACGTGATGAGTAAAAAATTAAAAACTACGCACCTACCTACTTTAAAAAAAATTATGATTTTCTTTTTCACTTTTTGATTTATCGGGACATTTGGCGTCCCGATTAGGTATAAATCGGGACGCGTCCCCAGACCCTTGAAAATCGGGACGTCCCGCGCAAATCGGGACACCTGGCAACACTATTGGTGAGTATTAACTATATCTAGATTACTTATAATATCAATATTTATTTAGAATATATCACAATCCTTCAATATGCTTTTCATAGTCTTATAATAACGCCGACATATCCCATTATTTATATCCACGTATAGATGTTCGTTAAAATACTTTAAAAATTGTCAAGTTCACAAAAATGGGCCTCCAAAATTTGAAGAAAATTGATAGACCACGAAGTAAATCGTGATACCGTTAACACAATTATTTACCTTACTGCTTAGACGACTGGTCTTAAAATCGTTTGACGCTAATTTCATTGTAATTGCCAGCTACTGAGGACAAAAACTAACCTACATCTGTCTGGTCATTGCCCCTACAAAATTAGTTCATGATCAAATTCAAATTTTAGAATCTTAGCATTCTAAAATAGACGTGTCAACTGTCACTCGAGAGAAACAAACAAGCCAATAACACAACAATTATATCCTTTCTTTACTAAAAATAACTCTCATAATTACAGCAGAATTTATTAGTACGTTTGTAATATTGACGATATAGAAAAAGAGGAGCGTATAATATTATGCAAGTATTATAAAACAAGTTATAATCCTTATATTTTATAGCAGTATTTGCATGCAGCTTGGATAAATTAGTTGAAGTTATAGGAACGTCATTGGTAAACCATTAAATGCATAGTTACTTTCAAAAGTAGCCTTTCTTTAGACGTTGAAGCTTAATGTAATTATTTTAGCCCTGAAAACGTAATAAAGACTATTATTATACGGACAGACTGGTTTATTTTTGCATTTTAATGGTTATTTTTTATTTATTACGTACATATGTAAGTATGTATCAATTATTAATAGGTATATAAACAGTGTAATTAATGTATAATATTAATTATCGGAATAAAAATCCTATCTATGTAAAGTTATAAAAAATTAGTTAAACTTGGGCTAGTGACAAAAACTTAACAGTTCAAGTATTTCAAGTCTGAAGGTCGTCCGTCGGGTTAGCTTTGTACGGTTTCTCTTATTTTGCGTCAGCGCGTGGGCTGACAGTAGTCGACGCGTTGAACCTAATAGACTAAGTTTATGACAATTAAAATTGGTGAAATCCTGAGTTCTCTAGTGAGGCATGAGTAACGTGACAAACAAATCTTTACATACCTATATACTTACCTATCTACATCAAATACATTGCACTGACGTATAAAATCATTATATTACCTATAATATATTAATCCGAATGCTCGAAGTAAAAATTAGGTCGACAGCGCATCATTGACTGATGTTCTGTGGCTGAGGTATCACCTACCATCAAGTGAACCTCATGCTCGTCTGTCGATATCTGACATAAAAAAAAAAAAAAAATATAATTATTTATGTACAGTCAAAATCTGTTATAACGACATCGAAGGTCATATTTGGTCGTAAAAACCGATAGTCGTACCGGTGGGCGGTGATGTTTTTGAGGTAAAAAGGAAACCCGGGACCTGTGATTTTGGTCGATATAACCGGTATGTTGTTCTAAACGATGTCGTCATGAACGCTTTTAACTGTATATAAATAATCATAAATTATTTATAGTAGGTACCTATATGAAAAATCAATAATTTATATGCAAAATTTCGTAAACGTCCCGCTTTGACACAAAAAATGGTAACATTAGGCAAGACGCAGACACATTATTGTGTCTGTTTCACTATTCATTTTGTACGCGGTTATCAGTCTTATGTGCCGTGAAGCAATTTTTTATCTTGTTTCCCGAATCTGGCATGCGTTTAGCTTCGGTGATACTATTGTTTTTCTTTCTTCTATTTCTTCTTCTATTCTTCCTATTGTAATTCTGTTCTGGGATTGAACCATTACCCCTTTAAAACGTTCTTGGAAAATATTCACCACTATGAACTCGTACATATTATATTATGTATGTATATATTTGCACAAAAAAAATAGCCACAGTTTACACATGGAAACGATATGGGGATTTAATTGATATGTTCAAGCTAAGGATAGGTAATATAAAAAAATTGTATTTAGTACATCGCAATTCATCCTTTTTAGGCCGCAGGAAAAGTAAACCAGTATTTTATCGGCAAGTTTTATTAAATAACTGGTAATTTTGTTTGTTATATTGTGAGTTTTGAAATGCGGAAACGTGACGAACTTCGATAAGAATTATTGAAATTATATTTTTTCCGTCTAAGATAATAAACATCAAAGACGCCATAAATATTAAAATCAAATAAGTACAATACTTTATTAGTAGGTACTCTGATATATAGCTGTATATATAAATTATTGATATTGTAAAGATTTTTTATATTTTAATACTGCGGTAAAGTTTCAAACTATTTTATCTTGCCCGAGTAGCCTTTTCGTGACGCACAGTTCTTTTGCCTTTCTATATCCTTATTATAAATTATAATGTTTTTTTATCAATTTTTATTATTGTTATTTATTTTGTATCGCTTCTATAATTATTATACCTACCTACGATATATTTATTTTTATATGTCTGATAAATATGTACCTATGTAGTGATCTGACATTCTTTGGCGTGATTATTATAGGAATCAGTATGGCAAATATTCCTTAATTAATTTTCTTATATTAATATTATAGATTTTTTAGAATTAGAGAAGGAGGTAGTTACTCAAATTTAAAAATAATAAAAGCTGGTGTACCTCAGGGTAGTGTATTGGGACCAATCTTATACCTACTCTACTCCTGTGACATTCCGAAAGTAGGCATTAATACAATAGCTACATTTGCAGATGATACTGCTATAATAGCTGTTGGTGATAACCATGAAATAGCAGCAAGAAATGTGCAAGTAGCAATTAATACTATCGTACAATGGACCAAAAAGTGGCGAATTAAATTAAATGAATCAAAATCCATCCACGTCAACTTCACCAATAAAAAAGAAGATTATTACCCAATATTTGTCGATTCTCAACAAATCCCCTATGGGAACACAGCAAAATACCTGGGTATTACTCTTGATGCGAAGCTGCGCTGGAAAGCTCATGTCAAGAAAAAAAGAGACGAATTAGAGATTCGATACAAAAAGTTGTACTGGCTCTTGAGTAGAAACTCTCCAGTGTCAGTGCAAAACAAATTATTAATCTATAAACAGGTCCTGATGCCAGTATGGACATATGGCATACAATTGTGGGGTTGTGCCAAACAAAACAACATCAAAATTATACAAACTTTTCAAAATAAGGTACTGAGAGAAGTTTTAAGTGCCCCTTGGTACATTAGGAATGATGACATCCACAGAAATCTGAAGGTGGACTTTGTCTCATCCATAATCAAGAAAACTGCCGAAGCCCACCAGAAGAGGCTTCACCATCACGTGAATGTCGAGGCCATCCAGCTCCTTGACCACACAGACCTAGTGCGAAGGCTTAAAAGGACTAAACCCTTCGAGTTAGTGTATAGTGATAGTGAAAAAGTTTAGTGCTGTGCAAGGAACACAACAAAAATGTGTCCCCCTATGATAGAGACAATAAGTAAAGTGTTAAAGGACACTATCTTAGTAAGAATATAAAATCTAGGTAGTTTAGGATAGAAATAAACTGTTTATTAGCCTTAAGTGTTAGGCTAGATTGCATGTATTTTAAGTGCTTACTTGGTAAGTGCTTAGTTATTAAAAAAAAAAAAATATTAATAAAAACATGGCAATGCACCTGCAAGTCTTCCTGTGTTGCAGATGGTATGGGCGGTTGTCAGTTATCATCAAGTGCGTCACCACTCACCGCCCTTGTGCAAACTATTTCATAAAAAAACTATATTATTTTGAGTCCTCTACGTCTTTCCGTCCGTCACGCTTATGAAAGTCTCTCTCTCTCCTTATTACATATTTAACAAAAAGCCGTTATATAACCAATTATTATTGCTACTTACAGCGTGCACTTAAAAGGTTATTATATATGTATAACATGATACCTGTAGACTGTAGAGTGTAGGTCAACAACCATTACACGAGGAGGGGTCAAATTCACACGCTAATAACATTGTGGGCTTCGAGCGGAGTGTAATTTTTTTCGTTTTTAAATCTATCTCATAATAGGAAAAGCTGAACTAATTTAAATAAAATACTGTATACCGGATTAAAACGCGATTTATTATTTAAATTATTTATCCCGACGTTTCGGATGCTTTTCAGCAACCGTGGTCGCGGGAGACTGAAAGATGACAGTTGTCTTATATTTGAAATGTCACAAAGTTGCCATATTTAATTCAATTAAATTAAAAAATAATCTATTAATTTAGGTAACACAATGTACATCTATGAACGTCATTAAAAAAAAAAATAATACATATTAAATTACTAATATTACTAATATTAAATGCTTCTAATTTTACATTTACTACCAGTTCACAAATCAAGGGCGTAGAGCGGACGAGAAGAACTGGCAAGAAACTCGCCGCCACTCTTTTTAATCGCCAAGTTTTTGTTTTACAATAATTACATATTAACGCCATCTATTCCTACGGAGTTGATATTTACTGTAATTTTCTATATTATGACAATATTGACTAACGGTGTCCTCTTGTTTTTTAGTATGTTGGATTTGGGGCTTTAGATTTTTAATTACTGGATCCCAGGTGTTGGAAAGTCTCAAACCATCTTCTCTATTGAAGTTAGGATGTTTTTTAATTTCAATAGCCTCACGTACTAGTCTGGGAAAGAATCTACTTTCTTTTGCAAGGATTTTTGGTTGGTCGAAACGTATGTAGTGGTTTGGTTTATCCAGAGTGTGTTCACATACTGCTGATTTAGAGTGACGTCTGTTTTTGATATTCAGGTGTATATAAACTGGATTGTGACTGTGGTTTATCCTACATTGGGCAAACTAAACGTAGCATTTCAAACCGACTTAAGGAACACATTTCATGAGAATCGGTCGAGCCGTTTCGGAGGAGTATGGCAACGAAAACTGTGACACGAGAATTTTATATATTAGATTTATATTTTATACATATAATTTTAAAAGAATTTGAATTCAGTTATTACTTATTATATATTGTAAACAGACACGCAAATACTAAGAATCAATTTGTAGAATTAAATCCAGACAATTGTGTTGCATTTTGAACTAGGTACGGGGATGGGGTTATGTTGCAAGCTCTAGTAACTTTTCCTATTAAAAGCTGATATTAATAATAATAGTCATAAATACTCGTTACTGAATAACAAAGGTGTAAGTCTAGAATCAAATAATACAATTTCCTGTGCCCATACTTATTAGCATTGTCTGTAATGGGTATGTAATGTTAGCGCACAACGAACTTTTTACAGTACTCCAAGTACAAGCAATACTCAACTCTATTACAAAGAGTAACAGGAGTTTATTGGAACAGATAGATTTGTTAGATATATTGCACCGATTCTAGGGACTGTTTTTATTTGCAATCAATATATTGATTGAAATTTAATGGAGTTCGGACGGAGCCTAAATAATTGTAGTACTTTAGTTGAGAAGTACATATTACTATTATTTTATTATCTATCTTAAATGAGACTAATTAAGTATAGTGATACCCTTATCTTTCGACACTAGAATGTCGTTAAATTAGGTATATACCTACTATGTATCTGTAGGTATATTACGAAAAACGAACGCAACGAACGGATCGAAACGAAAGAACAAACAACTTCGTATTTTAACTTATTAAGAAAACATTTTTAATTCTATTTACGATTATTCTTACTATCATAGTAATGTCAAACGAAAGACATAATGTCTTATTGCGAAAGACGTGTGCATCATCAGATTCATAATATTAAAATGTACGATCCGTCAGCCGAAACTTCGTATTTTGTTTTGGTAATAGGCCTCCTGTTCTTATTTTTATATTTACTATACATAGACAAAATGTCAACGATACAAAATAATAATAATTATTATTTTCGCCCATAGGGCAGGCTAAAGTCTTTCGACCATACCGCCTAGTCTTACGTTACTTCCCGCCATTTTCTTCTTCGATACAAAATAATATAATATGTATGTACAAAGAAGCGAAGGTAATTTATAAGATATTGAACCTCATTTGACAAGAAAAAGGTTTACCGCCATAAAATGATTTGACATGTTCTTTAAAAATAATGTTTAAATATTATGATTTTAATTTTCAACTTGGTCGATAACATTGGGAATTTGTGGAATGTTAATTAGACTTTGTGGAATGTGACAGGTAATGAGATAACTGAATATTGAAATGTTATCAAAATATTGATACAGCAAATTCAACCTCTGCTATATTCATTTAGAAGCGTGGAATGTCGATCTGCATAACTTTCGTCATAATATAGCATCAAGCAGATTATTTATAGGTAATAAAGAACAATTAAATCAATTTGCTTATAAAATAATTGGATCAAATGCAACTGCTGATTAAGCGCTTGTTAGACAAAGTAGGTAATATGTTATTAATAAGCTAGTAGGGTGACAATTTTATTGTATTGTAATATACCGAATATTCATATTTTTCTTCATTCGGGCATTGACGACCCTAAATCTTTTTATAACCTCTGTGGAGGAAGGGAGGTGTGGTCTTCCTCCAACCTAAAGGGAGGATCCTCGACCAGTCGAACCACTGACTGGCCGGCCCTAAGGCCCCAGTGGTAGATGTCGAGATGTTGTATATATACTTAGCGCGCACAGAAACTTTGATAGCGCGATTCAGAAATAGACGTCTTTGTATTGATTCTTGTAGCGGATTATAGATGTCGCTACACCTCTATCGAATAGAAAAATACTAGAGAACGAAAGGAACAAACCATATTTTAACTATATCAAGCTTATAATATGTTTATGAATAAAGGGGTAATTTAGTTTACAATTGACCACAATTTTCTCGACTATAAAAACTAGACTATAAAAAAACCAAGGTTTAAATGTGCATATATTGTAGAATTCTGAAAGATTATTATGTTAATTATTTGAACTTTGAAATACAACCGAACATAATATTTTTTATACAGCAAAAAATTTTGGCTCATTAAAAATATTTTTACATGATTTCCAGAATCACACTAAATCTAGCATGTCTAATGTAATCAAATACCACTTTAGTTTAGAGAAAATATAACTTAGCATAAATTGAACGATGGTTACCCTACAATAGTATAAGAATAATCGAGACACGGCTATTTACCCGCGCTAGCCAAATGTTGTAATTTCGAAAAGGCTTACGTGTTGCGATGGTTTACTAAATGACTTCATTTGTTGATTTTCAGCATTATAACTGTAAACGTATTACTAATAGCTGGACTGTAGATATTAATGTCCGTTAGTGGAGTATGGGTAGTCGGTAGACACTCTTCTGTGTCTGAGTAATCATTTTTCTTTAGAAGCAAGGTATCTTATACATATACTATATGTTCTGATCGGGCTGATACGGGATCTCAAAAGTAGGGATGATTTGCTTCGGAGATACTTATAGTAGTAGATAGAAATAAATGGCTTGGAATTTTTAATTAGTGAAGCTGGGGTATCTATTGCCCCTCCTCCCCCACTTTAATACACTTAAAGCTACATGATTGATTACGTGCGTGATTTAATGTTTCGAAGTTTTAAGTGACTTCACCACAGCTTACTGAATGACGTGACAGTGGTGAAACAATGAACACATATCGCGGTATCAGAACCAGATGAACTTGGATGTATGGTTTTCACTTGACTATTTTGATCGTGCGTTGTTGTTGATTAAATATTACATAGTGTATTCGTCTTCATGGGAATTATGAATATATTTGAGCTGATAAAGTCCAAAATTCTATCAGTACCAATTAAAGGTTCTTTTCAATGTTATTTTGTGTTATACGATTATGACACTTCTTTTTATTCCAACGGCGCTACAACGCCTTGTGGGTCTTGGCCACAGCCTTCTTCCACTTATTGCGGTCCCTAATCCCTTTTTTCCAGATAGTGCATTTTCCCATTTTTTTAAGATTATCTTCAACACAGTGTTTCTACATTTTCTAGGCCTGCCTCGTGGCCTTTTCTGTTGCGGGTTCCAAACAGACAGTGCTATGGTCGCTCTATAATCTGGCATTCTTTGTAAATGTGCAGCCCAACGTAGCCGCTGAGATTTACAAAACCTGATGATTATTTCATATATGATAGCTTCTTCCAGTTCGTGGTTCATTCGTTGACGGTAAGTACCATCGGGTTATCTCGCAGGACCAATATCTATTATAATACATATATATGTATTGATAACAGTACGAGAAGTCGTGTGCTTTGTGTAAATACTTATTTTCATAAATATTTACGTAAAATTAATTAATAGTTTTTATGGAAAATAAAGTTATGCACATAAAAAAACGAAATGAACACGATTTATTTTTAGTGCTTTGTTCATGTTAACCTTGCAAACAAATCTAGTAAATAAATAGAAATACACTATATATAATTTGCTTGATGAAATAAATAGCAAATCTGCTCGTCATCCCCACGCTAGTCTGTCGATGCTTATTTTAAAAAAAAATAACCTTTTAAACATTTATTAATTAGATTTTAAGTACATTAATGTATTATTTGAATAAAATATTTATTTACGATACGATGGGGCTGACATGCCTACTTAGTTAACAAAGCCCTGTAAAAAACAAGAAATATTGTTTTTTTCCATAAACAAAATACCATGAGTGATCATATATGTAGCAGTTTCCCCACTGTTAGATACACTGTGGGAAAACCAGGCCAGTTGCAGCGGTAAGCTGATAATGTATGAACAATCCGGTGAGAGCGTTGCTTTCTACCGGGCGCGGCACCGAGTGCGAGTATATTTGACCCTTCTTGTTTACCCTTTATCTAGTACGAGTTTCCGAGTTAGATCTTTCACAGAAACACAGTTTTACAGAAAATATGTTTGTTTATAGAATTACTAGCCACGCGCCCCGGCTTCACACGGGTGCAATGTAGATGTACTATACACAAAACAGAGCCTATGTTACTTGCTGATAATGTAGCTTTCTATTGGTGAAATAATTTTCAAAATCGGTCCAGTAGTTTTTGAGTTTATTCATAACATACAAAAATACAAAAATTCAAAAATACAAATCTTTCCTCTTTATAATATTAGTATAGATATAGACAAGTCTCAATTATTCTCTGTATATTAAATGGAAAACTGATTGCAGTAATTATAGAACAGAATTACAGATTGTGATCGTCTCTGTGGCTCAGTGGTATACGCTGTGTTTAGAACCGGAGGGTCCAAGTTTGAATCCGGAGAAATAATTTTAATTATCATTGCTTCATTCGGACTGGGAGCCTGTAAAGAAATATGTTCACCAAATCAGGTACAGGAAATATGTCCATACTCTGTACCGTACATTTCCTTAATATGATATTATTACTTATATTATTACATTACTCACGGCCTAAACCTAAAATGCCGTGAAAAGCAGATTGCGCTTTTCGATTTCAGCTTGCGCTCCGATGACATGATTATCGTGTATCCGAGTCGTGGGTTCGAATTTCACTAGGATGACATGATCATAAATTTTTTAAACATGTTTATCGCTTTCGGAAAATCCAATCGGGTAAGGAACTACCGTTCATATATTTAAAATTTGATCAAAAAGTGCACAGATATTGTGCGTTTCGGAAATCCGAATGCTCAAATTATAAAATAAGTTGACCGCCTATCATTGATTCCTGTCCTGTGGCTGTGGTGATAACTGATACCTAACAAGACTAATTCACTTTTGTTGCGGAGAACATTTAGTACATTTTGCATAATATAATAATATATATATGCCTTTTCTTCCTTATGTATTCCAGTGAAGCCCGATAAAGAAGTCTTAGTAATCTTGGCTCTCAATGGAGCAACAGATTTGATTGATAGGTCGTGGCTACATATTTCTAATTTTTCAAATTAATCGAAGTCCAAACCTCTATAAATAAACAAGTCCTAAAAATAACTTGAATATTTATTACCGATTACCATCATGTTAACCTCTAATTTATTAGAATGATGTAAGGTCTCGTACGAAATAGTGACACGGTTTATAAATAACATTCAGGACACTTAGGTCGTCGACCAATTGGCCAAATTGCACTTACATTTATGTAAATAGTTGCACTACGGTACATAAGTAATTTGTTTGATAATGTTTTTTAACAAATAAAAGGTTTGTCTACAACATATTTGTTGCGAATACCTATTGATACCTATATTTAAAGTTTATTGGAAATCGTTTGAAATTGATCATTTATAAAAAAATATTTATTTAAATTTCGCTTAATATAACTACTAAGTAATAGGTACTTAGTATCAATGAGAAACGTAGAGTAGCTGTAGAGTACTGCAAAAGCAAAGCACATAGTGATATATTTTCAACGTATTGCTGTGAGGATCTATAATTATTTATTACTAGCTGATGCCCGCGACTTCGTTCGCGTGGGGATCACTTTATGCTGAACTTTTGAGCAAGCTTTCTTCATATTATATATCCACCATCCTCTGTACTTGGTGATTTCTTTTCGGAAAGAGCTATCAGAGTAGTCATTGACGGTTGCTTTTGCATCATATTATCGACATGTTTAATGGTGGTTGAGGTTGGGGTTCAAATGATGATTTGAAATTCAAAAGAAATACCATGGTAATTGAAAAAATGAAACTGACTTTAAAGAAACTTTAGGGAGATGCATATCAATCAAATTTTACGTCACCAAAATGCAGATATGTGTCTTTTTTCCACTAATCAGAGTTCAGTCGAAGATTGGATTCAATGCATTTTCCGTCTTAAATATATGCACGAAAATTGTACGGGGGTTTGAAAATACTTACGACACATTGAAAAAACGCCAAGAAAATGTCTAAATACGAATAAAATGAAGGTATGGAGAAATGCAACGTAAAATGAATGAAAAAAATAGTATGGCCATGTTGACCAAATACTTATTTTTTTATAAATTTAATTAGTGTGGAAGATACTATATCCACCTCTCTCTATATTTATTTCATTTAATTGATCACTTTTAATTTCAGATATTTTTGTTTAATTCCCTTGGAAAGGAAAGGATTGATGAAAATGCGAAATAAACGATCTCATAAGAAATACATTTTTATATAATAGAATAGTTCAATAATACATTTTCTATTTTCAATATTAGTTCTTTTAAAAATATAAAAAAATAAATACAAAAAAATATTTCCCTGAGCGATGATTCGAACTCGCATCTGAAATTACGTAGTACGACCGTATATATATCCACTATGCCACGAACACATATCGAAAAACAGCGAAATTATCAAACTATTTCATTTACATATCAAACTGTGATTGACATCTGACAATTCTTTAAAATTCAACCCGAGTCAGTTTTCATTGCAATTTGTTGAAATGATGCCTTTAAAATATTATTTAAATGATGATAACTTTTTTTTCCGACAACCGATTTCGATGAAACAAAGCCTATATGTTGCCCTGGACTTTGCTTAATATAATTGTATAAATTACGCGAAAATCGGTTCAGTATCTTCGGAGATTAGCGTGAACAAACAGACAGACAGCCAGACAGACAGACAGACAAGAATCTTAAAAATTGCATTTATACATTCTGCTACCCTTCTTTTATCACCCCTCTTAATTTCTGGTAAAAATATTTAGTGAAGCGTAATTTCGATCCTACTCTTTTATTATATGTATATATATAGATTATCAGGCAGCGTATTTGATAACAGCGAAACTATGATGTGGAAATGCTTATCTCCTTAGATTAAAATGATTGTGGATTTGATTAATTGATCCTTTATAGACTGTTGCATTTATGTCTAAAAGATTAATATTATAAATAATTATTATTAATATTATAAAAAATATATTTAAAAAAAATGTCAACTTTAATAGTTTTAGATCATCTGCAAACATCAAGCATTGACTATATCTAAGGACCCCTGATAAGTCATTTATCATCAAGATACTGAAGCTGCCCTGGCTTACATCTGAACGTGTCAAATAGGGCTTCGACTAGTAGCTATTATTATCAACACACTGTTGTCTATTCCATGTACGATGCAAAGAATCGTATATAAGTTTTGGAATGCCTACTTCTGCTAATTTTCCTAATAAAATGTCATTGTTGACAGTATCAAACGCCTTTTAAAAATCGATGTAAACATCATCGACCTGTCATCCAGAATCCACCGCTGGAACCAATTGTCCATCAAGTTGAGCGGATTGGTGTTAGTATTGCGTCCCGGCTGGAATCCGTGCTGTGGTGACACCTGCTTTTACAGACTGCTGAATTGCTGACTCAAATACTTTAGCCGAGGTTGACAGCACAGCCACTGTTCTATATTCATCAATGTCTGATCCCAGTGTACCATTTAGAACTGGAACGACTTTAGTTGTTTCACACAGGGAAGGGAATTTACCACATTTCAAACAAGTGTTAAATATGCGCTGAAGAGGTTCAGCTTAACACAACCACAATTCTTAAAAAGGAATGGTGGTATTCCTCTAGTCCAGTGGGTTGTTTCGGCATTCTAACAAGTTTTGATAAAAGAGAAAGATTGCTATGTAAGTACCTAAACCACAAATTAATACTACGTTGTCACCAAGACGACGTATATATTATGCTATTAAAAATTTGTTAATGTAAACATTTACAAGGCTCCACAATCTGCGGCCATCTTTAATTTCCATTGTTTTCTGTGATGTTGCTATCGACCAAATTTGAACAATACACAATATAATATTAACGAGTTGCGTCACAAACTGAATTTAGATGTGAATTATTATATTTAAAGGCCGGCAACGCAACTGCAAGTCCTCTGATGTTGCAGATGTTCATGGGCGGTGGTGTTCACTTTCCATCTGGTGAGCCGCATGCTCGTTTGCCCCCCTATTATAAAAAAAAATAGATGTGAATGGTAGGATATGAGAAAAGCAAAATAACACCCGTGAATTTCCGAATTTATTTACATAATACTGACAGCTAAGGATTGGAATTCTCTATCTACGAGTATTCCGGACCTATATCACATAACTTTTGCACCTTAAAGGAAAGATTATGTTAGATAATTTAATGGTATGGTAGTTATCAGCCACAGCACATTAATATTAAATAAATATTATTTTCCAACGAATATTTTGACATAATTAGACTGGAATCGAAACGCGTTGCGCTGTTTGTGACTTATATAATAACAATCAGTTGTAGGGTATTACATATTTAAATGTATAACTCGCTTAAAACCAAACCCGTGATTCATGGATGTATGGTAAATTGTAGCAAAGAGTCCCACAAAGGCCGTAAATGCTGAACTGGTTACTATAGCCGATTTAGTGGCTAGTGCACAGCCACCGGTGATCACTAGTCGCAACCACTAATTATCATCGTAGGCCATATATTATGGCGTTATGGTATTTCGTTGATCGTAATAATAAAGGCAGGTGTGACAGCGATCAAAAGTATTTGGGCAACGCAAGTGATCGTAGGACTATCACGGGAAGTGACAGTTTTAAATACCACTACAAGATCCTTGCCGAATACATTTGAATGTATATCAGGTATGAAATATCATTGCAAATTCAAACAAAACAATATAGCACATTAATAATACTTAAAGCCAATAAAGAGAGATGATCGATTCAATTGTCAAAACACTTTCAGTTTTAATATTTCACGTTGTGGACGGCCAAAGTTGCCAACTTATTGAATAAGGTTATTGCACCCGGTGCCTGGAATTATTAAAATAAATTGCTGTTTGCCATCCTTGTAAGGCTGTCTTAAGATGATGGTAAACGATAATTTGATCTAAGCGGATGTTTTATGTAAGACAGCAGGTAGTCACCCAGGTAATTTTGGCAACAAATCATCTAAAGGAATCAGAATATTATTTAGAGCAGCGGATAACTCTTTAAAAAACGTAACTTTATCATATTAAATGAATAAGAGAAGTATTTAGTAAAAAACAAAATTTACCTCTTTATACGTTTTTTTTAATAGTATAGGGAGCAAACGAGCCTGCAGCTCACCTGATGGAAAGTGAACACCGCCGCCCATGAACATCCGCAACACCAGAGGACTTGCAGATGCGTTGCTGGCCTTACGCTTAGCATAGATAACCAATTTTACGTCAATGGGTTTTGTATTTATCATCTTGGACGGATCAAGCAAATGATTATAATGTTCCTTATGTTTTTATTGCAAAAAGAGTTCCTGTTTTGATTTCGATTTCGACTGAATGTTTCGTCTTGATATCGAGCTTTGAACCCAAACACAATTCGCCGAACTTTTTTATGGTATTTGAAGAATGTATGACAGTCACGACAGGAAAATGCTTAGGGACAGGAAAAAAAGGAAAAAAGTATTGTCTTAGTTTTTTTTTCTTTTATACATAAGCTAATGTTACAAGAATTTAATAACATCGATATCATGTGATGTTCATTTATTTACCTAATTTTATTTCCTTAAAATCGCATCCATGGGGCCATGGTTCTACCGTCCGATCTCTATAGTCTGAACGCCCGCTAAATGAAACATTATTCTTTTGTACCATTATATCAAATTAGAGCAAAAGTTTATCTTATAAGTAATATTGCAAAATTTAAAGAAATATTAATATGGTCCTAATATCTAAAAATATCCATAGGTGATAAGCGGCACGCGTTATCACTAAGGTGAACTGGGTCATCTGAACAAAGTAGGTATTTAGAACTATATCTAACTCTTGTAAACTTGTTAAATCTTTTTTGCTCGTATAATTTTATTAGACAATAAGTTTTATGCAATTTTAACCATAATTTTGAACATTTCTTCCGGAAGGTTTGTGGTTGTATCTATGCTCGTTCGAACCTGCGGTGTATGTACAGTAGCGGGCGAAATTTCTTGATTTTTTCAGCAGGATAATAAAAGTTTATTGAAAAACTGTGAAGATAACTAATTAGTACATGTTTTTTCATTTAAATATATTAAAAAATGGCGGAACTACGGCTATATTATATTATATTCAGGAACACCTTTTTTTTGGACATCAGTTGGGACTTGGGGTGGACATCGTAACTCAAAAACGGTTCATCTGAAATCAGGACGCGAAAAGTTTCTTACATTGCATTGGCTTGGGCCTAACACTTCGGTCCATATTATGTCAAGCCCCGACTATTCGACTAGTCTTGTCTGTCAAAATATACAATTTCCAAAAAAAGCATTCATAAATATCAAAATTAGATTCAACCCACATATTACAAGCGTTTTTGAATAAAGGAAAGTAAATAAATCGTATACGCAGCTCAAGTTCAAGCTAACTGTATATCTTATCAAAAATGTGTTTGTTGGTTGAGCTGTGAGAGCCAATATACTTGTAACTGTGTCGACTTAGTATATAAGGCAAGGCCAAGGACAGTTTACTTATATACAATGACTTTATAGAGACTTAGCAAAGAAGACAAACTAACGTCTTTCCGATTTGACCCCTCATTCCATTCCTCCCCTAAATAGCCTATATGATAATCCGTACTATAAACTTCCCCATCGAATTACATAATGGCATTTGTTTCTACTATGAAAATGATCAGTAGTTTCTACTTTAATTTGTATACTTTAGGTTACTATTACATACATGTTATTGCGCAGTTATTTACGTATAAATTAACATATATGTGTTAAATGACTACTGACTTTAGTAAACTAGTGTGTCGTAATTTTTTAATGTCAGATGAGCGTGAGGTTCTTCACTTCAGTCGAGGGAGATCAATAATGGCTGTCGGTTTAATTTTTTTTAAATCCAAAGACACTGAAACGGAACCGCGCGAACGCCTTTGATTTACGTCATCTATACATATAATAAAAGAGTAGGATCGAAATTACGCTTCACAAAATATTATTACCAGAAATTAAGAGGGGTGATAAAAGAAGGGTAGCAGAATGCATAAATGCAATTTTTAAGATTCTTGTCTGTCTGTCTGTCTGTCTGTTTGTTCACGCTAATCTCCGAAGATACTGAACCGATTTTCGCGTAATTTATACAATTATAGCAAAGTCCAGGGCAACATATAGGCTTTGTTTCATCGAAATCGGTTGTCGGAAAAAAAAGTTATCATCATTTAAAAATTATTTTAAAGGCATCATTTCAACAAATTGCAATGAAAACTGACTCGCGTTGAATTTTTTCGAATTGTCAGATGTCAATCACAGTTTGATATGTAAATGAAATAGTTTGATAATTTCGCCTTTTTCGATATGTGTTCGTGGCATAGTGGATATACGGTCGTACTACGTAATTTCAGATACGAGTTCGAATCATCACTCAGGGAAATATTTTTTTGTATTTATTTTTTTATATTTTTAAAAGAACTAATATTGAAAATAGAAAATGTATTATTGAACTATTCTATTATATAAAAATGTATTTCTTATGAGATCGTTTATTTCGCATTTTCATCAATCCTTTCCTTTCCAAGGGAATTAAACAAAAATATCTGAAATTAAAAGTGATCAATTAAATGAAATAAATATAGAGAGAGGTGGATACTATATCCACCTCTCTCTCTAGTGTGGAAGATACTAATCTTCCACACTAATTAAATTTATAAAAAAATAAGTATTTGGTCAACATGGCCATACAATTTTTTTCATTCATTTTACGTTGCATTTCTCCATACCTTCATTTTATTCGTATTTAGACATTTTCTTGGCGTTTTCTCCATGTGTCGCAAGTATTTTCAAACCCCCGTACAATTTTCGTGCATATATTTAAGACGGAAAATGCATTGAATCCAATCTTCGACTGAACTCTGATTAGTGGAAAAAAGACACATATCTGCATTGAAAATGATCAGTAGTTTCTACTTTAATTTGTATACTTTAGGTTACTATTACATACATGTTATTGCGCAGTTATTTACGTATAAATTAACATATATGTGTTAAATGACTACTGACTAGTAAACTAGTGTGTCGTAATTTTTTAATGTCAGATGAGCGTGAGGTTCACTTCAGTCGAGGGAGATCAATAATGGCTGTCGGTTTAATTTTTTTTAAATCCAAAGACACTGAAACGGAACCGCGCGAACGCCTTTGATTTACGTCATCTATACATATAATAAAAGAGTAGGATCGAAATTACGCTTCACAAAATATTATTACCAGAAATTAAGAGGGGTGATAAAAGAAGGGTAGCAGAATGCATAAATGCAATTTTTAAGATTCTTGTCTGTCTGTCTGTCTGTTTGTTCACGCTAATCTCCGAAGATACTGAACCGATTTTCGCGTAATTTATACAATTATAGCAAAGTCCAGGGCAACATATAGGCTTTGTTTCATCGAAATCGGTTGTCGGAAAAAAAAGTTATCATCATTTAAAAATTATTTTAAAGGCATCATTTCAACAAATTGCAATGAAAACTGACTCGCGTTGAATTTTTTCGAATTGTCAGATGTCAATCACAGTTTGATATGTAAATGAAATAGTTTGATAATTTCGCCTTTTTCGATATGTGTTCGTGGCATAGTGGATATACGGTCGTACTACGTAATTTCAGATACGAGTTCGAATCATCACTCAGGGAAATATTTTTTTGTATTTATTTTTTTATATTTTTAAAAGAACTAATATTGAAAATAGAAAATGTATTATTGAACTATTCTATTATATAAAAATGTATTTCTTATGAGATCGTTTATTTCGCATTTTCATCAATCCTTTCCTTTCCAAGGGAATTAAACAAAAATATCTGAAATTAAAAGTGATCAATTAAATGAAATAAATATAGAGAGAGGTGGATACTATATCCACCTCTCTCTCTAGTGTGGAAGATACTAATCTTCCACACTAATTAAATTTATAAAAAAATAAGTATTTGGTCAACATGGCCATACAATTTTTTTCATTCATTTTACGTTGCATTTCTCCATACCTTCATTTTATTCGTATTTAGACATTTTCTTGGCGTTTTCTCCATGTGTCGCAAGTATTTTCAAACCCCCGTACAATTTTCGTGCATATATTTAAGACGGAAAATGCATTGAATCCAATCTTCGACTGAACTCTGATTAGTGGAAAAAAGACACATATCTGCATTTTGGTGACGTAAAATTTGATTGATATGCATCTCCCTAAAGTTTATTTAAAGTCAGGTTCAGTTTTTCAGTTACCATGGTATTTCTTTTGAATTTCAAATCATCATTTGAACCCCAACCTCAACCACCATTAAACATGTCGATAATATGATGCAAAAGCAACCGTCAATGACTACTCTGATAGCTCTTTCCGAAAAGAAATCACCAAGTACAGAGGATGGAGGATATATAATATGAAGAAAGCCTGCTCAAAGTTCAGCATAAAGTGATCCCCACGCGAACGAAGTCGCGGGCATCAGCTAGTATAATAATATGTATATATTATAAGTATGACAGTTACTACAATTCATTTATCTGATAAATACTATGTCAATGGATAACTGAATCTTTTCTAAGCAATCCGGGCACTGCAATAAAAATTGATAAAATATCATTAAGTATATCTTTTTCAAAGTTAATGTCAGACAATATAATTAAAATTTATATTTGGGAGTTTGAGAGTAGCGCCACTGAATTAAAAATTGAAAGGTAATCGTTGGGCTTGGTGTGGGCATGTTATGAGGAGAGATGAAAAACATGTATCTAAAAAGTTTTGAATATGAAAGTGGATTGGTATAGGGGAAGAGGGAGGCCGGAAGGGGAGGAGGGAAAACGGATTGACTGTGTGAAGAATGATAGGTGTGATGATATGGCGAGTGAAAGAAGAGAATGGAAAAGAAAACATACTGCGCCGATCCCAAATTAAAAAAGGGAACAGGGCAAGAACAAGAAGAAGATTATATTTATGCAGTTTTTATCGTATACCTTTTTATCTATATAATTTTTTATTGTTAAAGTAAATATGCTATCATCGGATACCTCGAGACGATGAAATATTTAAATATTCATTGTTACAAGATAAACATAAAAATAATAAATAGGTGTCTGTTAAATATTAGATATAATTAATCATTAATTTTTTCACACTGATCTCTGAACCAAGAAACCTCAGGCCAAGGTAAACTTCTGAACCTTGAATTTTCATACAACTACTTTGTTTCTTGTCACATCACAATATATTTCGCAACGCCTCGAGTCAAATCTACTAAGATTTATTATTAAACCAAGCAACGGTAGTATTTAAGTCTTAGAACAAAGGAAGCACCCAATTTATCGCCGCGAGGAGAACTGTGTCTCTCGCGAGGATACGTCAATCTAGACCTGTCTCAGCCTTGCAACTATCAGCTGCTTAATATTATTATTATTAGCTGATACACTTGGTTAGGGGACCGACAGTCCAAACAGTGATTAAGGGTTAGTATTAGTTGATGACTGGTAATCCCCAACATAACTGCCTATGTGGTTTTGTGGTCACACGTTGACCCGCTAAACCAAGCGTTCCGGGGTCGATTCCCGGGTTGATGGTCAAGTGCTTTTAAATTTAAAGGAGAGCAGACAGCATGAACGGTGGATAACTGAAACCCGAGTGGGTTAACTTAAGTTGACTGGTAATCCACAACTCCCCGTTTATAGAGAATTTTCTTATTTTATACGTCGCACAACACAATTACTCTGTGGAATGAGCTGTCACTAGGGATATTTCTGAACTGATACTACTTAGAGAACTTTAAGGCCCATATTCCAAGACGTGTCTCAGTTTTGTTAATCTAGTTTTGAGACTTGTCAAACCATTATTTCTCTAAAGAATTTTTACATATTGACAGTACTCAAGAATAGATTACGACTTGAGTAACGTTTTGGAATACGGGCCTATGAGTATGCATTCCTTAAGCCGGCAACGCATTTGCAAGTCCTGTTGGTGCTGCAGGTAGATGTTTTGAGGTGTCGGTCATTACTTACCATCGCCTTTTTGCCTCCTATTCCCTAAAATATATCGACAATGGAGTGTTCAGCTAGCCATAGATCATAATATTATCAACGTTAATCGCGTATGTCACCATATGTACCGGGATTTTGTCACTTGGTTTATACATAATAACTTTGATTATTTATATTTATATATATTTTTTAAGCATAATAAAGTTTTTATGCCCTATTTCTTTATATCTAACCTTAAGGTCTCCTCAATAATGGGGTTTTTGTGACATAGGACGGGCTCGTTGGCGCGTTCGGTAGAACACCTGCCGTTCGCATCGATGGGTCGTGGGTTCGAATCCCACCCGGGACAACATGTTTATAGTTTTCTGTAAACATGTTTTCTCCACGTCTGGTAACTTCGGGCATTGATCGGGTGGGAGGAATATCGAAATTACGACCGGGTAACGAACCACCGTTCATGGATGGAAAAACCGTGAAGTGCACATTGCGCGTTTCGGTTTCAGTCTATGAATTTCCGAATGCTCGAAGTAAAAATTAGGTCGACAGCCCATCATTGACTGATGTTCTGTGGCTGAGGTATCACCTACCATCAAGTGAACCTCATGCTCGTCTGTCGATATCTGACATAAAAAAAAACAAAAAAATAGCTGTTGAAGCCTCACAAGGTCAAAACAATGTAATAATCAACCTATGTAATAATCAAGAGATTTAAATAGAATTATTGATTACGGGTAATACCTATTTTTATAGTTTCTTTTATCTATTATGATTAATATTTCTTATATACTAAAATTATTTAGTGAGATTATATCACATTGTTTGACTATACGCTAATTTCTATTTAAGTTTTTAGCTTGCGGTAAATACCTCGGCTACGAATTTGGAAAGATGATTTGCACACAATGGATATCCAACGGACTCGCTTCTGACAGCAGTCTGTCATTCATTAGATTACCTTTTTCTTTGTTTATATAATATTTTTTTGTTTTTATGACTAATATGGTAATACATATAACGGTGGGTTCTTAAAATTGTATCGTTTTTTGATGAAGCCCTTTCACTATAGCATTCTGTTCTCTAAGCTACTTTATCGGAAGGTGCATAGTTTTACCACTACCGTGCCCCCGCCATGATGAGACAACGGAAACGCAGGATACTACCTACCTATTCTCGAAGTTTTCCGTCGTATACCGTCGTGTACCTTTATAAGGTTACAAAACTGGTAAGATCTGGACAGTGCTAGAACTAAGGTGTAGGGTTTGTAGAGATCTAAGACTAGGATACACGCAGAATACTATACCTACGCTATGATGAGAGAGTGTTACGTTAGTGCGTGAAGAGCTAGGAGCTTAGCTCTCCATAAGATCTGATATCTTTTTTTTTTCAGTACAAGCAATATGTGTACTCGTCCTAGCGTTACTTTAGATAGTAATGTTTTTGGTGGAATTATTTTTATATCTAAATCAATTGGTCAACCGTTTCAATGTACGTCGAGAACGGCCACGAATAGTTAGAGAGCATGCCAGAGTCCTAAATGTAATAATCAGAATATCTATTTATAATAGTTTAAACACGTTTTAAACAAGATCGAGAAACAACGCGTATTGTTGGTTCGTTCATTTTAAATTAATTTTGTTTATGCGAATTCGTTGCATTCGCATAGCACTGACCTACTTACTGTGCTTACGTTTAGTTGTTTAGCCTACCAAAGAAGGATGATTAAAGTAATGCAATTTAAATAATTTTAAATGTGTATTTATCTTGTCTTTTGAGGTTTACTTGGTGGTAGAATAATGACAAGATCGAACCGCATGTAATTTTTTTCCTGGATTTTGACACTATTTTTCCTATTAACCAATTTATTGCTGAATCATTGGCACTTATAGATTTTTTATACTGAGTTTTATAAAAGTTTTAAGCACATATATTAATAATAACGTGATTATTGCACAATATCTGTTTTTACACAGTTTTAAAGATATTCTGTTTTTTTTTATTATATTTGGACCAACAATAACATAGCAGAGGAAGTGAAGGTTTTATAAATTCAAATTCAAAATCATTTATTCATTTAGGTAACACAATGTACACTTATGAACGTCAGTAAAAAATACATATTAAATGCTTCTAATTTTTCATTTCACGTCACTCTTTTTAATCGACAAATTTTTGTTTTACAAAATATTTGTTAGGCGCTGCAGCTGCAACCATTACACCATGTTCCACATGACATCTTTAAGTAATTATAAATAGTAGTATATGAGATCAGAGCAAGTGTAGTCAGTCAAGAGCAAGGAGAGCTATTTTCTTTTTATTTCACTATTAATTTTTAAAAACCCTTTTATTAATCTTCAAAATATAATTCGAAACAAAACTAAAACTTTTTAAAATATGACTAACAGCTGATACAAGGCTACATATTGTTACAATATTTTCTATTTTTACTAATCTAATGCTAAAAACGGTCAAAACGCTAAGAATGTGGTTGCCTGTCTAAATAATTTGTTTTGTCTTTTGAGTAGTAATTACAAGCGTTCCACTTCCCGGACGTTTAATATTATGTATTCTGTGCCGGAGGCAGTATTTAATACCTGAGATTCATTTGTAGGTAACGGTCCTTACACAACTCATCAGTAATTGTTCGGGCAGTATATAAATTAAACAAAGACATTGATATCGCACAATAACACAGAATATAAACCTGATAACTTCAGAGTAAAACAAATATATGTATGTACATAATATACTCTAAAATAACTAATATACTTAGGTACTAGCACGCCCGGCTTCGCACGGGTGCTTTGTAGATAAAAAAGCAAAGCCTATGTTACTCGCTGATAATATAGCTTTCTATTGATGAAATAATTTTGAAAATCGGTCCAGTAGTTTTTACAAAAATTCAAATCTTTCCTCTTAATAATATTAGTATAAATGAGTTCAATATCTTGAGCTGGAGCGAATTTAAAAAAATGTATAATATGTGATATTATCTACATATATATTACTATTAATGTAAGGATCGTAACCTTAAGTCGTTTGATTATAATTATAATAACGACCGGCTATACTTGCTGATAAGAAATATAAATTAATTTTAATGGATCATTCGCGATCTTTAAACTGCAGCATTTATTATCGTAGATGTAATTATTTTATTGATTTTATGCAATAACAATGTATTCCATAAAATCATGCATCAATCATTGCAATGGGTATGCCCCATGCCCCATTTTCGGGAATTCACTTTTGCATAAAATCACTTTAATATGTTAAAAACTGTTACGAAGAGCCCAACGAGACAACGAGAAGAGAAAGGGCATAATGAACGCAGGAAGTAAATGAATGGTGAAGCTGGTTATTATACACCTATTATAAATTTGAAAATGAAAAATGATTTGATCTAGTTCGCTAAAACAGAACAATGGGTTAACCCGGTTAACTTTATTTTTATTAGGAATAGTGTAGGAATAAAGTGACGTAGGCGTGAACACGTGAACGAAGCCGCGGGGTAACTATAGTAATTAGTAATTTTCTTAATTTAAATTAGTAAGTTCTTTAATTAACGAGTATCACACATTTAAATAAAATACTGTGTACCGGATTAAAACGCGATTTATTATTTATATTGTTTAAATTATTTACAGACAGGGAGACTGTCTCCCTGTGACCACGGTTGCTGAAAAGCATTCGAAACGTCAGGATAAATAATTTAAACAATATAAATAATAAATCGCTTTTTAATCCGGTATACAGTATTTTATTTAATTATAGTAATTAGTAATCAATAGGAACATGCCAGTCATAGGGAGATAGCGAATAGAAAGCTCTAGAAGTAATACGATTGTTGATAGTTAAAGAGCTAAGAAAATACGAGTATGAATAATGATTTTAGTCAAATCTAGCTATTATTTTAACTATGCTTATTTCAGATTTTCTTCTTGTTATTTGTGCTTTAATTAGTGTTCTAAACTAAATCCATACGTCGGTAGGAATTAGGAATCACATAGCACTTAATATTAGGGGCCGTCCATTAATCACGTGAGGTCGTTTTTCTCATTTTTTGACCCCCCCCTCCCCCCTGATGATATTTGGTGAGGTTTGGGACCACTCCCCCCCCTCTCCCTAGATCACGTGTATTTTTTTGGAAGTCTATGTAAAGGCTATTTTTGACTGGAAAAAAATATTTAACAAATGGCGTTTTGATTCGAAAAACATCTATATGTATTTGCAATAAAATTAATGAATAATTAATTAATTAATTAATAAATTTTCGCGCCGTTCAAAATTTCGGTTCATAAATAGCGCTTTTTGACAAAAAATAAATAAAATTAATACACGTGATGTCTAACGAGACCCCCCCTCCCCCCTCGTGATGTTTCGTGATGTTTTCCGTACCCCCTCCCCCCCTTTTGAGCCTCACGTGATTAATGGACGGCCCCTTAAATGTTCTGTGGTAGGAAATATAGATGAGAAGCCGATTATTAATGATCTTAACCAAGCTGTTAAAAATGCATTTTTCTTTATTAACGTTTAATTAACCGCATTTTACGCTTGTTAGTGGTATTTAACCAGATACCACTTAGATGCCCTTAGCGGTTGAAATGCGCGATGATGCCAAGGTAGGTAGGTAGCTAACGGGTTTTTTGTTTTTTTCCTTCCACCCCGTCTTTCTGCCCTCAGAGGATCAACAGCGATTCTCTCTCGCTCTCTTTCAGCATTCTCCTTCTGCAGCATAACACGCTAACAGAAGGACATCACTGCCTCCTACGCCTCCTCGCTGTCTAGCATCTGGGAAGGAACTGACTTCCCTAACACAGGTCTACCCTATCTGGGTAGTCAGGGCCTCATAATTTTAGATAAAAATTGTTTAGTTCATAATAAATATTAAAGTCATATATAATTTTGTTATGTTAGTTTTTAATGTAGGTATGATGTGCATGGAAAACGAAAAGCAAACTATTATAACAGTTCGATATTTGCATGTAAACATTTGCAATTCCTTTAGTCTAACAGGAAATTGAAGATTCTAAGAAAACTTCAGACGCCAAACTGTTTGCAGAACTTACGTGTTTACCTCTTTATAGTGAATACATCACTATAAAAACAATCACTATTTATAAATGTATGTAAAATGGTGAAACTATTTTTGAATAACCTTATTACAGTGGCGATTGAAACTGTTTATGGAATTTTTGTTTAAACTGAAGCGGATTTATGGTCGGTGGCTCGTAATCCGGCATACAGATGTAGGAAGAGTTTATAGAAAATTATAAACACACGGGAATTTATAAAGGTCGGCTTCGCCTAGTATCCGCAAGTATGCACCACCAGTGTTGGCGTTGTCTATGGATGGTGGGAATCACTTACCGCGTTTGCCCCATATTAAGCATTCAAGCCATGATAAATACAACATACAATATTGCACATCTTAAAAAAAATATCATGCAATTTAGTCATGACCCCTCTCGGGTATACGTGGTATCATTCCAATTTCCGCCATTTCCCTCACCTCTACCACCTACCGTCTAATAATACCGTCGTTGTGTAACTGCACAACGACGGTAATTATATATTGTTTATTAACATATAAAGAATTAGCAATCCGCCCCGGCTTCACACGGGTGCAATGTAGATGTATTATACACAAAAAATAATATATGTTACTCGCTGATAATGTAGATTTCTATTGGTGAAATAATTTTTAAAATCTGTCGAGTAGTTTTTGAGTTTATTCATAACATACAAAAATACAAATCTTTCCACTTTATAATATTAGTATAGACTATTAATCCGGCTTCGCACGGGTGAAATGTAGATGTACTAAAAAAATATCCTATGTTACTCGCTGATAATTGGTGAAAGAATTTTAAAATCGGTCGAGTAGTTTTTGATTTAATTCGTAACAAACAAACGAATCTTTCCTCTTTATAATACTAGCACAGATATAGATAGTATAGATGAACTCCTGGCTCATCGAAACGCTCTTGGGTCACGGTCAATAAGAACGTCAACCAAGTTAACAATACGATTTCTTTCTCCTTTATAATACTAGTATAGTTATAGATAATATAGTAAACAATACGCCTGTTTTCCTTCAGATGCAGACAATACTACACCATAACAGTAGTGGTTCCGCAGCCTACACGGGGCGACTCAAGAAGCGCGAGGTCCACCGCGCCATCACGCTACATCCGGTTAAGGACCACCGGCAGATGTATCGCCTGCACACTTACTTCAAGGTAAGTGTATGACAGAAACTATAATATTTGTGTCAATAAGTTCATAAAGAAATAAAAAAAAATTAAAAATAAAATATCGAAATGTTACGAAATGCTCATATTCAGTGTAGGAAATAGGATATCAATTCACCTTAACTGTGACATAGTCTTGGCTGCGTGTTAGCACTGATTTTCAATGACGCCCATTGAAATTAAAAAAAAAATTACATAAATTAATTATATAAAGTTTATATAATATTATGTTATAACTATAAGAGTGATAAGTTACCTTCCTCACAACTACAATCAAATATGTATTGTTCGCAGGTATATTTTCAATATCAGGCCAATAAAGTTGGCTTTTGTCGATAAACTATTAAAACTTATAACTATTGCAGTCATTACTTATACTATCTTTTCGGTTTCTTTATTTTCCATCGGTATAATCCAAAATATCGATTTTATTGTCTGTAATGGCAATATGGATTATTCATGACGCATGCAATTATTACAATTATACAAAACTGCGGTAAGACTCCGTTATTAGTTTTCAAACTTGATATTATGGTGCCAGAACCAGTTACTGGTCTGTATCGTAAAAAGTCAGTAATAAAAAAATAATATTTTCTTAATTACATATTATATTGCAGGAAATATACTTCATACGTTCCTTTTGCTTGGTTATAATTTTATGTACATGATAGCTTAACCACAGGAAATCAATAAATAATGAGACATAAAGAAGACGAAAGAATATGTCGATGACGCCATATCATATTTCGAACATTCATGGTTTTCCCATCTGTGCAATTAAGGTTGCACAAGTCGCGGGCTCGAACTCACTGGTGGGCGAGGCCAAAAAGCATGCTGTTCTCCCGCACCTCACCGGGGCAGTCATTACTAAGTGAGATGCACGATAATTCATAGTAAAAGGGGCGTCTAAAAAAATACGAAAAAACCTTTGGAAAATCGAGTTTTATGAAAAAACCACTGCATAAATTACAAATAAAAGTTATTGTATTCTTCGATAATCGTGCTTTGTCGGTACCGACTTTGTTTTGAAAATTTGATACTTCTTTTATTACTAATTTAAACCCAAAGTTGTGTTAAAAAATGGCAATAAAAACGAATCTTTGGTAGCTCGTTACTTTTTAATGGTTTTTTATTTTACCATTCTGTTTCCGTACAGACAAAAATAATAATGAGACAAAACGATATAATGTTTAACTTTGCATGTACGGTGCTAAATAGTGGAGTAATACCCCCCCGAAATTTCTATGGAAAAAATGTCGACTAGTGTCACCTTAAGGACGTTCGTTATCCAGTTCAAATTTCCATATTCCTCCCGTATTGAACGGAATATGATATATTTAAAAAAAAAAGATAAATAAATTTGTCTTTACTTTACTTTTCGTCACTAGGATTCAAACTCGTGACTATCGGAACGCAAGGTATTCGGTATTCTCGAAATCCTGCTTATGTTGGACAATTTTACACTATCTAGCGTTTTAAAAAAATACGATAGGCTAGCCGCATATAACCTAGTGATGGTTTTATCGTTTAGATAGATACAAATAAATGAAGGCAAGAGCCTTTTTACATGAAATATATTTTTTTCCTAGTAATAATGTAATATTATTAACCGCTTAAATATAAAATAGAGATTTTTAATCTTAAATCTTCACAATTGATGTGTTTTTCTTAAGATGACTCTTGTTCTTCAGTTGATTAAAGTGAACGATACAGTGGTCCCGCATATAATATGTATATGAATAATGCTATCACAGTATGCAGGATACTTGTTTATAAGGATTAGGTTTCAAATTATCAAGATTAAGTATGGTTTTTAATTTTTAATAATAAGGGAGCGATGACCTTATTATAAACAGATATATGTTTTTTGACTCGTTGGCGCGTTCAGCGGAACACCTGCCGTGCGCATCAATGGGTCGTGGGTTTGAATCCCACCGGGACAACATGTTTATAGTTTTCTGTAAGCATGTTTTCCCCACGTCTGGTAACTTTGGGCATTGATCGGGTGGGAGAAATATCGAAATTCCGACCGGGTAACGAACCACCGTTCGTAGATGGAAAAACCGTGAGTGCACAGTGCGCCTTTCAGTTTCAGTCTATGGATTTCCAAATGCTCGAAGAAAAACGTCGATCGACAGCGCATCATTGACTGATGTTCTGTGACTGAGGTATCACCTACCATCAAGTGAACCTCATGCTCTTCTGTGATATCTAACATAAAAAAATGTATGTAAACAGGCTATATACACATACACTTCGAATTTTATAGTATTCAGAGGCCTCAGACCTTCAGTTGTAAGAAGAAGAGAGTTCAGTTGTAAGTTTCTTGAAAGTTTTTCGTGTTTGGGTTTCTATTGACAGAAGGATACCTAGATAAGCGATTGATTCCACTAGAGTTTCTTTTTTCATCGGATGTAAATAGTGATACCTACCGTTAATAAAAAAAATGTTTCCAGAATCTAAAAATCCAAGATCTACGGGAGACCACACTGGACCTCCACAGAGATATAGCCACGTCATTGCGAGAGTTGGGCGTTGATGAAGACCAAGTAGCTGACTACAGGCTCCCGGGAGATGTGCCTCTCTTCCCGGCCAAGATGGGCGAACCAGGATATTTAGGGGATAACCGTATTTTAGGTAAAGTAACATCATGTAGCGACATCTAAGATCTGCTGCTAGAATCAATATGAAGACGTGTAATCCTGAATCGCGCTATATAAATGTTTCGGAGCGCTGAGTATATATACAACATTTCGACTACGACCACTGGGGTTCAAAGAGCACCGTCGCGCCACTCGCAACGGTGTCTCTACTGTTCACCGATGGCACCAACACCGCCATCCCAAACGCCCGCCCTACATCTTAGGCGGGCTAGTACCCATTCGGCGCGCTGCTGATGCGACACCCGCACTGAGCGCCGCCAATCATTACCAGAGGCCGCTTATAACAACGGCCAACCAAACGACCGCCCTACATTAATAGGGCGCGACCAGATCTTCCCCTGCCGGCCAAACAAGGCGATCAGGGCTCCATGTGCTGACCCAAGAAAGGGCGCCATGATGATGAAATTCCGCGACCACTGGGGCCTTAGGGCCGGCCATTTAGTGGTTCGACTGGTCGAGGATCCTCTCTTTAGCTTGGAGGAAGACCACACCTTCCTTCCTCTCCACAGATCCATTAGAGTAAGAAGCGAGAAAAACCTTTTTACTGACGATCACATAGAATAAAAATAATCTCTAATTGCAACATTTCGATCAAATAGCTACATTTGATTTAATTTCTGCAACCTAACATTTCACAATACATTCCTAAATAACGCTCATTTGCTCTAATTTTTAATTTTCTACAATAATATATTGTATTATGTAAAACGTCTATGTAAACAAAATTACGATTCACAGTCTTTACTTATTTGAAAAATTATCTAAATTCAACATTGACATACCCACTATGATTTAGTATTTATGTGAATAAAAAATATTATTTTTGAAAATTGAAATTATATTATTATTATAATTTCAAAATAATATTTTGCGGTTGTATGAAGGTTTTTATCAAGCTTTTCTAAATTTCTTTTTGAAATTGAAACTAAAATGCTTTTTAACATTTTTCAGGAGCACCAATAGACTTCAATAGATACAAAGCAGACACAGTGGAGGATATTATTCCGTTTGAATTTATCAGCAAGTCCATCTATTCAATGAGTCACTCCAACCCAAAGAGACGTATTGAAAGTCCCTTGAAAGAGGCGCTCGATGATGTCATTAGAGAGGTGAGATATTGGTAGTTTTTTTTATAGAATAAGGAGTAATTATATAAACAGCTGATAGCCTACACGTATACGTTCAGCCTTTAGGGATAAGCTCTTTTATTGAAGGTTTCCGAGACTTCTCATTATAGAAAATCACCAGCAGGTGGTTCCACAGAGTGAGTTTAAGGAATGACGTACTTTTGGTCCAGATACAAATATTATATGCGTGGCATTTTTTTAAAGAAATACAGGGGCTGCGATTGAATGAAGGTTGAAAAAGTTTCATTAAATACATTCTTCTAAACAAAACACGCCTGTCTCCAATAAGAACTATCTTAAATATATTAACTTAATTATATTTAATGAAAATACATTTCCATGCAGGCGTATAAAAATAATTTTCAGTTGTTGGTCCATAATGAGATTAGATTAGATGATAATAATGATCATATAGTTAGTTAGTTTGAGGCCACGAGTGCCAGAGTGGCCTAACTGTATTAATTTTCATTAATGATTTTATTTGATAAGTTTTATCAAATAACATCATTTGAGAACTGAGAACGGTTACTTCGTAGCGCCCAAATGTCCCAAGATTAGTGCAAATAAATAAATAATTATTATTTTTAATTTAAATTATGGCCTCTTTTTTCCTTATTACTTAAACTTTTGTTTAACTAGAAGGAGTGGCCACAAGCAAATTTTTTAAGCCGATTTTCTAATGTTAACGAATTAGCTGCTTTTCGTTTACCGAAAAAGCCATTAAATATATTAACTGTTTCATTCAACGATTTTCGAATTAGCTCAACGAACATTCAAACGCGTAGTCGCTAACATCGAAGCAGCTTGTGTATTATTAACTGTTAACAAAATTAGCTACTTTTTTAACAGGTTATTATAGCAGTTTCATTTCGTTAACACAAAAACCGTCAACATCCCACCTCTATTAACTAGTTGGGCCGCTCTCATGGGCTCAATTTATCATCAATTACATGGATTCGATACAAAGAATTTTAGATGCAACAAAAACATTAAAATACCCACCTCATTAATTTCCAGGTAATGGAAATAATAAACGCGCCGTCCCGTCAGCGCGGGCGCGTGATCGACTTTAACGAGCTGCTGTACGGCTACACGCGGCTGCAGCCGCTGCACGGGGTCGACCACGTGCTGGACCTGCTGCTCAAGTACCGGCGCTACCGCGGCCGCAAGATGACCGCTGCTGTGCGCCGCCACGCGTACCTGCAGCAGAGCTTTACAGGTCTGCTGATCGGTTATTTTAATAAAAAAATGTTGTCTAATTAACGCGAGTATCACGCATTTAAATAAAATACCTTATGCTGTATTAAAACGCGATTTATTATTTATGCCGTCGTTTGGGATGCTTTTCAGCAACCGTGGTTAACCGTTTTAATCCGGTATAAAGTATTTTACAACATTTAAAAAATAATTAATTCATATGTTTAATTCATATAAAAGAAAAACTAGTTTGCTTACATCCTAAATGTTGAGATAAATCAGCGTCTGCTATGCGTACATACTTGACATAGCGCTAGTTTTAAGCATCTTACCGATATTGGAGATCAGTCCAAAACGTTATTAAACTATTGTTGTAATAAACCTGAACAGAATTAAAAAAACATTGGTTCGATCGGGAAATAGACAGAACACTGATCACATCTGATGAACGCCTACTCGCCTGTTGAGAAGTATTATCTGTGAAACAGACAGAAATGTGCTTTCATGCCCCACTAAACGGGGGTGTAATTTTTTTTATAATAGACGTAATATTAGTTCTATCTATATTTTTTAAAACTACTTCTTAATTGGTGATAAAACTAATATTATTTACGAGTATGATATGGTGTAAAAAAGTTTGTTTTGATTATGTATTGTAACGACTTAAATGTAATTTTAGTAATAACTTTGAAACTGGCTGCATCTAGTAATTCAAGCTGCGTAGGAATAAAGTGTTACTACCAGTAAATGACATAGCATCACAAGCGTTTGAGATTTTATGAGAATTATGATCATAGCTTTCATGGATCGAAGTACAAAGATAAAAAATGTGACATTTCAATGAAATAAAATAAGGGCAAATCTTAGATCTCCTTATATTCTGCATTAAAACCTTATGACTACAATCAATATTAACTTAAACAATATTCAAATATATCTGAAATTTTCTTTTCAGCCACTGAAATACGTGAATTGCCCATGGGAGAGCCCCCACCATTCGAAGACCCGGAGATTCTCGAAAAAATAAACAGTAAATATCCTCTCAACGAATACGAGGACTTCGACGAACCGAGTCAGCAACCGGCTGGCTTTCTGGACTTCGGGAGACTCAACGTCAAAGAAGCTATCGAAAGCGGCCTGGTGAAACTGCATAACAACCTTCCGAGAGTACTAAAATGGTCGGACGATGATTACGAATATCCCATATACGATAGAAGAATACACTTCATTCTCCCATTGATGGGCAGGCAGGAGATATTCAGTCGCTTCATGAACAACTACGAAGAAATCGTTTTAAAAAGTGACGAAGCGGTCAGTTTAACAGTCGTTCTTTACTTAGATGCCAAAAATCCACTCGATTATAGAAACGCCGAAGCGTTAATAGATCATTACAATGACATGTACGGGGTGGATATTAAAGTTGTCCCAATGGGCTCCACGACGTTCTCGCGCGGCGCGGCGCTCACCGCGGGCGTGCGGGCGTGCGCGGGCGGCGACCTGCTGTTCTTCATAGATGTCGACATGATGTTCAATCATGTCACCCTGAGACGTATTAGAATTAACACAGTGAAGTACAACCAAGTATATTTCCCTATTGTGTTCAGTGAGTACAATCCGGAGGTGGTGAACGGGGACGATTACAATAAATTTAAAGATGAACCTCGAGTGACTAACACTGATGAAGGTAAAATCGTCGAGAGTGACGTTCCCCGAACGGATAGGGAGTTAGCCGATTTGAAATTTACTAAAGAAATAAACGATGATTTCGGGTATTTCAGACAGTACGGTTTCGGTATACTTAGTATTTATAAATGCGACTTTGAAAGGGTCGGCGGTTTCAATTTAAATATAAAGGGGTGGGGATATGAAGACGTTCAGTTCTTCGAAACGTTAATCAAGTCGAACTTGACCGTGTATAGGATAGCCGATGAGAGTTTAGTGCATAAGTTCCACTCCGTGGAGTGTGATAAGAGTTTGGAGAAGAGTCAGTTCTTGATGTGTCTCGGGACGAAGGCGTCAACGTATGGGAGCGAGAAACACATGACATATTACATGCTGAACCACCCCGAGGTGCTGTGGCCGGAGGAGGCGAAGGACAAAGGTGCTAGCTAGTACAGGGTTAGGGCTAGTCTAGGTTATCAACCTTTATGACAATTTTAGCATTTACGAATATTTGTATTAGGATAATGTGTATTAAAATTGTATATTTTGTAACGCAGTATTGTGATTTTAGTTTCGGTGAATTGAATAGACGACTAATTATAATTTAGTCCTGCTTCTTGAAGGTGGATAATTATTTTTAAGTAACGGTTGTATAGTAGGAAGTATAATTTTTATTTTTTAAATCTAATGCATAATTTACGATAGTGAAAATAATATCTAAGTAGTTCTTGTAAATAATATGGTAATTTGTATTTTTGTAAGCATTTATTATCGTAATATACATGTATAGGCTATATAAATGTTCCTAGATAGATTTCATCCATAAAATATTTATCATTGCATATAATAGGGCACCTATTTTAAACATTTACTTAATTAATTTATATCTAGGTAATAATTTAAAATGCCCGTTTTATTTTTAATACTTTATTTTTTTATAATTTGATTATTTGACAACCATAAAATAAAATGCAAATATGCGATCGGCCGAGAAACACTAGTCGTATTATTGATTGTGACAATATCTTGTAATATGAAGCAGCATCTATGGTAAAATTTATTCTTAAATATATCCATATCGATCCTACAAAACTATAAATAAATTTGTTCTGGATATTGTATTTGAAAGGAACAAGTAAATAATACTTACCATTTACATATAAATATTTGAGACGTTTTCGCCATTAGGTCTCAAAAATCGGCGCTGGCGCAGACATCAGTGGTCTTACGATTTGTTTTTTTATTTTTATTTATCAATATTTACCTATATGAGATCGAATTCAAATTGGGACGGATTTTTTACTCATAATATATCAATATTTAAGGAAATATTTATTTTTATACGTTTTCATATAATTCGTTGTCAAGATTATTCTAGATTGGGCCAATTTGTAATATAACTTATTTTCTATATACATACATATTCATGTAATGGGTATACAGGCAAGCAAATGTGTATATATAATAAAGAAATTATTCATACATATATTATTTGAGCTAAAAAATGAAATGGGTTTCTTGTAAAATAATTACCTTTCCCAATGTCACATGTGTTGTTGGTGTGTGGGTTCAATTCAAGTACTAAAACAATTTTTTAATGGACCACATTTACTTAGTAACTCAACTACTCATATTGAAGACACCTAACTATTTAAGTATTATTGATTTTATTAGGATTTCACCATATATATTTAGAATTCCATATATTATATAAATAACTAAATAATAAAGAACCTAAAACTAAAAACCTTAAAACATATACTATAAAAACTAAAATATATTATTAAAAGGAGTCCCTTTAGGCAAGGTTCCGAAGATACTGGCAGCGTTCCCCCTTTGTTTTATTTAGAATTGAAGTGACCTAATCCGACATTCTTCATTCATTCTTTCTGTACCACATGTTTATATTTTTCTAAAATATAAATATGTTGTCCCTATTCCCCACGTCTGGTGTGAGGAATATCGAAATTCCGACCGGGTAACTAACCACCGTTCATAGATGGAAAAACTGTCGAGTGCACATTGCGCGTTTCGGTTTCAGTCAATGAATTTCCGAATCCTCGAAGTAAAAAGAAGGTCGACAGCGCATTATTATCTGATGTTCTGTGGCTGAGGTATCACCTACCGTACTCGTCTGTCGATATCTAACATAAAAAAAATCTTGTTTTTTTGTAAATTAGTTATAGCTAAGTATTTAATGTCACAATGTTCATGATTTAATGTAAGGCAGACATTTTGTTAATGGTTAGAAGGTGTTTCTGGACAGTTCTATGGAAATAGGTGATTAAGACAAAATGTTTTGTTAGGTCACTTTTATTCTCAAGGTGCTATGTTATTTTATAATGTTATGAAATACTATAAAATAATATTTCACTATATTACAATTAGAGGTTGCAAATATTCGATAGTTTTGATTTTCGAATATTCGAATATTTTTTCAGTGCTGTTCGAATATTATTCGAATATTCGAATATATTAAAAAATACACTTCAAATATCAGCTTTTATTGCTTTAGGAACAGAACAATAATCATTAAACAAAAAAACAATAAATATTGCAAATAATCTAACATACCAACACGAATAGAATCATCATTTATCTTTAAACAATATAAACTCGGTGTTTAGTAAAATAAAAAGTATTATCAAATTCTTAAACATTGTAGGAACCTTATGTTCTTATAAATCTCACGATTATACATGAACATGTTAATCAAAACAATTATAAAATTCTCAAGCAATTCAAAAAGTCTTAAACTCGTTAATAATAAAAATAATAAGTATCACAAATGTAAAGGCATTGCAGTATCATTTTCATATGCAATATTACACTAATAAATCAGATTCATCAATAATAACTAAGAATTAAGTCAGATTTACCTATTATAATATAAAATCAACACAGCCATAATAATTATTGTTTTTTACGTATTCTTTGAAAGTGAGACCTGAGGAAACTTAATGCGTCTAAGGAATCATCGCTTAATTTACATCTGAGATGATTGCAGATATACTTCGTAGAAGAAAATACCCTTTCGCACTCTACACTAGTTGGTGGAATGCACATTAACACGTCATAAGCCTGAGTTAGGTGTATTTGTCTTGGCGCTCCTGCATCATATAAAGCCATCTGCATTTTTATTGATGATTCTAGATCATCTTCGCAAGTTGCTTGCACAAATTTCATCATCTATTTTTTTCTGCAGCTGTTCTTTTATTGACATATTTGTGATTCTAGACGCTTCTTCATTTTGACAATGCTGTAGATCTGCTAGAAACATGTCATCTTCGTCATCAGAAGCGCCAGTATAAGTTATTGTTGAAGGTCTTTGATTAAAGTATTTTTTTTGTATGTCAACTATGACTTTGGTGATAACATCATTTCCTACTTTAGGGAAGACAGTAGAATATTGTTCCTGGTAGTATTTGTTAGGATTGTGTAAATACTTCAGTGTACATACCAGATCTGCTTGTCGGCGTTGAGCGATTCTTAATGTTAAAGCCTGAAGGAGTCTACTACTGATAACCCCATTGTTCTCTTGTAGTTTAGTGACCATGAATTGCAGGGCTGTATCCGCAGTTAATAAATTCGCCTTTTCTTGGCCTTTCTGTTTAATTAAGAATTTTTAAGTTCTGCCAACATAGACTTGAATAGTATATTTTTTTGGTAGTTATTCGAATATTCGAATATATATTTTTTTACTATTCGAATATAAATTTGAAAATAAAATTCGAATAATTCGAATATTCGAATATTCGATTGCAACCTCTAATTACAATGAATAATTTTATTTAAAGTTTAAATTACTAGGCAAAGTGTTTATTTACCCCACGATGCATGAAATTAATATTGTTTCATAACGCGGAAGTTTAATTACGGAATATTAGTAAATTTTTATATAATAATTGAAATTTATATAAATCGCATCAAAAGTTATTAAAACGCTCTGTACAAACTTGTTCCAGAAAAAATAAAATTATATTTGGACAAATTAACTGTGAATGCCGAAATGGTAATAAGTCGTGCTCACTAAGTGCCAATTTAATATTAAGTAGCAAATAAATGTAATAATTAACTATTCTGTTGATATTATTTTGTACATTGATATTTTAAAATATTTTTTTGTATGATAATTTAATTTGAATCATGTAAAAAGGATCAATTTGAATAAAACAGTGCGACATATGTTTATTATACCCGTTTCTTATTTATTTTAACCTTTAATATAACATATCTTTGTACCAACGTATTACGGCAAGTTTCTATCCTTGCCTGTTAGACACACCGTAAGTACTTACAAGGGGCTTTGCGTTCTCTTTTATAATCCTACAGCTAAGGAGTGGAATTCTCTCCCTACATCTTTCCGAACCAATATAACATGGATATTTTCAAGAAAGTAATTAATAGACATCTAGGTAGGCATGATTCACCATCGAACCCCACATCTGCACTTTCCATTAGGCGGGATAGTGGGTAAACGCCTTCCTATTCATGAATAAAAAACAACCTATTTAGTAACAAAAACACATTATATATCTTTGTAAACTTTCAATAGAGTTAAAGGACGCCTTTAGTATTTTTTTCAAATATTTTGGGCTTAAGATTCTTTATTCAGTATTAAAGAGTACAGCCATCCTATTGTATTCGACTACCTTATTTTACGTATCAAACGGATATCTTAAGATTTGCTATATAAATATTTATGATATTCAAACTCATGGTCTTCACAAATACTACTGTACTGAAAACAAAAACAATTTTAGGTCAATAAAATGTTTATGTACCTATATTCGGAGATTGTAGTTTATGTTTGAAGCGAAATTTCCGTGGCATATTCTTGATTTTTCAATGTACAAGTTTGGTTCCTATTTACCTATATGTCGTAATTTAAGTTTTTGAATTTCTTCTCCAATGTTTTTGAACCAATTTTAATAATTAAAACATAAGTTTGAGGGATTTAATAATGGTAATTTATCACAAAAAAACAGCGAAATAATAAGAATTTCGTTTCTCTTCATCAATCGATTTTTATATATTTATAACGCTATTAGAATGTATATCAAAAACTGTCTTTCGCATTTTAGAGTCGTATGAAGGTAACTTAGATGATTATCAACAAATAATAATTCTTAAATTATCTTATCTTGAAGGATGTTTTGTAAGTCAATGAAACTAATTACATGCTATACTTTTTCCACTTATACCTGTAACTCTTAACCTTCGAATTATAATATAAAACTTCAAATTATTGAGTATATATTTTTTTATTAATTATATTTTTTTCGCTAATATCTATCAGATTTTAGTTAAAGTCCAGTCCTAATGGGTTAATCTGTTAATCTAATGTAACATAGTCTTGGTACTCGCCAAACTTTAGGAAACCTGCAATGTACTTATGTGCAATCCTAAACTATCAGCGATATCTAAATAATAAACACGGTATAATTAAGACAATTCAAAACTTTCTCGCGACATCGTAATTACCCCCTTACGTCACATGGGTGCTGTGCCGCCATTATCTCGCATTGTGGTTTACATAACGCGGCATTATGTCCGAGATTTAAGCGATTAGTCGTGGGATTGCATTTCATAATGATCAAATGATGCTAACGTCCAAGTGGGTCGCTTGTGGCTAGTAGAACAGCGAACTGGTCATAAACGGCGAAACGGACCTTTACTCGTCAGATTTAATGCTGTTAGACTACGGCTGCTTTGGCGAATTAAAGGGGATAATACGTAGAAACACGTATGATGATTGGGAACAATTAATAAATTCTCTAGAAAATATAATCACACTAAGTAAAGAAAATCAAAAGTTATAAAGTGTACAGAAACTTCCAGAGCGTTGAAAGGTAGTAATAGATAGAGAGGGAGATTATCTATAAATTATTAGCATACTGTGGAGGAAGGGAGGTATGGTCTCCCTCCAACCTAAAGGGAGGACCCTCGACCAGTCGAACCGGTCAACGAGAATTGCGATATTAATTTCCTTAGCATTATTTTACAGTCTTAAATAATTCTCAGTACTTAAGTTTACAGTAGGTATAGAAAATACAATATTATTTTGAGAAAAAATAAGAGTGTTAAAAACGTGGTAAAATTACTGCCATTGTGATTGGTATGTCTAATATCGGACATAATAATGATTTCCTTTATACATTTCACCTCACCTTTAGATGGCAAATATAATCGCTATTTGCCAGGCCCGTAACGATCGCAAGATGAATATTTCATAGTTAAAAAACATCCCATTTGCAATCGTGCAAAGTTGGAGAAATCTCAAGATGTTATTCTATTATGTGGTACAACGTAGTTTTGTATCACCGGGTCAAGTGACCTACAATTGGTTGTTTTCAATGAGATTGAGGCCCGTATTCCAAGTTGTACCTCAAGTCGTAATCTATTCTTGAGAACTGTCAATATGTCAAAATTCTATAGAGAAAATTGAGAGAAAATATGGTTTGACAAGTCTCAAAACTAGATTCAAAACTGAGACACGTATTGGAATATGGGCCTTAGTGCTGTTTGGGTTTCCCTCGAAGTATGGATCAAATTCAGATCTATGTAACTGATTCCCTACAGGCAAAATGTTGTGTTCTGCTAAGCCATTGCAACTGAGGGTGTAATGACGCAAATAAAGGGTTTTATAATTTAATCTATACTTGCCGGGAGGGATTAAGGGAGGATTAGTGTGTTTGTTATAATGTAACTCCAAAATTATCGACCGATTTTAAAAATTTAATCACCAATAGAAAGCGTCATTATCAGCGAGTAACCAATTTTTAGTAGGTACATATACTCTTTAGTACATATACATTGCACCCGTGCGAAGCCGGGGCGGTTTGCTAGTATGTTATATTGCGAATGGGAATAATGAAATAATGTATCTACTTACTTTACAATGCATTATTTCTTAACAGGTTATATTGTAGGTATTCTACTTTGATTATTTATATGTCATAATCTAAGGTATTCTAATTTTGAAGGTGTGAAACAGGTTTGTCTTACCTATGTAGGTATTTTATAAAGCCAACCACTTTTGTAAAGAGAAATGGCTATTTATGTTAATCAGATATGTTTAGGTACTTTAAACTGTATTTTATTCTGCGACAATGGCGTAGAGCTGATGGCTAACTGCTTGGAAAATAAGTATGCAGTAGTAGTACCTAGTAGTATTTCAGATTTACCTAGACTGTTAGCAAAGGTCACAAGATAAGAGGAATCGGAATTTAGCTATATTATGATATGTTATTCTTAGTAATATTATCAAAGATAGTATTATATATTTTAATATCTTCAAATTCATAAGATAGAAATCTTGAAGAGTCTCATGAAATAATTGTTATTATTTACAACTACAAATAGTCTTGAACTGGCTTTCATTTCGAATTTTGTAAATTAGCCTTGAATAAATAAAAGGAAACTAAGTTTACGGTGTCAAAATGTATTTATTTTTTTTGAAAAATAAAAAACAATCTTAAAAATAAATTAAACTAGTCTTAACAATAAACTTTATACAAAACAAGAGTCGTTCCCAGCGGTAAGCCACTTCGTTTCAAGATCTGTCAAACTGACAGATGACAGGTCGTCATCTGTCAGTTCTGACAGCAGCTACGACTGGTTCACCGCTGGGTAACCCGTGAGCGTGCACAGTCGCAAGCGTTGGCCAATGGCCAGGTGTCATCGACCAGCCGACGCCACCTACATTGTACGTGGCCATCGACCAAATTTTATTTACATTCGAGCCGCCAGGTGTGAGCGAACCCGAATATGAACGCTACCGCGTTCGGATCATCGGACTGAATTAGTAGGGGGCGCCGTAACTTCCAGATGGAGTTCCGTAGGAGGAAGATGGGCCTGATGGGTAGCCGCCACCGCTCGCGGTCTGCTCGTACTGTGCGACTTGGATAGCTTGACGGACTCCTTCAAGGTTGATACCAACAACGCGGCCGCCACCATGGGGGACTCCGTAGGAAGAGGATGGGACACCATAGGATGATGAGGGAACACCGTAGGAGGAGGAAGGAGAGCTGATGCCAGAACCGGAGCCGGATGAAGCTTCTTCTTTAAGGAGGATTTGGCGGATTTGTTCGAGGAGAGCGGCGTCTACGTTCTGGCCTTCTGAAGTCTGGTATCCTGAAGAGACGGCGCGGTAGCTGCCACCACCGCTGAGTCCCGAAGACCCACCCTGGAAGCTACTTCCTGCTGAGGGGCGGTTGTAGTTGTAGCCAGATGGCGCCTCGGCGCTGACACACGCCACCAAAGCCAGGGCTATGCACTGTTGAAGAAATATTTAATTAGTTCACTCATACTTATAACAAAAGTATGGATAAGAATAACGGTTGCACACAATTTAAAACAATGTTATTGTGCATTTGTGTAATTGTGAAAAGTATACAAGAAGTACAAAAATTGCGTTGAAAATATTCTTCATTTTATCCGAAAATGAGCATAAATTGAATGCTATTTTACTTATCGACTATTGTTTTACTTTCTCGTAGATTTATTTGCTTAGTAATTTGCATCTAGTATGCAAATATATGTTATCCAATAGCATTGCGTAAATATTAGTGATGCTAGCGGAGACGTGGAACGCATTTGCTAATGTTTGTTTATTTTGTTTGTTTTAGCTACCGTGATATTAGCGCTGTTTTATGTTTTTCTCTTTTTTCATCTTGCTCTTGTTCGGGACTACGACTTAATTTAATTCGTATCCGGTATAATTCACACCCTTTTGGGTGGAATTTTCTAAAATACTGACAAATTTTAGAATTTCTAATGAAGTTTCTAATATTAAAGACAGATATGTATATAGTGTGAATACTTTTTTCCATAAAACAGAAGACGCAATTAAACGCGTTTCTGTTGAAATTAAGAGACGATAAAATTTAATAGCCATTTCTGAAAATATTTAATTATGTTAAATAGATTTTGACACGGCGCGCGGTTAACAAGCTACTTCAAATTTGTGCTCATAAAGATATAAGCTATAAATATTTAACAGCTATGAAAGTAAAATTAATATTTAGTATTGTATATCTTAAAATTGTAGTTTTATACCACATTTACATAAAACGTATTTATAGCATCTATTCATAAAATCTAAGGCGGTAATATAGTTCGTACAGCGATAATATAGTATAAACTTAGGAAAAACGTGCCATTATTATCAATTTATAATTAATTTTTATATTTTTTAAAAATGTCTTTCTAGAATTCACTACGATTTGACGTTCTAGGACGCGAGAGTGTTCCTAGCGTTTAATAAAGATTATTAAACATTTATAGACTAGGATTTTAGGTGTATAAATGTTCCGAAATCTTTAGGGAACTTTATTTCAGATGAGATAGGAACATTTTTGAAGTTATTTAGCCAGGCGGTGAAAGCTCCGTTTCAACTGTCGTCTGTCAAGCATAAATGGTAAAGAGGCGCGAAAATTCGCACGTCAATAACACGGCGCCAGCTTTTTACATTTTATACAATTTAATGATTAATGATTATGGCAATACTTGAAAAGCTCAAACGTTAAAATTATTTAAATTGTTTTCTTGTTGATTTGCTTTTATTTTAAGATTATTTACTAGGTATATGTTTAATTTTTAATTTAATTATTCCGACTGAATAACAAGCATCCATCGTCATGCAATAAATTAAAAACAAAACAAACGGTAATTATTATTAGTATCGAAAATGGAAAATAAATATTGAAATAAGTTTGGTTGTATTATTCGTACATATTATACGTTTTTGTGTATTTTTTTGCAAAGGCAAACTTGAATTATATGGAAGAAAAGCGAGTATAAAAATAAGAAAACAAGTAAAATGTTACAACGTTAAAATTTTTAAAATTTTATATGATAAAAAATTGCGAGGAATGTGCGAATAAAATATCTATTATGATGATAATAGTATGTGAATTGGAGTGAAAGTCGTGTCTCGGGTCAAAGTGTTAGGACTTGGAGAATTATCGGTTACGTCAGCGACATCTATGCGAACTCTCCGAAAGGTTATTCTACCGTGAGAATTTGAGAAAGACGATTTTTAAATAACATCATTTGGTTTTGTGTCGATTTCATCTTCTAGATATCATATATCACGAGATGATTGCTTCAGAAGTTTTTATATATCTTCCCAGTTATTTATTTTGGATCTATTTGTTGAGGTTGAAAAAAAACTCTTTGGTATCATGAAATTGTGACATAAAAACCAATGTGTTTTTTTTATAAAGTAAAAGGACAAATTCGTCGTGCGATTTCTCTCGTTATTCGGATTCAATGCTGATGCATGTACAAGCATTATCCAAAACTTCCGCACAGCCGGAAGTCACGCAAGAGCTTGCAACTTTGATCTCGACTACACGATTCAATAGCCCGATGATATTATATGCTTATATTCTTTGATTATATATTATATACTGTCTGCTGATATAATTCTTTTATAATATTTTTATTATCTCAATCAGTGACGTAGTCGGTGGCTCATTAAATAAATTATTATGGTGATTCAAAGAAAATATAAAAGTTGATGCGGATTGGATTTATTCAAATTAATATCGAGTATTATTCTTTATTACTAAATATCGTATTTTAAATCTAAGTATGTAATTGTTCTTTTAAATAAAAAGTGTAATCATTACATAGTATATGTAAATCGAAGCACGTACACAACTGTCGTGTTTAGAATCGATGCGATTACGACATCGATTCACTTTGATGATGTCCGAAAGATGGTGATGGTTCTTAACTATGCCCTATATGACTATACTTAGACTCAATTTATTCTAAGAATATAAAACAAGGCCACTTCGTACTAATAGATAATATGGGCAATATCAGAGTTATATAGTCAGCAACAGAAGTCGCTGAGTAGGAATGTCGCCAATGTTCGAATTTGATTCTTCTGATTTTAAATAACCTTATTATCTATACATATAATAAAAGAGTAGGATCGAAATTACGCTTCACTAAATATTTTTACCAGAAATTAAGAGGGGTGATAAAAGAAGGGTAGCAGAATGCATAAATGCAATTTTTAAGATTCTTGTCTGTCTGTCTGTCTGTCTGTCTGTCCGTCTGTCTGTCTGTTTGTTCACGCTAATCTCCGAAGATACTGAACCGATTTTCGCGTAATTTATACAAATATATTAAGCAAAGTCCAGGGCAACATATAGGCTTTGTTTCATCGAAATCGGTTGTCGGAAAAAAAAGTTATCATCATTTAAATATTATTTTAAAGGCATCATTTCAACAAATTGCAATGAAAACTGACTCGCGTTGAATTTTTTCGAATTGTCAGATGTCAATCACAGTTTGATATGTAAATGAAATAGTTTGATAATTTCGCCGTTTTTCGATATGTGTTCGTGGCATAGTGGATATACGGTCGTACTACGTAATTTCAGATGCGAGTTCGAATCATCACTCAGGGAAATATTTTTTTGTATTTATTTTTTTATATTTTTAAAAGAACTAATATTGAAAATAGAAAATGTATTATTGAACTATTCTATTATATAAAAATGTATTTCTTATGAGATCGTTTATTTCGCATTTTCATCAATCCTTTCCTTTCCAAGGGAATTAAACAAAAATATATGAAATTAAAAGTGATCAATTAAATGAAATAAATATAGAGGTGGATATAGTATCTTCCACACTAATTAAATTTATTTATACTATTTTTTTTTTCATTCATTTTACGTTGCATTTCTCCATACCTTCATTTTATTCGTATTTAGACATTTTCTTGGCGTTTTTTCCATGTGTCGCAAGAATTTTCAAACCCCCGTACAATTTTCGTGCATATATTTAAGACGGAAAATGCATTGAATCCAATCTTCGACTGAACTCTGATTAGTGGAAAAAAGACACATATCTGCATTTTGGTGACGTAAAATTTGATTGATATGCATCTCCCTAAAGTTTCTTTAAAGTCAGGTTAATTTTTTCAATTACTATGGTATTTCTTTTGAATTTCAAATCATCATTTGAACCCCAACCTCAACCACCATTAAACATGTCGATAATATGATGCAAAAGCAACCGTCAATGACTACTCTGATAGCTCTTTCCGAAAAGAAATCACCAAGTACAGAGGATGGAGGATATATAATATGAAGAAAGCTTGCTCAAAAGTTCAGCATAAAGTGATCCCCACGCGAACGAAGTCGCGGGCATCAGCTAGTCTTTACTAAATATACTAGGCTATTAGTACGTACTCTTTAATTATTTAATTTAAAAGAGTAAATTTATTTAAAAATCTAATCACTAGAAGAGATATCGACTTTTCTTTTCATACACTTCCTTTTAAATATTGCTTTGAACTTTATCATATTGGTAAGGATTAACAGAAAATTTATAGCGAGACTCTGAATATATTTACGTAGTTAATAGTTTTTGGTTTTCTAAATATGTACATATATTTTATCGTTATATAACGTCTCTTTATTATAACAAGCTCTTTTATATAAGCAAATTTTAATTAAATTTCAAATCTAGGTTTTTTCAAACATGTAATTTTACGTAAGCCAATATCTATGGTCAATTATTTAATTGTGTAAATACAAATACAGTAAGTGACCTCCGACCTGTATTTCACAAGCGAAAGGAATGATGCAGCAATATGTAATTATCTTAGATTTATATTGAATAATAATTTATTCCTGCTTACACAATTTACATACGTACAATTACGCTAGTGGAATTACACACGTACATGTAGGTTATTATTTCTTTTCCATTCATCAATATGAAGATATTTTCATAAGAATTTATCTTCACCTATCGTGGGGTCTGTTTGTGATCAATTTATATTTAAAAAGAAAATCTATTTTCCGGCACTAAATAGTTAACATTTATTTATCTGATATTCTTATGTATCATCTACCATCTAGTGAACCTCATTCTCGACTGTCGATATATTATTAAATAACATAAACAAAATTTTGTTGATCTATGGAAGGAATCTACATCTAGTCATAGTAGTAAAACAATGCTTTCTTTAATTTGTTTTAAAGTCACAAGACGGCGGATAAAAGCTTATTTTATTAAATTTGAACTTATTTAAATGAAAGCTATGATACAAATCCTCACAGATACTTTGAAATCCATGTATAGAAAATATGCTTTTTAGATGCAACGTCCCATTTTTAATACAATTTTTTTTAAATAATAACCGTCTTCGGTCAACGGTCTTATTATTATTTGAACTATTGTATAATTTTGAAAGTAAGAGCAAAGAGTTTTTTTGTTATTTTCGAAAAGGCCTTTTGTTAGTTTATTGCAAGATCTAAAGCCATTCACATTAGCGACATAAGATTAATAGCCTGTGAAATAGTCTAAGATTTAAATCTCCATTGTTTGAGTGTCAAATATATTCAGATTAATATCAAAAGAAAAACGTGTATTTTAGCGCGTAACTGCTGTTTTGTGAACAAGACCCCGACATTTGAATAAGTTTGATTCTCAGGCTTGAATTATGTATCTGCGAAATCAGTAATACAGTGTAAAGGAAGTTAATATTAGTATAGATAAAAATATGTAAATTTCCATCCAAATTTTAGACATTCACAAATTTCCGAATGCTCAAAGTTAAACAATGGGTCGACAGCGCATTGACTAATGTTCTGTGGTTAAAGTATCAACTACTATCAATTGAGTTTTCACGCGCTCGTCAGTCGTTATCTAACATATCATATAAATATTATAATATGTATTATAAAGAGGTAAATTTTGTGAATTTGCGAGGTTGTAGGGGGCCATCTCTGGATCTTCTGATCCGATTTTCAAAATTATTTCATCAATAGAAAGTTACATTATCCGCGAGTAACATAGACTATAGTACATCTACATTGCACCCGTGCGAAGCCGGGGCGTGTTAATATGTTAGATAACAACTGACGAGCGCGTGAAAACTCAATTGATAGTAGTTGATACTTTAACCACAGAACATTAGTTAATGCGCTGTCGACCCATTGTTTAACTTTGAGCATTCGGAAATTTGTGATTGACTAAAATTTGGATGGAACTGTACAATGGAGATAAAAATCGAGTTTACTTTTAAGTTTTATATATTTATAATGTATAAAAATTATAGGTACTATTTTTTACTTTGTTTTCATGAACTCTACAGGCTTTTTGAGGTCTTCTTGAATGTATTAAAGAGATTTTTATTCAACGACGAAAACAAAATTTTAATTGTATACCTGAAGAGAAAGTCATAAATTATATATAAAAATAAACCATCATTTACTAATGCTATGCTTGAAACCTGCAAGATTTATGAGAGACTTTTAACTTCCGAAATTACATCCTTCCCTTTCATTAAACTTTTAAAGTGAGTAAATAATGGGGCTTTTCATTGTAATTCAATTTGAATGAAGGTTTTCGATAAAAGAAAATAATAATAATTTTTTATTTAAATTTAAAATCTTTCATACATTTCCATCATCACGCAATGAAAAGCCCTATTAACGTTCTGAAATCAAGGCATTCCATTTTGTAGAGATCGACTGGTAATGAATTCCCGCGCAAATAGGTTCACATTGATTTCTGAACGTCACTTCACTTATCACTTCACTTCACTTCACTGCACTTACCGCTACGAAGGCTTTCATGATGTATAGTGGGGTCACTGCGGTTCGTGAAGAACTTGTGTGATGCTCCTCCGGTGTCAAACGGATATATAGTAAATGTGCGCACGGTGGGGCGGAGAAAGGATAGGAATGGTTGTGCAATTCAGGGAGATGCTACTAGTGTAGGAAATCGTCTAATCTGAGGGCGAATATTTCGGTGATCGACTGGTGATGATAGTCGGCGATTGTAAAGTGCATATCAGTGCTAAATTGATAAATATTCCTAATTATTTTTGATACTCAAGATATTTTAGATTCCTTCTAAATAAGTTGGTCTTCTTTGATAAGGCTAGTGTTAACAGTAATTCTAAATAAAAAAGATAATGTTGAGAGGCTAAACTTTGTCTCTGGAAGTGTATGGTAGGATGTTCGAAAATGGTCTAGGAATTGGAAAAGAAAATAAATAAAGATTTTCTTTTTTCTATATGTATACTAGCTGACCCGGCAATCGTTGTTTTGCCATGTAAATAATTTCTAAAAATCAAGGGTTGGTGATAAAAAAGTAAAAATTTAGGGTTGTATGTATTTTTTAATGCCACATAATAAAAAAATAAAAACAAAAAAAATCGTCCAAAAATAAAATAATTTTTTTTAAGGGTGAACAACCCTTATCACTTAGGGGTATGAAAAATAGATTGTAGCCGATTCTCAGACCTACTGAATACGCATATAAAATTTGGTAAGAATCGGTCGAGCCGTTTCAGAGGAGTATGGCAACGAAAACTGTGACACGAGAATTTTATATATTAGAGAATTATTGATGTGTTGGATATTTCTCTAGAATATCTTTGTAATCGATAGTTAATATATAAACTAGTTAATATCTATTAGAACCAATTGTATTGGAATTACAACTAATTTTAAATAAACATGATTAGTAAAACTGGCGCAGAATTATCCAATGCTTCACTATTGGATATGGGAGTTAGCTCTTTAAATGTTTTGAAATTTATATTCATAAGGTGAAATATCCATTATATTAAATACAATCAGATTTCTAATAATTATTTATTTAGATGGGGTAGGCTTCTGACGCAACGGGTGCGCAAATGCATTTCCCCTCCACAAAAAAAAAAAGTGGCGGGCCACTGACACCCAGGCCGAGTGTCATCGAGTGTTAATTATAATATATGTGCTTAAATAATTTCTTTGGAATTTTATGCACGTTTTACATTCTCTTTATTTTGTTAACATTTGATTTTTTTTGAAATTGTTTTAATGATTTTCTACACTAAAATTTCACTTTTCTGGCTGTTTTGCAGCAATACAAAATTCTAATTGCCCAGCGATATGCGTATACTTAGTAGTATTGAGAAGACTCCAGAGGGAAATGATTTCTTATACAAATGACAGATGAAAGATACAAATACTTATTCGATAGTCGTTCATGCTAGTGTTACACAATATCATACATTTATATTTTTGTTAACTAGCAATGCTAGAACCATATTTAAATTATATTTATGATCTGACAACATTGCCTCCAATCGAGTGGGTCAGATATAGAATGAGAATTATTTCTGATGATAAATGTAAACAATGTTCTAAGGAAAATGCAGATATACACCACTTATTAATGGATTGTAAAACGTTTAGTCTTGAAAGATTGTTATTGGTCAGTGATATATGTAGAATAGCAGATGAGAATTCTCTATGTTTACCCCGCACTGTTCAAGATTTACTAACAAATTCAGTTTACTTTATGTCTATCTTTAAATTTATTTCAAAAACTGTAGAAAAAGTTTAGATATTGTTAAATTTTGCGTTTATGTATCTATTAATTTGACTAATTTCTTATTGATAAGAGTTTATTATTATTTACCTTTATTATTATTTTTTAAGATTATATTAGAATATTTATATTTTAAGATTATTTAAGTCTATTACCTACCTATAAGATAGAATAATTGTATTTAATATTCCGACTGAAGGACAAGTATCCATGGTCATGCAATAAATTTAAAAAAAAAAAAATCGAGTGGGTCAGCTGTCAAACGGAAAATGGCGGGAAAATGTTTTATGAATTACATATTATTCGCGCGCTGAGTTTGGTTGAGTAAATAGGATTCTGATGATTATTATATTGATCTGATAAACTATTAAGCAAATCAAGTGTTTTCTTAACTAGGCCCTTAGACCTTGTCGCCTCTCTCTCCGGGCCGTCTCCCCATCGCCCTGGGTAAACTAATAATAATAACACATTTTACAATATCTTTATTAGGATTTTATAAAATAGAAATTAAATCAAAAAAGTTTCAGTATTGTATGATAGTGGGCCATTCTTGACCTAGGATTAAAAATGTTGTTAAGCTTTGTCCGATATTAAGATACGTCGGACGATCAGACAGCTTTGAAAAACTGAAAAACTAACTTTAAGAATATACTATGTTTATTAAATCTTTTCAAAGGATTCTCCATCAGTCTCTATACAAAGTTTCATGAGACTGAACCAATTTTCGAAGCACTTATTCCAGTCCGCCGCAGACACCTCGTCTACGGCCTTCTCGAACGCTGTTAGCGCATCTTCCAGCGATGAGAACTACAATATATCCTCTATAATATCTTCACTCATAAATGCTATCTGAAGTCGATCAAACGACTCGTCCTGTTTTAAGCCATATTTGAAATCATAAATCATCTCATCCATTCCAATTCATTTAATATTATGTCAAAGACAATCCATTTTTTAATGAGACTCGATAGTTCGATTTAAATCTCAAAAAAATGTGGAGGAAATTTCGAAATTCAAGTGATGGTTTGCAATAATCATATTTAAAAAAAATATATTCGGTCAGGGCCTCACACATAAAAAAGAATCGCAAAACCTTCCGAGTGACCTGATTTTTGAAAATTCCAACCCCAAGAGAGGGAATTAAAATGACTTGTGTCAAGCGTACATGTGGATAATTTTGTTTTTGCTTTATCAGATTTTTATACAAAGAATTGCAGTTCAATGTCACTTCGTGTCTTCGATGTGATTGTGTGACTTTGATAAACAACTGTGAATAGTGTTAACTGTGTCTGCAGGTCAGGTACTGTGCATAAAATAATTTATCAAGATTTAAATTCAGAAAATAGGTTAGATTAGTAGATAAGAGTAGAACACCCGATCAATGAACGAATGGGCTTATTTTAATATATAGTAAGGATTCTGGAAGATAATATTAAAATATTAAGGAATTAGTGGGAGAGATTAGTTAATTTTAGGAATCCGTACTCAGTACCAAAAACGGAACCCTTATTATAGGACTCACTTTTTTGTCTATTTGAGTTAGCGTTGAGGTATCAAGTTGAAATTAATATCAAATAGTCAATCCCTTGCAGACCTGAATATTTGATATTAAATTAAACCTGATACCTGTGTAAGCACTAAGCAGTGAAATAATCAAACTTCTAAGTCAACGTAATTAAAAGATACGGCATTATATGCTCCGTTTATGCCTCATATTTATGTCATGAAATTTGGCATGAAGCAATGTCATATCGCACAACAAGTAAAGGAAAAAAATCGAAAACCGTAAATTTGTAGTTTTTTTAATTGGGAAAATGTTTACTTAACTAAAAGTTTCTACGGAATGCTCGGTGCGTGAGCCCGACTAGCACTTGACGAGTTTTTTGAAGTTTTTTTTTTTATTTAATTTAAACGTTACAAAATTACAATAATGGCAATTACACTAATACTACATTTACACAATTTAGAAAAAAATGATGGACCAAACAAATTATAATATTAAATTTTTCATACAATTAACTAAAAAGAGGAAAAAATAAAACAATTACTATTTAAATAATGCTTGCTTATGCCTTAGAGCTAACTTGAATAAACAGTGAGCCCCAAACTAGGCAAACCCTGTATCTTGGGGCTTGTAAGGCAAGGGGCAAGTAAAGGCTTGTTTCCATTTGCAGTGCCGTGAAGTGCATTTTCAGACTATGTATGTCTACCATATAGTGATTCTCACAACCAACTATCGATTATTATAATAAAAACCAGAAAATTAATCTTAAACAAACTTTGGGGTCAAATCAAAGTTGCTCTTTTTCAAATCGAAGTTGCTCTTAGTTCAGTAAACTGGCGATTTCTAACCAAAAATACACAAACCCAATCACAAAGAAGCCTTGAGGTCAGGTTTCTAAGCAGGGTAGTTACTATTACGTAATTAGAAATAAAATATCAATTAACTAGGTTAGTTGACCGCAAACACATAATACAATACAGTATCAAATTCGTAACACCGAATCAATCTTGACTTTATGTCTAAGGTAAAGTAAATAAAGCTTTTCTCCAAGGTTATCAATATTAGATAAGCCCGCAGCCCGCGCAGAATTCATATTAACCACAGAACAGGGAAAAATAAGTAGAATTGCTAAGTAGGCGTGGTATGCCTGTCACTATTGAGTGATATTTTCCTTAACCCATCACAGTAGACATGGGTAACTCAGCGAAATTCCCCGCGCTAACTCAGCAACTCAGGCGCAGTGAAGTGCGACGGCTCCTTGAGTCAACTCAAAATTGCGCCGCGACGCAACGAAATGGGACGCGCAAAGCGAGCAGTGAAACCTCCGAAACGCACACAACTCCACGCTCATAGTTCACTCACTGAGTGAGTACTGCGCCGTGCGCCGACACATTATGAATGAGTGAGCTGACTCACCCTGCGCAGTGAAGCGTGCCGACGCAATTGCGCGGCGCAGCGCAGTGTTACACATGTCTACATCACACTTCACAGTCGTGTCATAACACTGCGATGAGTCGGTCGTGTCATAAAATTACTTTTTTTCGTAAATATGCCGTACAAATAGAACATATTTTAGAGTGTAAGAATGATAGCAGAAGGAAAAGTCTTAGTAACGGAGGTGTTCGTTAGGTCGAATGTTTTTATCGATATACAACGCGTCAGTAATAATTTTATAAAATATTAAAATTTATCATTTTTATTTTTAATAGCACGATAGTTAAATCGCAGTCCTAAATACCTTAATTAATAAATTATTAAAAAAATCGAAAGTCTTACTTCTTCTGTTCTGTGATATGTGATATTAACACGTTTATAGCGGGTTTTGGAAATGCAGGAATTCCATGAGCTCTGCCTATCCCAATGATATCCCAATGTCCCGGAAATAGGTGTGATGTATATGTACATATGTATATATAGTATTACGGATTTTTTATAGATCTTACGGCCGAATTCTCGAACGCTAATCAACATTAAGGTGTACTTAAAAGTATCTCTAACTCTTTCATTACGAAGGTAAAATGAAAGACAGAAACATTTTAAGAAGCCCTCAAATTTTGATTATCGTTTGAGTATTCCGCAGTTAGAGTATTATTGTTGTAGTGCAACACTTTCACGCAATCTAAACCGTTTTGTATAAGCATGCCAATAAAGCCTCCAAACGACACCTATTTAGAAATATTATAATTTCAAACTCAAAACTAAATACGTAATGTTATTAAAATAAAATAGTATTTTGTAAGTACCAAGGACAGTGTTGATTTGTAGCGGAATATTTTTTTCAAAATGGCTTAGTAGTACATATATTACTTTTATTATTATCACATATATGAAAGTGAATGTTGGAAGAAAAAACATGAATGTTCGATAAATGCTCTGAAACTCTGAAAGATAGAATAAGAAATAGCGAAATTCGGGAGCGGCGTTGTGGAGTAAAAGACGATGTAGTGACGAGTTGAGATGTTGATTTGGTTTGGGCACGAAGAAAGGATGGATAAATGTAGAAACGAAAAAAATGTATGAAACTGGTGTGAGTGAGAGAGTCGGGAGTTGTCGACCTAGGCGAACGTATCTCAATCAGATCGGAGACATTCTTCAAAAGGGCCAGGTCAAAAGTATTCGAAACCGACGAGTATGTATGACAGCATTGATGAAAGTGGAAGAAGCAAAAGTGGTATGCAAGGATCGCATATGGAATTCTGTAATTTCTGCCTACCCCAATGGGAAAGAGGCGTGATGAATATGTATGTATTATATTAATTACCCCAATAAAAAACTTAAGTACAATTTAGATGGATTATCATTTATATTAAGTAGGAGATCAAAATGCTTAGACTATTATCGCATCTTAAACACCTCTGTTTGTAATATTATTATCCAAAGTGGGGGGATATCATCGTCATGTGGTATAAAATATATATTAATAACTCGCTACATGCTTATTACTTGCGCTACCCATACACAGCATTGGCACAGACATTGGTCTATGACATTAAAGTAATTTAATAATTATTATTATCGTTATACACCACGCTTGCAAATATAAATTATAGTATTTATGCAATTTATTTCAATTAGTGATTTCGATTCCAAGCAATCATTTATTTGTTAATCTGAAACTCAAAATTGTTAATTGAGTTTGCAATTTTTCACGGGCGCGTTCGGTCTAACACCAGCCGTACGCATCGATGGGTGGTGGGTTCGAATTCCACTGGGACGATATGTTTAAAATTTTCTGTAAACATGTCTTTGTGGGAGGAATATAGAAATATCGACCGGTTAATGAACCGTTTATAGTTGGAAAAACCGTGAAGCATGGACCTAAAAAAAGAGCGGACACCACCTCTCGTTACAATAACTGAAGCACCCCTAGGAAGCCAGCTCGCTAATACAAACACGCCGGCACGCACACATTCACACCATAGGAAGCCGATCGCTCGCCATTACGCTCCCAACCGCCTGCGCGTGATGTTATATGACGAAAAATAAAAGATGCCGTTCTACTTGGTGAAAAGTTGTAGAAACCATAATGGTTCCATTAAAGAAAGTCAGGGAATCACCTTTCATAAGTAAGCAAGTTATTTATTTACCATAATTCTCGTTTATACTTCAATATAATTTAGCAAAACGCAACCAAACAGTGTTGTCAGTAATTTAAATTTGCAAATTACCTTAAACGTAGGAGTTAAATTAATTTTATCTTAATGTACTTAGCACCGTGTAAATTTATTATAATATTATATAGATATTTTTTCATTAAAAATATTTATAGATTGATCGAATATTTTTTAAACTTAAAATATAATATTGATCAAATTGTATTTATTAGGAGATCAATATATATAAAAGGCATACTTGATATAAAAACCATCAATTGTCAAAAAAGACAAATATCTAAATAAGAAGATCAAATATTATTTTGTTATACCAAATTTTATTGAGTATAAATAAAAGTTAAAAAATAATTATCATGTTACCTTGAGCTTGAATGCAGTTCATGTATAAATAATACAAACGCAATAATGAATATAAAGAATAAACATAAAATACATCATTTATTTTAAAAGTGCTCATTTGTATAAAATCAATTTGATTTTAGAGTATTACGTTGCCTTTTTGTAATCTATACATGTACAATATATATATATATAATAATAAAAGAGTAGGATCGAAATTACGCTTCACTAAATATTTTTACCAGAAATTAAGAGGGGTGATAAAAGAAGGGTAGCAGAATGCATAAATGCAATTTTTAAGATTCTTGTCTGTCTGTCTGTCTGTTTGTTCACGCTAATCTCCGAAGATACTGAACCGATTTTAATTTATACAATTATATTAAGCAAAGTCCAGGGCAACATATAGGCTTTGTTTCATCGAAATCGGTTGTCGGAAAAAAAAGTTATCATTATTTAAATATTATTTTAAAGGCATCATTTCAACAAATTGCAATGAAAACTGACTCGCGTTGAGTTTTTTCGAATTGTCAGATGTCAATCACAGTTTGATATGTAAATGAAATAGTTTGATAATTTCGCCGTTTTCGATATGTGTTCGTGGATATACGGTCGTACTACGTAATTTCAGATGCGAGTTCGAATCATCACTCAGGGAAATATTTTTTTGTATTTATTTTTTTATATTTTTAAAAGAACTAATATTGAAAATAGAAAATGTATTATTGAACTATTCTATTATATAAAAATGTATTTCTTATGAGATCGTTTATTTCGCATTTTCATCAATCCTTTCCTTTCCAAGGAAATTAAACAAAAATATCTGAAATTAAAAGTGATCAATTAAATGAAATAAATATAGAGGTGGATATAGTATCTTCCACACTAATTTAATTTATAAAAAAATAAGTATTTGGCCAATATGGCCATACTATTTTTTTCATTCATTTTACGTTGCATTTCTCCATACCTTCATTTTATTCGTATTTAGACATTTTCTTGGCGTTTTTTCCATGTGTCGCAAGTATTTTCAAACACCCGTACAATTTTCGTGCATATATTTAAGCCGGAAAATGCATTGAATCCAATCTTCGACTGAACTCTGATTAGTGGAAAAAAGACACATATCTGCATTTTGGTGACGTAAAATTCGATTGATATGCATCTCCCTAGAGTTTCTTTAAAGTCAGGTTCATTTTTTCAATTACCATGGTATTTCTTTTGAATTTCAAATCATCATTTGAACCCCAACCTCAACCACCATTAAACATGTTGATAATATGATGCAAAAGCAACCGCCAATGACTACTCTGATAGCTCTTTCCGCAAGAAATCACCAAGTACAGAGGATGGAAGATATATAATATGAAGAAAGCTTGCTCAAAAGTTCAGCATAAAGTGATCCCCACGCGAACGAAGTCGCGGGCATCAGCTAGTTTATAATAAAATCCAAGTTCCGAGGTCACCACACCTTAAAATTGGGTATATTTTTTCCATCTGGCAATAATTTATACACTCACACATAGTTCGCCGCCGCCATTGTGGTGCTTCAAATATTTCTTAGCGACGTTCTGTCCGCTCTTTTTTTTAGGTCCATGCCGTGAAGTGCATATTGCGCGTTTCGGTTTCCGAATGCTCGAAATAAAAAAGTAGGTCGACAGTGTATCATTGACTAATGTTCTGTGGCTGAGGTATCACCTACCATCAAGTGAACCTCATGCTCGTCTGTCGATATCTAACATAAAAAAAAATTAAATCTCTGAGGTTTCGTATTAGAAAAAGATAAATAGTTTCCACATATTCGATGTTCCAATAGTTCGATCTTAGACATTTGTACATGAAGGAGCTGGATGACCTTCGGACTTAATTGTATGACACTCGGCGGTATAATATAATTCGGTTTACTGATGATCAGTTGCGGATTTACTAGCAGGCTGTGCTTAGAGCGGCAGATTTTAGGGGCGGAAAGATTTTGGGGGCCAATTTTCTTTTCACATGTCTTATAGAAATCAAAAAGAATTCTATAAAAGGTTTTGATGATGTCTTACAGATATTTTACCGATCTCTTCCCTTTCATTGTTCATTCAACGGTATATCAAACTTCTATATCCAAAGAACCCAGTTCACCGCCCCGAACCAGTAATCGGAGTCTATGTACATATAAATTTAAAAAATCGTAGAAAGGGGGCAGCCTATATCTTACATTAGCATTTACAATACTCTTCGATAATACGTATATTATGTTCTAACAGAAAATAATTATTAATGAAGAAACGCACGATCACACTAATTTAGGAGCTATTTGACGGAGCGCTGACGGCTTCTTCCAAGATTCCTCACATTGTTCATTGCCTCGCTCACATCACTAGATTGGTAGAGACAGCCAATCTTGACATAGATAAAGTTAATTTGATGAAAGCGCGCCGTCATACGTAAGTATTATTTTAAGAAAGTTCATTGAAAATAAGAAATAATAAAAATCGGTACAGAATAACACTATAACTTAGTATTTTTATATCTTTATATGTTTTATTACGGCTATGCTCCTAGGTTAGTGTAGAATAATCGTTTAACTGTCATTTGTAACATAGTTCCTATGAATAAACATTTATCTTGTATATATCTGTCTAGAATGTTATTAAGTCTGAATTATATTAATTGTATGTATAAATGGTGGTATTGGGAGCTACAATTAATAAATGTTTGTACTGTATGTATATATGTATGTGTGTGTAGAACAAAAGGAGAGTCATTTTTAGTTTTCTTTCACCTGATAAAGCGCGGAATCTACTCGACACAGCAATGATACATAATAGAATTCTGCAGGACCTAAAACATAATCTGCAACTTGTTACGTCGAACGCAATTTGATATTATCCTTGTGTAAGTTTGCTGCAATAAATGTTATTACTTTAACTATTACGTGTTCTGCATCCGATACAAAATGTCCTATGCAGAACCAAGGTCAGTGTTGTAACGCCATGTGACCGCCATTCGTATTCAGTTGATCAGGTTAAAAAACAACCGTTAGACGAATAAATTCGATTATCTATCTTTTGCAAAACAACGAGGTGTTTCAAGGATATAGATTAAAGACAGTGTTCATGAGTGGAATCGGTGATTCTTAACTCTATTTTAATTCTATTTATTTTAAAATTTCTGAACAGTCAAGTTTCAGTCCAAAAAAACCCTTATAAGTTTCCGTAAACATTGAAATGTCAGAGCTAAATGTTACTTAATGGGAATAAAAAAAACACATTGGAAAACCTCAGAATACGGAATACTAAAGTAGTTTCCCTTACATATCTTTAGTATTTTGATAATAACCTACTTATACTAAACTGGTAAATAGCAATTAGAGACAAAAAATACTTTTTAATTTCATTTTAGGTAAGTTTTGTTTTGTTACTGACATATCGAGTGAAGATAAGTTGCTAGGATACGTCTCTAAGCTTGGTGTGCTTGACTTTCAACTTACATTCGTTCTCATTTGGTTCATCAAAATATCTCGGGTGGATGGTTATAAACATCCAGAACCATTATACACTTGGCTTGATGTGTTCCTTCGGAAAGATGTTTGAATACTGCATATTCTGTGCTTATTAGGTATTTAAAATCCAGCAACGCAAGTGCGTGTTTCAAATTCTTCTCTTCTAAATATAAGAATACTACTCGAAAATAGTGGGACACAGTCATATACGAGTATATAATAAAAAAAATAGATATCGACGAATTTAATGTGTGATCTGACCTCACCTAACAATAACGATTATAGTTAACATTTAGTGTATTAATATGTTTTTATGTGAAAGCAAAAATTCGAACCGTTTATAGCGATCTATATCGCTTAGTATAAATAAATTTACAATATAAAAATATAGATATGACGGGCTCGTTGGCGCGTTCGGTAGAACACCTGCCGTGCGCATCGATGGGTCGTGGGTTCGAATCCCAGCGGGACGACATGTTTATAATTTTCTGTAAGCATGTTTTCCCCACGTCTGGTAACTTCGAGCATTGATCGGGTGGGAGGGATATCGAAATTCCAACCGGGTAACGAACCACAGTTCATAGATGGAAAAACCATGAAGTGCATATTGCGCGTTTCGGTTTCAGTCTATGGATTTCCGAATGCTCGAAGTAAAAATTAGGTCGACAGCGCATCATTGACTGATGTGCTGTCATGTGGCTTAGGAGGTATCACCTACCATCAAGTGAACCTCATGCTCGTCTGTCGATATCTGACATAAAAAAATATAGAAACGAATTAAAGATAAATAGCTGAAGACATATTTTGTGCATTTATGAAAGTTGAAGAAGCGAAAGTGGTATGTAAGGATCGAACATATGGAATTCCGTGATCTCTGCCTACCCCAACAGGAAAGTGCGATGTATATATTTTGAATAATTTTATAAACAGCGAAAAGTCTGATATTTAATATTTTTAAGGTTTATAAAAATGGATTTTAGCCAAAAGTGGCTGTAAGAGGCTAAACACATCTTTTTACACTTTATTGCATTAGAAACTTTGAATGTCCACTAGATGCTATTGTCGAAATATTATAATAGAAATGCTCATTGCATTTTTATGATAATGCACTCACAAGACGTGATTAAATTTATGAATATTTAATTTTATTATCCTCAACAATTGGTTTTTATGAATATTCAGATTAGAAATTGCTCGTGAGATATTTATTTCCTTACGTAATATTATAATAATCGTTTGTCGAAGAAAACTGAATGCCAAAATATAATTAAGCAAGCCTTTCACGCTATTATAAATTCCGAAAGTGATGCGTTAACAATACAGATTATGATGGAATTTCGTCTAGACATATGGGTAGTTCAGCTGGATTTGACATTTATAATAGGGTGTCTGAATAAGAGTGCACTACCTATTGAAGTTTGTTTTCATGCATGTGGCACCTATGATTATTTCGATAAATAAAAATAGGGCGTTACATAAAAGAAGAAAGTGTTATCATTGTGAAAAATGGAGGAATTCAAATACAAATATTCGTTACAAAAATTCGTTGTAGGAACATGATAATAGAGTTATTGTGGCCTGTGATTTTGTCGAGAAAACTCTCGCGTTTAAATCGATTATCTTTATTTCTTCCGGATCTAACATGACACTTACACTTAAAACTCGACTTTTAATATCAAAAATAGATATATTTGTCGATCGAGATATCGTTTCTATCAAAATTGTCGATGTCGAGATATAATATATCTTACATCTTAGTTCGTCTTCACTTGTCCGCGAGATATCTCGTGGTGGTCATGCTAGGCCGGCAGGACGGCGCCACCTGTCACACCGCCCATGAATCAATCGATTTATTGCATCATCGATTTCAAGACCAAAACATCTCAGAAAATTCTGATGTCAACTGGCCACCAAGATCGTGCGAATTAACGTGCTATTTATTTTTAAATCTTAGCCCACCGCCTCCGTGGTGCAGCGATAAGCAGATTGCGTTTAGCATCGAAGGTCCTGGATTCAAATTCTGCGAAATGAAAAAAATATTATATTAAATATAGGGCATATGATGAGGGTCTGGAGGCCTATTACCAAAACAAAATACGAAGTTTCGGCTGACGGATCGTACATTTTAATATTATGAATCCGATGATCGACACGTCTTTCGCAATAAGACATTATGTATGTCTTTCGTTTGACATTACTATGATAGTAAGAATGATCATAAATAGAATTAAAAAAAAATTCTTAATAAGTTAAAATACGAAGTTGTTTGTTCTTTCGTTTCGATCCGTTCGTTGCGTTCGTTTTTCGTAATAGGCCTACTGATCACTTACTTGCATGTACACAAAAATGATCAGTGTAACACACACACAGAGACACACATACATGGTCGTGGGAATTGTGGTCACATATTTGTGTCAACAATAATGGGTTAAACCTGTCTGGAAAAACCAGCGAATGACCGCGCAGCGCAAATTACGTGTTTTAACTTTTTCCGAATCACACAATTAATTATCAAAAACAAAGATTACTCATATGAACCTTAATCTGCTTTTTCTCTCTAACGATAAGTAAATATTAGATGCCTCTGACTACACAAGAGACTAATTATAATATGTATATATAAGAATATTTTTTTTGATGTAGGTATTTATAGCTCGGCTTAATTCTTTAAGGCGATTACACGATGCAAGATTCGTGGTCTAAACAACACGTAACATTATTGATATGTCATACAAGTTTTGTTTCAATACTTTTCTTGGTTTAAAGAACACATAATATCCGCGTGACATTTTCTTGAGGCCTCTTAAGGCCTATTAACATGCATCGTGTAAATGAGCCTTAAGAGTCGATGGAAATTATAAGATATCTATTTCTCCGTAATAGATTTACTATAAGGCTTGAAGGCTACAGTTGCGTCCAGCCGCTCACTTTACAACGAATGTCAATGGAAGACGCTATTAGTGAGGCACCTTCCTGTGCTAGTGATATCTACACAATAATTTATATGACGTTTGCGTTCCAAAGGGTTGCGATTCGAATCCCGACCGGTTGCTTATAATTTTTTGTCCCAATGTTTTTCTAATCATTTCAAACGGGTAGGAGAATATCGAAATTCCGATTGAGTAACTAAAGGCTATTCATAGATAGATGGACAAAATGGTGAAAGGCATATTGGGTATTTTCTTTTTAGTATAATAATTTAAATAAAATACTGTATACCGGATTTAAACGCGATTTATTATTTATATTATTTATCCCGACGTTTCGGATGCTTTCAGCAACCGTGGTCACGGGGAGACAGGACAGGGATAAATAATTTAAACAATACAAATTATAAATCGCGTTTTAATCCGGTATAGAGTATTTTATTTAAATGTGTGATACTCGCGTTAATAAAAGACAATAGTATAATAATTTCTGATGTTTTATGGCTGTCATGGAATTATATAAATATTTGTTTATTAAAATGTTTATATTGATATTGCGAAGTCTATAAGTTGAGTACTTGATTCGGACACTGGGTGCAATTGTATTAATGTATAGTAGAAAAAATCCCATCTTATAAGCAGAATCTGTATAACTTCTCCTAAAGGCATAGTGGGTAAACATGTGAGACTAATGTAAGATGGTTAACTGTGGTAATGGATACACATTACTCGATTTAACGAACGCAATGTTTATTGAAAATTTAACGAAGCATCTGTAGTATGAAATGCGAGTAAGTGTGATGGAAAATGAAGCCTTGTAATTTTTTTATTAATTATTGTATTGTTAGAGGAAAACGTTGCGTTTGTTGGTGAGAACTCCTCCTCAGATATTCCAATCCTTGGCGATATTAGTTGGTTAAATTGTACATACAGATTACACGTGTCGACAGATAACCAAGAAGGCTTACTTTATACTTCAGCCATATGACATCAATAAATGAGATAATGTTTATACTTCACTACATAGTAGGTATAAAACAAAGTCGCTTTCTCTGTCCCTTTGTATGCTTAAACCTTTGAAACTACGCAACGGATTTTGATGCGATTTTTTTTAATAGATAGAGTGATTCAAGAGGAAGGTTTATATGTATAATAATAACAGTTTTTCTGTAGTGTATTTAGTATCAGCATTGCACCGGTGCGAAGCCGGGGCGGGTCTAGCGACCTATATCTATAAATATAAAAGGACAAAATAATATAGCTTCGGTGGCATATGGTGATTGTGAATTTCTGATTATTTTAGTAATTAGCAAAATGCACTCAACATGACATAGATGTTTTTTCCATCTATGAGCCCAGTCGGAATTTTTATATTAATGGTGTCACTCATCAACATTAATATGGATGATGTTAGGTTAGATGTAGAGATTTTAACACGTCATCCCGTTAGGATTCGAACAAGCAACTCAACACTTGACATAATATTAGGAAATGCCATTATCGTAACTATACAATGTCATATCTATTATTTTAAAATGATCATAATGAATGCACGCATAGACTGAGAATAGGCTTTTCTTTACTAAACATGTCGTCAGCAGTGGCGGAAAATTTGGGGACCGTCGAGAAGAAATCTAGAAGACATCTTGCCGATGTTCTTCCCTTTCATTGTACATTCAACGGTACAACAAACTTCTATATTCTGTAGCAAAAAAACCCAGTTCGCCCCCTCGATTCAGTTACTAGCCTCTATATACAATACATAAATTTAGGAAATAATAATTGCAGAGAAAAAGGTGGTAAAAATTTACATTTAAATTAACAGGTACCATGGAAATGTCTAAATACGCGACTGGCTCCCATTTAGATTGCATCATCGCTTTGGTCAAACGCTTACTTATTTTTCATAATAAGAAATAGAACTATAACCCATAAACTACGGTTCTTTGAACTATGGCATACATTTTAACTTTTATCTTAACCACAATTTCAAAAATTTGAACTCACATGATAATTGCTGGCAATGATGATGCAACATGCATTTTCGACACTAGACATTAATTTTAGACATTAGTGTGCAGAAATGCTTTCAAAATATGAAGATTTTTATGAATTTTGAAGAATATGTAGCAATTATTCAGTTATATATTATTATTATAAATGGATATTATTAGTCTTAATATTAGCAGAACCAAGACTTGTTCTATGATGTTGAAGGTACCTCTACGTTTGCACTAAGATGGATTCTTGGACTTTGTCTCGAACGTTTGAAGTGTATGATGAAATGGCACCTCGAAAACTTACCTATGTGTCTTGAAAATAATAATAAACATAAAATTATGTTTACACATACATTATCCATAGTTTTTAATAAATATTGGTAAATGAATAAAGTGTTTACCTTCCCAACATGGTACAATTTTCGACTTAAATCAGTCTGAGTGGCAGTTTTTGTAGTACCATCACCTACATTAATGTAAGGTGTTGAGTTACCTAACAATAAAAGTACTGCATTGAACTCTTCACCTTGCGCGTCCTTCTAACGTCAATACATTTATAGTTGGATATTACGTTCGCACCTTACAAATGAGTTATACCATCCATAAATCTATCGCTAAAATAAATCATAATTAACCTGTTACCTTCGAGAACTTTTAATATTTATAAAGTAAACACCTTTCACGATCTACTCATTAATAATAAGCTTAGAAGATCACTTAATTTGCTTGCAATATTTTGCCTTTATTACGGACGTAACGAATGCGATACGACAAATTATGATCGTATGATACTAATCGGATTTTATAAAAAATATAGCCTACAAGAAGTGCTTATTCATAAAATTCATTCGAACTCAAGTCTCATTTAGACTCAAATCGAATTTTAGAGAAATCTAGTTTTGTATTCGTTAACCGATATTATTTTGGCAGTAAGTACTCTTTCACAAAATTATAATAAAATAGATGATTTAACGATTTAATATACCGTCTCGGTGGCTCAGTGGTAACAAGTTCGTTTAAAATCGGAGGTATCGGTACGAATCGTGGGGTAACAAAAAATAAAAATCTTTTCGTATAGGCAGGACACAGAAGACTGATTGATCATCTACTTCCCTGTAAATAAATATTAACATTGAAACAGACATCTGCCCCGTGCCCTAATATTTTCGGGGATTAACATTTTAGACACCTCTACGAAACTAGGAATGCTCGAAAAAGGAGGCTCGAGGCAAAATAGATCGACAACACAACATTATTGATTGATTTCCAGCGACTTAGGTCATTTATAATCAAGTTTGCCGTTTAAGGACTAAGTCCGTTTGTTGATCTAACAAAAAGTGCTACCAAACTTGGCTTTTTGCTTTCTTCCGAGATGGTAGCTAATTTATATACAAAAGCTAATAAAATAAAAATGATTTCTCAAATAAAGTTGACTGAAAAATCGGCACTAAATGATTAGTTAAAAATGTGTTCTATAAAATATTTTTAAATTACATATTATTATGATTAATTGCAATTAAGCACTTACCTTGACCTAATACACTGGGTAATTTGCATAAGTATCGGTTTAGCCAAACTATGTTCTTGGCAAATGTTAAGATGGACAGACAGACATGTCACGAGTAGGCCCTAAAGAGGATTACAGATGCGTCTCATTAAAATACAGTATTGACCGAGAATGTAGATCTAGTTTTTGCTGAATGTTGAAGGTAGGTCGAAGTGATTAAAACAAGCTTTTATTTATAGAAATAATCTTCGAAAATTCCAACTATCAGTTTATGGTAACTTAGATACTTCTATCTACAACAGGTAATATATTTTTAAAGATTGAGGTTAAATAAAATACTGTATACCGGATTAAAACGCGATTTATTATTTATATTGTTTAAATTATTTATCCCGACGTTTCGGATGCTTTACAGCAACCGTGGTCACGGGGAGACAGGACCACGGTTGCTGTAAAGCATCCGAAACGTCGGGATAAATAATTTAAACAATATAAATAATAAATCGCGTTTTAATCCGGTATACAGTATTTTATTTAAATGTGTGATACTCGCGTTAATAAAAGACAATATTAGATTGAGGTTAATTTATGGATATATAATAATGGAGTTTAGGAATCAAAATATACTGCATATTTTGATTCCTAGTTCGTTGGCGTTCGTAGAACACCTGCCGTGCACAGCGATGGGTCGCGGGTGCTAATCCCACCCGGACGACATATTTATAATTTTCTGTAAGCATAAGACATATACCAAATTATACCCACGTCTTCGGGCATTGAACGGCTGGGAGGAATATCGAAAAACCACCGTTCATAGATGGAAAAACCGTGAAGTGTATACTGCGCGTTTCGGTTTCAGTCTATGGATTTCCGAATGTTCGAAGAAAAAAGTAAGTCGACGGCGCATCATTGATTTTTAATATCATGCCCACAATATCTAACAAAATTAAACAAAGCAGATTTCTTAAAATACCTCTCGTAAACCACACACCGAGTTAATTAACGCTCGACGAGCGAAAACAGGAAAAAAATTACACGACTCATGATACAGTATTATTTTCTCTATGTCATATAGAACAGGAGTTATTATCGCTAAATAATATAAAAACACGCGAACTATGGTCTTCTATAACCTTTTATGCGGAAGTAAAAGTCAATTGCGATGTTATTACGGCGGCCGGCGCAAGCGCAAATTGATTAGATATTTTTAGGTTCCGTGGTCAAGTGTCAGTCAGAGGTATTACGCGGTCCGGCCTTTTCGATGATGAAGACTTTCTTTTGCTTTTATTATTTGAAGTGAAAACGCAATTGCGTCTTTTATTAAGTACAAACTCTTATTGGTTCGTAGTATTTATTATAACTTAGAAAAAATAGTCATTAGTGTAAGTCAGTGTTTCTTAAACTATGGTACGCGAACGAATAGTAATATTATAAATATCACCAAAAGTCTCGTTCACTTAGCACGCTGCACGGCAAACATGCGCCAGTAGCCGGCAAAAACGAGCACCAACCTTCACATTGACGTATTTTTTATGAAAAGATATTGTTTTTCTATTTGTAGTGAGTACTATAATAAATGATCCGATAATTATTAAGGGGGTTGACAATGTCAGTCCGCTTGCTTGATTTCCTAGGGATCCGTGGCCTAAAAAATGTTGGAAGCTGGAAACATTAATTATCATGCATTCGGACATTCATAGACTGAAAACAAAACGCTCATTATGTTTAACAGCTTCGTTCTTCAGCGATTTAGTGTTAACATATTGTAGTCGTGCCTCCACGCTACAGCCTTGCACGGATTTTTTAGATTATTTCAATTTAAAGTATTATTTTGACTAATATGTCAATGGTACAGTAGGTCCATTGACATTTTTCCGGTTAGCCCCTACTTTGTGTGCCGCTGGGGGGGACAGCTCGCCTCTGTCAGCTGGCGCGCGATTTTGCTTCACTTTGTGTTTCCGTGCTCAAGCCTTCGCACGCCTACCTAAGCACCTACAAAATAACTTGGATATTATGGGAAACAACTGAAGAAGAAATTCGAAGAAAATTTAAGGACATTGGATGGATTGGATGGATTGGATGGATAAAAAGTTTTATAAAAACTCTGAAACAAAGGGCGAAAACAATACCATAACTGGTATGTTTATGTATTTTTCCTATTTACTAGGAAATTTATCATGTGACGCATGTAGCCATATACGAGCTATAATACTTGTCACAAAAAATTATTGACATATGTAGACATGTACGATCTACAACCGTCACAATTTTTGGCTAAAACAGACATGTACGATCTGTGAATACAGCCACATCATTTATACACTGCTAAGTGTTACATTATTATTATGGTTGCACACCAGCTACCTAAACAATATTAAATTTTAATGTCGATCAACTCCGATTGCCTCCATTCAACAAGACCGGAACCGGAAGTGGAAATATTAGATGAAGGAGTTTTGTCGACGTCAAAAACGCTTGTACCGCTTGCTTTACCAAGCGCATCATCGTGGGTTGTAAGCAATAGCTTCCACGATAATGGCCACCGAGAACAGACGAAGTCGCCAATACCAAGCTCGACTTAACTGGACTTAAGGTCCTATGTGCCCTAAACGGGGTAAAGGGCACCCAGAGTGTTCCGCCAGCCCGCTCGGTCTTGAGCTACCCTCTTTACTTAGCTCCAAGTCTTCCGAATGGCCTTCGCCTCTGCAATGACAGTCGGTCGCCAAGTAAGTTAAGGACGACCATGCTTTCGTTTTCGTCTCGAGCAATCAAGCCACAATTAAACACCAGTATGGCTATAAACGAAGGGAAGGAGCCTGTCGAGGTACAACTGGAAATAATATTGTGATTTTACTCGAGAATGCGCCTAAACTGGAATATCTCTGAATCCTTGGTTCGTCTTTTCATAAAGATATTGCAGGCCAATGGAAGGAAATCCTTTTAAAAGGATGGAACATAGACTTAAAAATTTATATGTAGATTCACGGGTATTTATACCCGCGCAATTGTCGACCTCCTTATGGCGCTAAAAATAAATCCAGAGGCTAATACTGCAATAACAGAAAACATCTCTAAATGACTCTTCCTTTTGTTTCAAATACAGACAAAACAATCGTTTCATTGGGAAATGATCTATGCGCCATCGGTGACATACTTAATTTTATTGTGACGAATGAAACGTCAAAAGTATTAAAACTATTAAGCGACACTTGTCGATCAGTCTGCGATCTTCACTATAGTAAGCAGAGGGAAATAATAACCGCGAGCATTAAATCGAATCTACCAGAATAATATCTCTTACTAGTCTGTGACCAGAATGTTACTGGTTGATTCTAGAAGAGACAAGTATATTTTAAAAACTTGTAAAAAGTCAAAATCACAAAAACCAATACAGCCTTCCGCTGATGAACTTAAACCAAAACTATGTATATTTTGTACAGAGACAAATTCAATAAGGTAATTTAAACTCCTAGTGCGTCCATCGCAAGATAGACATCAAACCAACAACCATAGTTGTACAAAATCGGTTTCCGCCAGCAACGAGCAGAAATGCCTACTTTTTTATACCTTTATTTATTGTCTACGTTTAAATACTTTTTTAAGGGATGCCCAAGATCCCATTATATTAAAATGGATCAAAGGATATGAAATACCATTGATAAGGAGACCACAATAATATTCGGTACCTGTCAATTATAGGCACTCTAAAAGTGAAGAAATTTACTCTAAGTGTAAAGCTAGTAGTAGAATATATCTCCATGTCAACATGTTAATAATGAATACTTGTCAAAGATCTTAGAATAATTATGCTTATTCTAATTGAAAGATACTTTTTGAGCCTAACCCAAAAGGGTTTTTATTGAATTTAAAAAACTAAAATACATTTATAGGTCCCATTTTAAAAATGGAAGACTGACTGCCTCGAGACTTATACAGACATAAATGGCAAATATTAATTTAAAAGTGGCTTATTGACCCCAATTCATGAATCACATAAAAATATTTTCGATTCAAGTTTAATAGAAACCTCAAAGAATTTAATTGTTTACCATTCGGTTCTCATCACCATTTATTTTAACTTAAATTCGAAAACCAGTGCTTACGAGTATTTACGATTTAATGAAATTACTTCAGTATTTACTGAAGTGAATTATTAAATTTAAATGATATGATTTTTCTGTATAAGTACCTACAACATAGTTTACACTCAAAAGTGTAAACGAAACTTAGCACAGTTGCTCCTAAAAATCTTGGATTCATAATTAATTATAGCAAAAGCTGTGCTTCCCCAAACTGGCAGTGTAAGTTTTCAGATTTTATTTTGATTAAAATAATGCATATGATATAATTATTAAAAATCCAATAATTAAGTGACAAAAAACTAAAATACAACAAAAAATACAATCATTTTCTACACAAAGAAAATGAAAACTTAGGGAATTTGCAAGTTTTCTTGGCCTTTTAGTTTTAGCTTGCCCAGGTATTCAATATTCTTGGCTGTATCAAAAATCCTAAGTATGACAAATACCATATTAGTATGATCCTTAAGTATTCAAGATTCTGGAAGGAGAATTCAATTCTATTGAATATTAAGGAAATACAAGATAATAATTTTTGCACTTAAATGTTTTGTAAGAGAATCGACACATACATAATAATATATGTATATGTATGGATAGATAATGCAAACTATTATTTTAGATTATAATATATAAATATATAATAGATATTAATTAGAAGTGTGTATTATAACCATCTTAATGAAATTTTTAGACATATGGAAATCGTGTGAAAATCACCATCATCATAATATTTGCCAAGAGGCATATAAGAATATTAATACAAAGGATAACATGGAACTCAAGTCAATGCTGAGGTTCAATAGATCATAAGTTATTTTTTACCTAGTAGGTATTTAAATTTAGAAAGGTCATACCTATTGCTAAATAGAAAATATTGTTGGAGCATAAAAAAAAAAAAAAAAAAATTGTAAAAAATTAAATCAAATTTACTTAAGAATGTTATACGTTCTAATACATAAATTTCAGGATTTTGAAATTAACACCCATTTAGATCTCAATTCTTTTGTCGATGACGTTGATAACCTTATGGAACTTGGCTCTCGTTTTCACATTTACATTTTAAATGGGGTATATTTATTCTTTGTACATACATTTATTATTATTATTTAAAAGGAATCTACTTATATTAGACCGCTAAGTCAGTGACACAAACTTCTCCTTGTACTTCACAAGTGAAAGTTTGTATCATTATCGGTTTTATAAATTTTATAGTTATCAAAACCATAACAGTAAGTCAACTTTATAAGTTTTATAAATATAATTAAGGATATAACAACCTTTCATCCCACTGTAAAGAAAATAAATAATTGCTCTTATAGGTAATTTTGAAAGACGCTAAGTATCTAATAAAATCGATTGATTGGATTATATTTAAAATCCAAAAATTCAGTTTTCTGATTTGAGTTCCTTTGTATACACACAATTAATTAGCTTGTGGCCAAATTTGGACTTCTAGGTCATCTGGAAGTGGATAAGATTTTTATACTATATCTCAGTCTGAAAAAATACAAGTTTTGGGCGTTAAAATCTATTTATAATAGATTAAACGGCTATCCGTTTGAGGTATGTTTATGATATTTAGGTTACTAGTTTATATAGGATATAGGATCTCAATATGTAAGTTCATGTTAAATAGATTTTGAGCATTTGATGAAGATGTCAAAAGTGATTTCTAATGGTTTTTGAAATAATACACACGGTGCTGTTCGCCAGTTCTTTTTTCTCGAACTTGGCTTTACACGCTGCCGCGTCTCGGGATGCAATCGCCTCGCGTTATCATAACCCATTACTACCGATTTGATAAAAACCTCAAAAATCCAATGGGACTTAACCTGTTCCGCATTGACCTTAATATGATTCTAGAACTGAAATATGTGCTGCCAGGCACTTACAAACATAAATAAATAAAACTTACGTTCTACATACCAATGCAGATAATTTATTGATTAGTCATAAACAACTTTAAAGTTTCCTTACAAATAAATAGCATTAGATTAAAGATTACTCTTAGCCATAGCAATATCATCGCACATAAACCTGGCCATGCAGTACCATCCCACAATAAGACTAACAGACTTGAAATCAGTATTGATATCATAAGAAAGACTGCTGGATCGTCAGTCTTGTTTAACATTTGTAAAATTTTACAGTAAATATATGTACAACAGAAATCTCTCTTCTGAATATACTTCATGATTATTACAATAGATATGCAGTAGATTTTAAATACTTAACTACAGATTTCAGTTTCAAAATAGTAAACTAAAAGTATTTTATTACACATCTACTCTGAACATCCTACAATATGTTAACACTAAATCGCTGAAGAACGAAGCTGTTAAACATAATTGAAAATCAAACGAACTTGCAAAGTGAAGTTCGATTGAAATTATGTGAACAGCTTCGTTCGAAGCGATTTATATAAACCCTCCCTTTAACATAATCACGTACGCGTCGTCAAAAAATAAAATATAAATGTGTTTATACATGTTATGTAAAATTAACCCAACCCTATGTAATAAAATACAAATAAGGCTGTAAACAAAACAATCCATCCAATCCATCCAATGTCCTTAAATTTTCTTCGAATTTCTTCTTCAGTTGTTTCCCATAATATCCAAGTTATTTTGTAGGTGCTTAGGTAGGCGTGCGAAGGCTTGAGCACGGAAACACAAAGTGAAGCAAAATCGCGCGCCAGCTGACAGAGGCGAGCTGTCCCCCCCAGCGGCACACAAAGTAGGGGCTAACCGGAAAAATGTCAATGGACCTACTGTACCATTGACATATTAGTCAAAATAATACTTTAAATTGAAATAATCTAAAAAATCCGTGCAAGGCTGTAGCGTGGAGGCACGACTACAATATGTTAACACTAAATCGCTTCGAACGAAGCTGTTCACATAATTTCAATCGAACTTCACTTTGCAAGTTCGTTTGATTTTCAATTATACACCATACTTCGCACCCATTCAACTACGTCGGTGCTTCCGTGACCCGAGAGGAAATTCGATAATTCTACTCCGTTGAATGCCCGAAGTGATCAAAACAGCGACGGGATATGAATCCGCGTCCTATTAAAACGCTCCTTACTTGTTGTATCCAATGAGATCGACAGGTGTCAAAATTTTTGAATACGCACATTTCTACTTCTAGTAATAATCATATGAAAATAAATGCTAACTTGCCGTCCTTCTCCCTACAACAAAAATACGTCGTGATAGAAATCGTTTTTAATGTCCTGTGAAATTTATACCTTGTATATTGTTGTAGCATTGAAGTTCTCAAAGGTTATATTATGTTGTAATTTTAATAATAATTGTTTATGTACCCAATGTAAACATTGCTTAAATTTTATGGGAAAATTCTTAATTTTCCAAGAGTGTTGTAATTGTTATATAAATAATTAGTGATGCCATTTATTTTTTATTTTTTGTTCGTCTTGTACGACTTTAAAAGGGATGTATCTTTCAAAACGAATTGGAAAGCCATTTGAATTGTTGGTCAATCGTATTTGAAGAAGAACAAGACCAAGAAACTCAGTGTAGTTATTGTGTAAACTTAAATTAAAACTAAACTAAAATGAAGATTCCTGCCTTATGTTCCAGAAGGTCGTGGGGTTGAACCCGCCGGGTCTTATATTCTGTAAGAATTTGGTTCTCCACGTCTAGCCACTTCCAGCATTAAACGAAATATCAAAATTCCGACTGAGTAAGGAACCATAGATATTAAGTAAACCATAATGTGCAGATTGCGTATTTTGGTATCAGGCTATTAATTTTCTAATCCTCAAAGTAAATGATATGATGATAGCCCATCACTTCTGTGACCGACCTACCATCAAGCGATCTTCACGCATGTCTGCCAATATCTGACATTAAAAAAAATATTTAACTCACGAAAGAGACAGTGACCATTATACGATCCGATTGGGAGATTTTAGTGTTCAAAAAGTAAAACCATTTTACTTTCTAAAAATTTTGTTGACCCACTGGATATGAAGAGTCACGGGGACACGCATTCACAGTCTACACTGTTATCAGGCTTATCTTGCTGGCTTTGTAAACGTTTCGTGTTTGTGTTCTTAATGAGGCTCCGTGTTGTGGCCGTGTGCCAAATAATTTGCCTAAACAATTTATTAATTGAGACTGAGTATGGAAATGATTTTATTAAAATGTCAGTTACACTCTTCAGGAACGAGTTAACCTTAAATAATAAAAATAATAAACGACTCTCTTTCTGAAGGCCGACAACGCATCTGAGACTTTCAAGTCGTAGATGTCCATGGGCGGTGGTGATTACTTACCATCAGGTAACCCACCTGCTCGGTTGTCTGCTCTGAAATAAAAAATAAAAAAATAAAATTAATAAGAGGGCGTCTGAACGTAATACGTAAGGCAGTGGGAACATACAACAAATAAATAAAATAAAGTACTAGGTGCATCCATTTCTATCTATAATGAATAACGATAAGAATATATATATAATTTAGAATTAACAGATGTGTTTCTTTATTATATAGTGTGAAGATAGATATTATGAAGACCACTCAACGTCACAAAAATATAGTCATGTCATCGTTGTGCGTCAGTATGGATGCTTTTTTTGAGTTGAAGTATATATCTATAATCTCAGATTAAATAAATTTATTTAATCTGAGTCTATAATATTATGGATTGTTGCTGTATCTTGTAAAACAACTAAAAGTTAAATCTATGAGCGAACCGACAAAAGTAGGATTATTTTATATACACCGTGTTGCCTCTGAACTGCTTTTTATACTTCTTACTCACAGATGAACGTGAGGCGTTCACCACATATAAACCACAAATCAGCCACAGGAAAATGCGAATCAATGCGCTGTAACCTATTTTCTTTTTATGTATTACGTGTTCGGAATTCTGCAAGTCAGGTAAATTTATGTTTACTTAACAAATACAGGATTGTTTTTCGTTAGAAGATATTATAGACGCGCGTGGCGTCACGTAAGCACGTGAGGAACACTTTCCCGTTTCACCGCAGAATCCTTTTAGCGTTCGCCGGAGCGGTTGGACAAGTTATTAGTGGTACGCGATATTATACAAATTATAATTTGAAAAAATTCGTGGTATCATCGCCCTCTAATATGTAGGGGTGTTAGGTTGGGTGTACCTACCTGCTTTCCGATGGTTCTATTCTCTAATGGTTCTATTTCCGCCGGAGAGACTTGCTTATAACTTGTTTCCCCTACATTTGGTCACTTTAGGCATTAAACAGGTGGGAAGAATATCGGAATTCCGATCGAATAACGTACCGTTCGTGAAGTGCATATTGCGTTTCGGTTTTAGCCTATGCATTTCCGCACGCTTGAAACAAAAATTTTGTCGACTGCGTATCATTGAGTGATATTCTATGGCTGAGGTATCGATATCTAACGAAAATATATAATTAGAATGGATCAACTTAAATATACAAGAAAAATATCTAAAATTCAAACGAATGCGCCTTTATTTTCCAGTAAATAACTGAAAAATAAGTACCTATATGTTTTAAAAAATCAGTTTTTGCTAAGTAGAAGAATATAGCGTAGTTTTTAATATAGTTGATTAATGATTGTATATATATCTAAATGAAAATGTGGCGCTTATAACTTGAGGCTCATATCGGATATTTGCGTAATTCACACGGAAGCAAGATGAGTGTGACTGACATAATGATTTGACCATTACGAGCAAGTATTTCGCGGAGAAATGCATCATTGGACATCGAGTGTTGTTAATCCTTGTCGAGATTTTAAAACAAACTGTTATAAGTAAATAATAATAATCATAAAAAATAAAAAGCTATATTACTTTAACGTGGATTTGATCCTGTTAATTCTGGCAAGTTTATAATCTTCTGTAAAGATTCTCTCCTACTTCAAGCATTAACTGGCTTTGAGAAATGTTGAAAATCCGGATCTATACTACCCACATAGATCAAAAATTCCATTCGGTTTCAATATATGAATATCTGAATGCTAATTCCGAATGTAAAAAAGGCTCAAGTTTAAAGCCTTGACAATAAATTAACAATAATACATTCACCTATTTAATCACACATAATACATTCGATGTGAATTATTTACTACCTGTTACTGACTACTGTACGTTTTAAGGAAATATTGTAAGGCGGGGTTCACTCTCGCATAAGTTATAAGTTCATGCACTTTTAACGCTTATACAAGATCACTTTCCCAATCTTCCTCCGAGGTGATATTTAAAGCCTTTTTCGACTCCTCCCACAATTGTCTTGTTAGCTCACGATCACTGACCAACCAATGATTAATCCATTTACGACAAAACTTATAATGCATACCACTAACATTCTCCATCTCTGGATCAGATGCTAAAAACGTTATCTCCTTACCGACATCTTCTTTAGGTTGTCCAATAATATTCACAAACAGTTGAGTGATATTGCGAACCAATTCTGGGATATTATTCAATATATCAGTGTCTCGAACTATGAACGGATCAAAAGTATTGGCAGTAACACCGGTGTCCTGTAATATGTTATCCAATTCAGCCGTGAACAACGCGACTGCTAGTTTGGAATTTGCCAACAATTCAACTGAAGAATACCGACCGATATCATTCCAGTGGGTGAAATCCAAATGTCCTATATACATTGACGACGCTGAACTGTTTATAATCCGACTCGGCGCTGAAGCTCTTAACAAAGGGAGCAATAAATATGTGAGAAGAAACGCGCCGAAATAATTCACCTGCATAGTTAGATTGAGTCCATCTTCCGTTAAACGATCGGATAATCCCACAGCACCGGCATTGTTTATAAGGACATCAAGTCTTTCTTGTACCTGTATTTCACTAGTGAAATTTCTCACTGATTTCAATGACGCTAAGTCGACTTGCTTGTAGATTATATTTGTGTTATTTGTAACTTGTTGTATCCGATCCCTGGCTCTGATGAGTTTAGTTTTATTACGACCAGCGATAATAACTCTAGCGCCTCTGTAAGCCATATTCTTAGCAGCTTCGAATCCAATACCTGAACTGCCTCCAGTAATAATTACTGTTTTCCCATCGAGTCTCGTCCTTGTATTACACATTTTGAATACTTTTAACACAATAATTCTGCACTGAGTCGATCGAATTACTGTCAACAAACAGGAAATTAAAGGCCGTAATTAATATGTCAAACATTTGTTATTATTTTTCTGACTAAAAAGGTCTTGTGAAGTACCATTGTTTCTCGAATCCTTATTGGTCGACAACACAATGTAATGTATTGAGATTTGCATATAAAGATATTTCATTAGAACAGTATAGCAATATTAATTACGAGGCTTCGTTCTCGATACTATTTATAAAAAAATATATATATTAAATATTTTAAAATATTTTTTGAAACTTACTAGTTCTAGTTATCTCAAAAACTAAATTATAATTTATTAATTTGTTGTTCCATTTTGTTTTGAACAAACATTTTATAAACATTATTTGTGATAAGTACCTACATGTACCTATTATATTATGTAATTGATCTATATAATTTTATATAAAATATCGAGTTGTGTGTGAGATATAATAGTAAGGTAGGAGAAGGTGACCTTTTATTATTTAAATCTTCCGTCATTTTAAGAATATTTAATACCCATATCAGATCAGAAGCTCATTGAATAAAACGTTTAATAATATCGTTGTAGTATAACAAAGTCGTAATGGTGTGACCCATTATTTTGAAATACGCTGGGCAAATGACATGAAATTAAATAACACATTATAATTTTTTATGTACAAAAATTTCGTGGCAAATATACATATGTCATATCTATATGTTTGATACCTGGGTTAGGTCTCCTGCCATATTAACCATTTAAACTTATTTTTCTAAATAGGTAAATAAAAGGTCTGAATAATTTAAGTATAGGTACTTTATTAAAAGCACAAATCAAAGAAAGCCGTCAGTTTTTATCAGTTCAGCTGCCTTCTCCGCCATGCCGATGATGACGGAGTTAGGGAATAGAGATATTGGCGATGGGAAAACACTTGCATCCATTATACGCAGGCCTTTTACATTTTTTACTCTGAAATACAACAAAATTTAGAATGTGTTAACACCTGTCATACTTTGTAGGCGATATGTGTAATTGTGGGTTGCCGCGATTTGTGAACTTTTCTACCTACATTCGTTCTCTAAAAAACCATGGAAGCAAGCTAAACGTCTGTCCCTATTCTAATATTGTAAAATCTTTATAAAAAATTAATACACAATTAATTTGTATAAATTTACGAGAGTTTCATCCGTGTGCATCTGACATTGACTACAGTAAACAAAAAAAAGACCAAAGTCTGATCACAAGAATGATCATGTTAGGATCGGCGAAACGACAAAAGACGAACTTCCATTTATGGGTACAATCTTCGATTAGTATCTTGCGCGTTGCAGTTTCGTCTATAAACTCAAACTCCAAAAATATCTAAATTCAAAGAAGCTTAAAAATGTAAGCAATTTTTAATCGTCAATTTAAAACTACTCGTACCACCGGTTCGGAATGTTGCATTTACAGTGAAGATACCGGCATGAAACTCGATAATTACTTTTTAAACGACGTCGACATTTATGTATTAAGTTATACGAATCAATTTGTACATTACACATCCGAAAGCTCTATGGAAATAATGAAATCGTCATGATCGTAGAACAACGACGGTTCTGTTTTTTTTAATATTTTAGTTTTATTGTATAAAAATCTTTAAAAAAAAAATCCAGAACAAATAAAAAATTAGAGTTTGATAAAAACAATCAAGTTACTGCCTAGAATAACAGCGGTTCAGCTTTTTCAACGCAGTACAAGAACGCGTATTATACCTTTATTGTACTACGTCGTCCCCTTTTCCTCCCCTCACGGTAATCAGTATAAAGTTAATATTAAAAAGACACCAAACATAATATTGCTTGAACCCGAATAGATTAGCCGTGTTTTAATTATGCATAAAAGACGACTTATCAATCCTTTAAACGCCCTCCTGTAAAGTAGCCGTTTTGCAGATCCGCCGTTGTTCTACGATGATGACGAAATGTCCATCAAGTGGTCTGGACTCTGGAGTCTCACGCACGTCTGTTGATGATACTATGACATTACCTCAAGTGGTTATCAAGGACGTTGCCGGCAGCGCAAGTCCCACCCACGTGGTGGCCGGTCACCGCCACCTCGCGGGTCAAACACGCCAAGTACTCGTCCGGGGGACTTGGCGGCCTCCGGGACTTTACCTTCTCCGTTGTTTGGGACTTCTGGGACTTCAGTCTAGAAAAATGTACATTACATTAAGCAATATTAAAAAAAAACACTAGGCACTTGTAAATTGGCATGTATAATTGAGATAGGTACCGTATTGGTATAATTCCATGCATCATTATTTTATTGCGAGTAAAACTCGCATCTGTTCAGTTTGCACAAGTAGTAATGTTTTACAGCGAACTTGTCAGGGATTTAATGAGGTGAATGAGTTTAAAAAATACTACCAATAGAGATGAATTGGAAATTGAAAAAACTGTTTCAATTTTCTTTCTTTCTTTCTTTCTTTGTGTAAAGATTGTAATGGACTGAGAAACCTAATGAGGTTTTGAATTTATTAGGTTATTATTTGAAAAACGAATGCGTTTTTCAAATAATAAACATTGTCATATTATATTCTTCGATATCTTTCGCATAGATTCGATCGATTTCGTTTGATGATCTGTTATTGAATAGGATAAAAAGAAGTATTTAAGCCTGTATACTTCCTGCGTCTCCTCTGCAGACCGAGCTGCTCTTGGCTGGAGTACCTCCAGAAGCTCAGGCACCTTTCGATCCTTGGCCAATGGATCTTGGCACCGATATCCTTAAACGGCTTGGTGGAGATCAGCCTCTCTGCACGCCTAAGTGCTGCAAAATGCTTTATTATAGACCAAGATAAATAATTTTTTTTTACATGCCTGGCCAGATCGTTATATATGTAGGGTTTTTTCCGATGCACCTAAGTCATATTTCTCAAATTAGGTGATAGCGCTCTCTTGGCAGTACTAGAAGTCTTGGGTAAAAGATACAGAGATTTAAACCAGTTTCACCTCATGGGTGAATTCAGAATAAAAAGTTTTAATTGAAAAAAAAACTGCATGAAATAATTACCAAATTGTAAAATATATTTTGTAAATATTATTGCCTGGTCTCAGTGTTGCCAACTTGGGGGATGATTTTAGAGGAAATATTTTAGACATATTTTGTGGGGGATTTTTTTAGAGGAATTCTCTCCATCTTACTCTGTAAAATTTTCAATTCATCTCTCAAACAGGATGCTTATTTGGAACAAGATTTTTTAGGAAAATATAGGTGATCTCAAGTTGGCGTTATCGGCAACGGGGTCAGGAGGAAACGGGGGGGATTTCGAGATGGGGGGTGTGCTTCTAAGAGGTTGGCAACACCAAACATTGGTCTCCCAAAGTTCACGGTTTACCTTTAACAATACACTTGACGTCCCAATCCTGGTGCAAATAGTTGGGATTGACCACCACAGGTACCGTGGTACTGGTGTCATGTAGAGTGACGGTCCCGCGGCTGCGCGGCTGAATACAACTCGCGAGGAACACGAAGCCTTCCTTACTCGTGTCGTTGTGGAATGGAAACGTGTCACGAAATACCTTCGTATGAAATTATAAAAAACATGAATAAAATGATCTATGTTTATTTAGAAATAAATTATACAAAATTGAATTCCCGGTAATTTTCTTTACGGGCAAGTAGATGATCAGCCTTCTGTACCCTGTTGAAACAAATTTTTATGAAATCTTGTTTCTTTGGGATTCGAACCTGGAATCGGAGGTGTTTAAGCCAATATGCATCGCGCTTACCACTAATCCACGGAGGCGGTCAAAATACAAAAGTACTTAATCACGAATTAAATGCTAATTTGGGAAACTTAAAGTATGCATCAAAGATAATCCGCACGTGGAAATCGCACACAATACTGATTTTTAACTTTGACCGCTATACAATAAGTGTTACTGTTCTTTAAAAAGTGTTGCCATTGCTCAAGTCATTATTAAAGTTTTATTACTTGTGCGGACTCGAGATGACTTTATAATTATCAAAAATAAACATTACCTGTGGTTTATAATTAGAAAGGTCCCGTAACAATCTCTCGCTTGTGGAGCCCATTGCGAATAGCATGAGCGCTGACATATTCTTGTACTCTATACCGGCTACCGGCGGGAATGATAGGTAACCTACACATAATTAAACATATAGGGCATTTAGAAGTTTTGAACTAGAAATTATTTTATTTAATTGTAGAGTCAACACTTATGTTACAAGTATGTCATTTTCAATCTGAAAAATGAAAATATTTGAGTGGAGATTAAAAACATAAAAGGAATAGTGTAAGCCACACTATCCTTTATAAGATACTGTCAACGCGCCCCGGATTCACACGGGTACAATGTAGATGTACTATATACAAAAAATAGCCTATTTTACTTTCTGATAATGCGACTTTATATTGCTGAAATCGGTCCAGTAGTTTTTGAGTTTATTCCTAACATACAAAAATTCAAAAAATACAAATCTATCCTCTTTATAATATTAGTATAGAATTTTGAATGAATTCGTAGTGATTAAACTTTGATAGCAAATCTTTTATGATATTAACTAGCAGCTAGAAATAGTGACATACCTTTTCCCTTCAAGTAATAATCCCAGGCGGTGAAGAAACTGAAGACCTTGGCGAGTGTGATGCTGACGGGCTTCCGGATGCTCACGTACAGAGGCACGTTGAGGTGGTCGTGGAGGTTCCTACCCACCTGATTGTTCTCTTCCACCGGATTAATCTTCAGCCTGAGAGCATATAACAACGTGGAACGGGAATAATAGAAAATATTTTATTTCTATTTTTTTTCATAATTATATGAGTTGACAGTCGTTTGAGCAGGATGTTAAATTAAAATTGTCTAGAAGTTGTCTATTTACTCGCACTTTGAAGAGACCGAAAAAAGACTACACAGGTAATTGATATTTGAACTTGATGCGGTCGTTGGCGAGTTGGGTATTATTATGCGTTCCGACGGATAGCGTTCGAATCTCGTCGGGATGAAATGTTTATAATCTATAAACATGTTTTCCCTACAGCTGGTCACTCAGTCACTCACTTCAGTCTATGGATTTCTGAATGCTTGAAGTTAAAAATAGGTTGACAGCGCATCAATGACTGATGTTCTATGGCTGAAGTCTCACCTACCATCAAGTGAACCTCACACTCGTCTGTCGATATCTAACATAAAAGAGAAAGTGGGAAAAGAGGCCATCTCTCTTCTCTTGGAATATCAGCGTTAGTATTATAAGCAAAATCTAGGTAGTACGAAATATTAGACGGATTTTGATGTTATTTTTACCGTTTAGTAGCTTAAAAAATAGTGCAAGTTTCACCTTTTAAGCAAGTCCTTTGGTCCGATACCAGATAAGATCATTATTTGAGGTGTTTTGATAGCTCCTGCGCACAGAATGATTTCTTTATTCACAAATATGTTATTCAGGTACTTGTGGTCTTCTAGCACGTATAGTGACGAAGCTACTTTGTCCTCGAATCTAACCTGTAATGGGTATTAAATGTTATTGTAAGGTTTCCTTTCGATATTGACACCGTTAGTGTTTCATGAATAAATTATACTATCAACATTTGTAAGACCAGAGCCTTTGTGTTGCCGGCCTTTAAGATACAAAACGGTCTGATTATTGAGTGCGATATGCATGATTGGGCCTAGCCCTGAGCCCCAGCTAAGATATTATATGCTTATCTTCTCCTTCTTCCTGCCCTGTTCCCTTTTTTTTATTTGTGGTCGGCGCAGTATGTTCTCTTTTTCCATTCTCTCCTTTCACTCACCATATCATCAGTCACACCTTTCAAACACATATAATTCACACAGTCAATCCATGTTTTTTTTGGCCTCTCTCTAAGATATGTTATATGCTTATAGGCCCAAATATTCCGACTGTATAGCAGCTGGACCGTAAGAAATTTAGGATCATTTATATTATTTTTATTTACTTTTTGTATTGTTAATGGCTTTTTAAATAAATTCTACTCATTTAAAGTTACTCTCACGTTCACTTTATGTGTGAAAAGTTGGAACATATATCGATTTATAGTCAGAACAAGATCAGAACCAAACTTTATCCGGATAATTTCGCGCGCATCACACCGTAACTATCTTCATAGACATGCACAATAGTTTACTTGATGTCTTGCAGGTATATGACGTACTCACAGATACAGCCTGGGTCTTCAACATAACGTGCAGATTGGGTCTGTTGAGAGCTGGCTTGAGGTATGCATCGTAAGCTTGATGCCGACGTCCGGAGAGTACCGGGGCAGTTGCGCGCCGGAAAAGTGTATAGCGGTCCTCAAGGCGGGAAGACGCACGTTTAAACACTTTCATTAGTTCGTTCTTGTCGTCTATAAGTTTGAGCTGCATCGGTATCTGGAATCACAAGTGCCTATTTATGTAACAGTTTGGGAAAACTAACTTAAATCTGGTAGTCTGGCATATGTGAGACCTGGGGTCACTGATTGTCTAGTCTAGAAAATTTGCACTTCAATGGTGATATATGAATAGGTTGAACGCCCATCAGTAGTATGAGGCGTAATTTAGATGGTCATCAAAACAGTGAAATATTTTCACACAGCTTTGCCTTAATTTTTTCACAGGCGTTTGTTAAATAAAGATTTTAAGTTACATAAACTCAAATGATGAGTAAAAACGCAAATTTAAAATAACAATCTAATATCCAATTAATATAGTAGATGCTACCACACTTAATATGTGTAAATCTAATAATTTGGTGTGACTGGAAGAGGCAAGAGTGGTCGACCTAGGCGAACGTACCTCGATCAGATCGGAGACGTTCTTCAAAAGGGCCTAGTCAGAAGTACTCAAAAGCGACGAGTGTATAATGAAAGCATTGATGAAAGTGAAAGAAGCAAAAGTGGTTTGCAAGGATTGAAGCATATGGAATTCCGTGATCTCTGCCTACCGCAATGGGAAAGAGGCGTGATGTATATGTTTGTAAGTAAAAATAGCTTTCGAAATTATATGACTAACTGGTAAGTTTAACTTACTTTAGATTCATTGCAGTAACCGCCAGCCACGCATGGTGACTCATATTCGCTTTCCGTTGTTCCAAACGCTTTCAAAAAATATGGCTTTAAATCTTCAAATGTCCAACCATGGAAGCCTAACTTCGACCACCTTTAAATAAAAATGATGATTTAAGTAAAGTGATGATGAAGTAAGTAAATACCTAATTTAACGTTAAACATTAAAATGAAATACAAACTGGGCAACTCCCAGGGTATCCAAATAATATTTTGTTTTAAGAATTAAATGACATAGACATAGACATCTATGTCTATGTTAAGAATTAAATGAATAATGGTTGATGGTTGATATTTTTATTGACACGATAATGAAATTCTTAAACTATATCTACCTATTATAGTCTTCAGGCAAGCCAAAACCATGAAGCAGGAAGTTTATCTGCCCAGAACCACCCAAACCTCTGCCGCGTGGTATTAGTGGAGTCTGGAAAATAGTTCTGGCTTAAGTCCCAGTGAAAATATCAGTTAAATTGAAAATTGTCTCTGGTCTCATGCACACAAAACTGAATTAAACACATGACAATGAAACCCATATACTAGAGGTATCATTGGGTTCAGCTATAGTACCTTGCGTGCTATTAGTTGCGAGTTCAAATCCCACAGGGATTTTTTGACATTTATCAGTTTCAATAAACTTGTCATTATGTCTGTAACTACGTCATTCTGTGTGGTATTTAATGCTGCAGGAGATTTATCAAAATTACATTCAGGAGTCGAATAACCTTCACGATTAATATAAAGATACTATTAATATTGACTCAGATATGATATTATTTGTAATCATAACAATATAATGATTAATGATTGATCATTGCATTCTTATTAAAGTGTGTTACCTGATTCCACATGCCAAAAGATGAATACTTTTGTGGCTTAGCATGAAACGACCAGTCATTTGGTCCTTGCTGCGCCGCGGTAGCCGTAAGGGGTATTCTAGTGAAATATCCCATATGACCCCCAGCCTCTACAAGCAATACTTTTACTTCGGGGTCTTCTGAGAGGCGAGATGCGATAACACAACCCGCCGTACCAGCACCAACTACAATATTCACCATACACTTGCCGCATAGCAATCATGTAAACACGCCATATTGCTTTTATATTCATCAGGAGTTAAATTTTAAAACACTTTAATTGCTCATTTTTTTCAACAGGCGCTAAAATTATATTAACTAGATGTAAGAGAATATAACTTACCAACAATATAATCATATCGCTTTTCTGGTTTCTTTATTATACTAGGATTCGTATTCACATACTTTTGGTACACCACGTAAGATATACACGCAACAATCAAAGCAAAAACATAGGAATGGAACGACATTGCTAACTACTTTCTAGTTTCAGTTACAATCGTGTAATATTGACTGTTCATGTTTCTTAATTCAGACAGTGCTTTTGTACTAATTGGATTAGACAGGGGTGAACAAACTTTTAACATAGAGTAAGTTGATATTAACTTGTTGAAAATCGGTGCGTTTTACATTATGTTACTAATATTTACAGATATTCTGTGATGGTATTTACTTATTTTGACTATTTTTATTGTTCGAGTGACTTCATTACCACACTTATTCCAAGTGGATACAGCAAAGAACTTAAATCTGCACTGAATGATTCCGTAACTATCGGAACCGACTGACGCCCCTTCCAAATAAAAAGGCTTCAAAATACAATATTCCTGGAAAACAATCGCAGCGCCATCTACCGGATTCAGTTGTTAATGTAATATTTTCTAATCCATCTAGAGAACCACTCAATTTCATCAAAATCGGCCCAGCGGTTTAGCACACACACGTACAGAAATTATAAAAAGGTAAAATCAAAAACGTTTAAATCCAAGTAAAATGTTTGCAGCACCTGGATGAAAACCTAAGAGGATTAAAGTCTTAGCATCGGGAAATCAATAATTTATAATGATGCAATACATGACATGTTTTACCGTGATTGGAAATGACCCAATTTTATTAGAAGAGGACTTAATATTGAGTATATGTGATACTAGCAACGCACCCCGGCTTCACACGGGTGCAATGTAGATAGCCTATTGGTGAAAGAATTTTTAAAATCGGTCCAGTAGTTTTTGAGTTTATTCATAACATTCAAAAATACAAATCTTTCCTCTTAATATCATTAGTATATAAATATAGATTATGTTGTTCATTACAAAACATGTACATATTTAAAAGGATAATATGTCTATGTTGCTATCTATAAACATATCCTATTATATACATGGATATTGGATATGACCTGAAAGCCAAAGAACCTTGTGGTTCTTGGCCCTTGTTCACAAAATATATTTTTTTAGTAGTGGTTTCATTACTTCATAGACATTTAATCTGTTTATGAAAAAGAAGGCTTTCTCACTTTGTATAGATACACACATTGAATATTAATATATCAGTAAAATGGACAAAATAAAACAATATTCATTACAAAACAATGTAATTAGTAAACTTCGACATTTTATTTTCAAGTTTATAGCTAAGATTGAAAATATACAATCAACATAATCTTCATGATCCTCATCTTGAAATTTAAACATGTATGAACATTGGTGCATTTTACTGCATCAATTTAATCAGCAAGGCCAATATATTATGTTATTATAATTCTATATCGCCTCCATCTACAATCATCTCTCCAGTAGCTGGTACCACAACTGGAGCTTCAATGATTTGCTTCCTTCCTTTAGCGTCTACCACCTCAATGGTTTCAGGTTCAATCTCCATTTCTGCCTCTTCTTGGGCTTGGCGTTGTTTCAAGCCAGCTGCTGGGGATCTATGAAGAAAATTTAATGTTATTATATTGTTAATAACTTTGTATTACTAATAACTTTTTCTTTTTTTTTTTATGTCAGATATCGACAGACGAGCATGAGGTTCACTTGACGGTAGGTGATACCCCAGCCACAGGACATCAGTCAATGATGTGCTGTCGACCTAATTTTTACTTCGAGCATTCGGAAATCCATAGACTGAAACCAAAACGTGCAATGTGCACTTCACGGTTTTTCCATCTATGAACGGTGGTTCGTTACCCGGTCGGAATTTAGATATTCTTCCCACCCGATCAATGCCCGAAGTTACCAGACGTGGGGAAAACATGCTTACAGAAATAACTTATATAGACCTCCTGATTTGAAAACAAACGAGACGTGATCTGCCTAGAAAAACTAATTTGGAATTTTTGTAAATTTTAAATGTATAAGTTGATAACATTTATTGAAAGCTTGAATTGTTATTCATGTGTTAATGAGGAGGCATATAAGGAACCAATTTAAGATTTTGGTTATAAATGTATTAACAGTTACGCGAAGTAATAAGATATTTAAGGTAAAATAAAATTTTAATTTCTCTAATATTGCATGAAATATTAAAATATATACTATATACCATTCTGCCAGGGACACACTTCTGTATCCTTTCCAAATGTGGTCTAAGTAATAATGTAAATGGAAATCCTTCAATAGTTGAAAACAAATTAAGGACTCAGTTCCAGAAACACTGACAACAAGGACTGTTGCATAATTTATTCTTTTTTCAAATATTTCAAACTTATAGTGATAGAAAATTATTAACAACTTACAATAGTATAAAAAATAATTACCTTATTAGTGAAATATCTCTCTGTACTTCTCGCACATCCCTCTGCCACTCCACTTCTCTTCCTTTCCTTAACCTCTGCATAATGTAATTATTAGATCGTCGTTGACGTATTTCCTCGACTTTCTTCATGGCTTCGATGGTCTTTGTCCACAATTCCCTGTTATATTTGAGTGGGACATGACGACGCTTTTCAAATTCAAATGAAGGGTCAATTGCCAATTCCTTGCCTGCCGTTTTACGGAACGCTTTGGTCCATTTAGTTTTACGTGGATTCTTCTTCTTTTTAAATGCTGCGTGACATTTTGAACGGCAGAATCTAAAAATCTAACCAGCAAAGTTAACCTTCATTACATTAGAGAACTTTCAAATAGATGCATTATATAAGCAAATAATATTTACCTTGCAATCATTTCTTACAAATTGAATGCCGTGTCCAGGATATATCCTGGATGAGCAAAAATAACATGTTTCAATACGCATTTTCACACGTGCTGTTTCGTTGTTTTGACAGCACGTCAACAAAAGAATGAGTAAAGATGGCTGCCTGACGTACCGTACCGACAATCTGACATAACCAAATCCTTACCAGTTATAGTACAAAGTATTTATAATTATTTTTATTGGTATTTACATTATATAATTATTGTTGTTTGTACTGCCGATATAGGCTATATATTGGAATAATAATAATTAATCCAAATTAAATGAGCCATAGTCATATTGTTTTCTACTCAACACTAGATGTCGCTACAGGTATTAAACGAGTCAATAAAATCTTAATTTATGGGAAGCAACTTACTGAGTCAATGAGTATGAGTAGTAAAACAAGTTGGTTAGCCGGTATATCACAAAGCGAATAGGCAATACTTTTCAGTTGACTGCCCGATTTATAGCTTTCCTAAAATACCGGTGTGTTTACTTCGTCGGTTGTATGTTATGCGCCTAATTACTTGTAAGTACCGTCGATATTTTAAATGCCCATACCGTTACTGATGCTTCATGCTTCCCTTTCCAGCTGTATTATAATATGACGATATTATGATTTATATTTTATTGTAAGCTTTAACATTAGGTTTTTGTTCAAAGCACAGAAAGAAGATTTTTATAATATACTTAGTTGACATTTCTTCTGTATGAGGAATTTATAATAGCATTACAGTATAGTATTTTTAATGTAAATTAAATACATAATTGAGTAAATGAGCAAATACAATAAGAAAGTTAAAGCAGAATTATATGTATGTCACATATTACTCACAGGAAAAATATTTATTAATGCTTGGAAACTTTGCGTATCCCGTAGTTCTTTAAAAATTTCATAATTCATTGCATGTTAGTAATTTTCAACACTAAATGCAATAATAGAATTATTCTTTTTCAAAACATCATGGGTGGTAATGAGGCTTCGACGCGATACGAATCGCAATGCCTTAATTATGTTCGGATTCGCTTAATAGATAATTATTTATTCTGTAGCGTTTTGATAATGCTTCGTTTGTGTTAATGTAAGTTTAACAGACGTACGTGATGTCTAGTATATTGTGCTAAGATGAATTAAATTATTGTCGTTGATATTATAATGAATATCATTTAAAATCGCTGGGTACCGTGAAATGTTCATTTATTTTCTGTTCAGGAAATCCCGTCATTTGTAAACAAACGACATGGCGATATCAATGAAAAGTGCTTAATTCGAAATTCAAACTGAATTCGAATTTTTAAGAAAAAATGCACTTCGATGAGTAAACAAATACTTTTATGCTTAACAGAATACAGTCTCATTTTATTTGCACAGTGCAATTGAATATTTTCTTGAATAAAAGGGATGTTCACTTTAAGAATTCAAAACGCGTTAGCGGTGTCACCTCGTTTGTCACCATCGAGACACCTTACGTGTTTTTTTAAATGCACAATGACATGAGTTTTGCGAAAAAATGTCGCGTATCGTTTATGTTATTTTGCATATTCGTTACGTGAATAGCAAATTAACAACTGCAGTAAATACTGTGAAGTGTATGCAGTTCTTGAACGGGTGATGAATTGCTATTAGTCACGAAAATGAAAACCCTTAATTGAAAATTAATGGGATCGTTGGCGCGTTCGGTAGAATACCTATCGTGCGCATCTACGGGTCATGGGTTCGAATCCCATGGGGATGATATGTTCATAATTTTCTGTAAGCATGTCTTCCCCACGTCTGGTAACTTCGGGAATTGAATGGGTGGGAGAAATATCGGAATTCCGACCGGGTAACGAGTCACCGCTCCTAGATGGAAAAACCGTGAAGTGCATATTACGCGTTTCGGTTTCAATCTATGGATTTTCGAATGCTCGAAGTAAAAAGTAGGTTGACAGCGCATCATTGACTGATGTACTGTGGCTGAGGTATCACCTAGCATCCTGTGAACCTCATGCTCGTCTGTCGATATCGAACATAAAAAAAAGAAAATCGAGTGATAAATACTTGAACGACGATATATAATCATATTTAAATCCAAATTCAAAAAATACCACATTAAAATCATAGTTTATATTTGGATCTTACTGACAAGGGGAGCCCGCGTACTCATCATCACCGATTTGGGCCAAACTAATCCCACATGCAGGGCATGACTGTAAATGAAAGTAGCCAAAGGGAGATTTATAGATGGCCAAGCGTTTAGGAGATATTCAAATTTTAAGCGGCTCCCGCAAGCGAAGTACCATTTATGTTAGGCTCGTTTCCAAGCAGCCGTTCGCGTTGGTGTAGTAGTGAGAGTGTTTGGATGATGATGCAATGGTCCCACGTTCGATTCTCCGTGTGGGAACTTTTTTTTCACTTTCAATTTTACTTCACCAGCATATAGCTATATGCTGGTTATAGTACAATATTTTTCATTATTCATTTTTTGTATCACTACCAAAACAGCTATCATAAGTTCGAATAGTCTTATTATGCAATGGTTCAAAATGTATCCTAACATTGAGCTATTTAGAGAAAATCATATACGAAAAGCTTCTATATGGATCCTGGGAGGCCTTGTTGACAATTTCAATTAATAATAAATGGGTCTGCTTTCCAAAATACACAATGGATTGTGAAGTAATTTATTCACAATAAATCATCCGTGCAAAGCTACCCAGCTTTGCATTCGGTTGGTTAATCATTGATAAAATGCCCGAGTTACCACTGTGCACTACCTACCAACTTAATACGGAAATTGTGATGTAATAATATTGTGCTTAAAGATTCCAGTGTGACCAGTTGTGAGCAGATTACTGCAGCGGTAACGTACAGTAATATTGGAACTAGTCATCAATGAGCTTTTATTAGATGGATATGTAACTTTTTAGTATGGAATATTATGGGATAATTTAAACATCCTTTACAGTCTGAAAGTTCTGAAAGCTGTTTATTTTATTCACAGAATTTTTAAGTCAAATAATAACGGAAAATTTCTTTAGATGAAAAGCTCTCAAGGGATTAAAATGCGGTTTTATTATGTTGCTTGATGTCGAACACAGTCAGTATTGCAGCTCGTGTGTACCACATTCCATGAAAAATATTTAAGCGGCCTTATTCATAAACGTATTTAGCTTGATATAGTTAAAATATGTTTTGTTTCTTTCGTTCTGTAGTCTTTTTACTTTTGATAGAGCGAGACAAAACTTATTTTAACTATATAATATCAAAAGCTTATAATATGTTTATGAATAAGGCCGAAGGTCTTTAAAAATCCATAACATAATATATTGTATTTTAATTATATACTACAAAATAATATGTATTATCTTTTAAATCTTTCTTATGATGACCTTATCAATTTATTAAGTCTGAAACGTCCAATTTCGTAAATTATTAAATTGTTAAAACACAACGGACAATTATTTTAATAATTTAATTGTGAAGGAGATCTACCACAGACAGTTAATCAATAACCACATAGTTGGGTGATCAACGTTTAATTATTTATTCAGTATTGTTATTAAGCCACTTATTTTGTCCCTGTTACAATGTTGTTGAAAGTTCAGAATGCAATATATAAATGCTACATCGTATCTAAATTATATTGTAAATAAGTTGAGAATTGAAGTTCACGTTTGGTACAAAAACTCAAGAGAATCTCGCACATCATTTTTTGAATCAACGCGTGAATTAAACTAAGTTGTCGGAATATTAACAAGATTTATTGCACAGTTAAGTGACAAGAGAATATGTTTAATTAACAAATATTTCTATACGAAGCCTACAAAGTAAAAAAAAATATCGCACAAATCGAGATTTTCAGAAATCACAAAATGAACCATATTATGCGATAACTTTATTTAATAAGCAAAGTTGGAAAAAAATACTGTATCGGTGTTGTATTTGATCCCACATATATCTGGCGCCTTCTATGAGCACAATACCCATTCGTTTCTTCTTGGTAAAATATTATTGCAATCAGTTCCATTGTGCTCGAGTGTTTAACAACTTTTATGTCATATGCGACTGCTCTTTAATCAAACAATGTCACTTATGCTTAGTTAATTCTTTATCATTTGTTTCTCTTGTAAACTCATTGTATACTTAGTTCTTATGTCAGAAATAATCGACTGTAATCCTAACTCGGCGTTAACCAATACACGTAACGAAACAAATATTCAAATCCGATATTTTTAGGACATAAATGAGGTTGAATTTTTTTTGTATTATGCTGCCCCACTTCCCCTTAGTGTTCTTTCTGTAAAGAAATATGACAGTTCTTAACTTACTAATAAAACTAATTGTAACATTACTATTATGATTTAAAAACTAAGATACACAAGTTGGTCAGTTTCCTATTTCAGTTATAGGTAAGTACTAACTACTGCCTGAAGATTGGCCTATCCAAGCAACTGAAAAGAGAAGTATTATGATGTATGTATTTATAAGTCGAGTGATGGCGAGAGATAGAATTGGATCAGGCCGAAATAAACTCTAGTAAGGGACATAAGGCAGGATAAATAATAATTTTGATGTAGTTACATAATGGTGTCTTAGAAGCGATAACATTACTATGAAGTGTGAGTTGAGTTGTTTTGACGGTCACTTCAAACGGGTGCGGGATAGGGAGATGTAATTTGTGATTATATACGCCTCATTAATGTACCTACTACTTAAGCCTACTTTGCTTTCACGGAACTACTCTCATTTGGACGGCTAGTTCGTAGATAGCACTTATGGTTAGCCTAGGAATATGGATCTCTAGCTATGTGGTTAATGTACATTGTCTAATAAGCGAATCAGTTCCGTGTAGTTTTTAGCGTTGGTTGGTGCTGTAAAATCTTTCTATAAAGGAATGATATTATATATCCATAATATAGGGTACAAAATCCCAAGCATAAACAACTTGTGAGAAAGTATTCGGATCGTCAAACTTTCATTTGAATGTAATTTCAAATAATTTTTCATACAACCGATAGATTGTCATTAATGTGACGTTGTTCGTACCTGGGCCTCAAGTCTTATTTCCTCTTTCAGGTCTTAAGCAGCTTACGTGACACTTAAAAGTGATTTCGTTTTTAAAGAAAAGCTGAGGGAATCCTACGAGGGACGTTCACAGGGGCGGATTTGCCTATCGGTTAAGTACACCAGGACCCAGGGCGGCAAAATTTCGGCAGGGCAGAACTCGGCAGAACATAATATTATACTTCAACGTTTTGGAAACTCTCGGTATACATCAGTATCTATCAAAACTGATTGATAGGAATGAAAGGATTTCATTAAAAATAATTATTGTGAATATATTCACAGCGGTCATTACGACTGTATTACTTTTAAATTTTAATAATATATTAGTCAATCATTGCTAGATTTTGGTATTATATCAAATAGGGTTACGCCGTTCACGAAGCCAGAAAAATAATGGTCTGCTGTATCTGTTGTTGAGATGGCCTTTTAGACTGGTTCGTTAGCAACTGATGGATCGCGGGTTCGAAACCCGATGTTTTTATTTTCTGTAAATATGTTTTTCTATGTCTGATCACTTGGGCTACTCAACGGGTGACAGGAATTTCGTTATTCCGACTGGATAACGACAAATGTATGACTCGTATGTCGATATCTAACATAAATATTATAAAGGAAAAGTTTTTTTTGATCGTTACGATTTAACTGAAAAACTACTTGAACGATTTAAAAAAAAAAACTTTAGAAAGCTATATCTTCACCGAATAACATAGGCTATATTTATTTCCAGAAATAATTAGGGATCCCTACTAAAACTTGAAAAATGTAGCCCAAGGTGTAAAAAAAAATTGTAGGGAGTAATCTTTGGATCTACTCACAGATTACCTGATATGTGGATCAACTGAACCGATTTTAAAAATTCTTTTACCAATAGAGAGCTACATTATTATCAGCGAGTAACATATTTTGTGTATGGTACATATGGTGTGAGAAGGCGAGGCATGTTATTAGTATAACATAAAAAATGGTTCTGGGTGAAGCCGGGTTGAAGACATCGCCTTTGAGGAGCCAGGCCTCCTGTGATATAAGTATAAACCAATGGTTGTAGATCATTTTTTTGGAACTTATAAGATGGCCTTGGCATCGAGTAATTTATTACATTTATAAGTACACCACTTGTAAACGGTTGGTTCGCTGTTTTTAGAATTATCAAGTGCTTGAAAAATATTTAGTAAGGCTCGTTCACACTAGTGTAATATTGAATGATATCTTAATTCTTAAATGGAAATAATTTCACAGAGCATATTTTATATTAATATATATGCTCATACGTTTGTGAATAGTTCACGGCATAATGGAACGTGATTAAATTGTGCACAGAGATAGATGGAGGTTGGTTGCGCCGATTAGGTTTTAGATTAATGGTCTATGTAAAATCCTATCACCCATCCTTCTCCCGCACATACCTTATAGCTATGACGTCGAATGCGCTGCAATCTGCCAGCGCCACCTATCACGTTGACTTTTGGAGTGTCGAAAAATATGGCGCCGTGAGTGATCGTTATCGTGCATCTCCTACATTAAATTACTATATAGACAACCCGTGCTTTCATTGTGGCCTTGTGCAAGTGGTGTGTGAGGATCGAAGGCTCTCCAGCATCATATAAAGGTATGTGCCAACTTCCTTACGCCGGAATTGTTTATTTCATCGCCTAAACTCCTACGCAGTTCCGGCCGTCCATCATTTGCATAGACCATTTGTATTTAATCGATGTTTTAATTGCAACGCGTACCCATTTGTTTTGGTCCTTTTCGAGCTGGATATAGAATTAGTTTAGATAAATTCTATAAATATTTCGTAGGTTTAGAATCGAAAGATATCGGTCGAAGCCACGCGCCGCCGATCTACCTTCAATTCGAATAACAAAATCGTATTTATCAATATCTAGAAATTTTGCTTTCAAATTATATCGGATTCGTCGTTTTAAATCGCTTTTATTAATTGTTTCGTAAATTATCATATACTTAGATAACCTTACTTCGCTTATATCGGTATTATACTATTTCATTCGTGCGCCATATACTTATTACATTTCGTTAAAATCCTAAATACTAATATTAAATCGCTTTCATTCGTGTTATTTATTGTTTATTTACTTATTATAAATTTTGTCTCGCTCACCCGCTAGTAAATAAGAAAATAAAACACTCGTCGTCGTTACATAATTACACTTATTAACCCATCATATGTCGTTGACCCCGCAGGTAAATAAGTCATAATTCTTTCATTAGTATTTCGCATCTTACAAAATAGTTAACATTCAATTTATTAAGTATTTCGTTCACCCCGCATACCTATATTATAGGAACTTATAAATTGATGTTATAAACTTACTTTCAATTCGCATTCGTATAACACTTGTTTTAAACGTTATTAGTTAGATAAGTTGCAGTTTGCAACTACGCATAAACACATAGATATAATATACACGCTATAGTTTTCGTTTGTCCGCCCGGCTATCGCTGCCTTGTCTTACCTGGTAACCAACTTATAGATATTTAAATATACAAATTACTTGTTTATTTTATTACTTATTAATATATAACAGAGACGTGCATACTTGGATTTCTAGTTGAAATATTGTCGTATCGTTTGGATAAAATATTTTATTTTGTTGCATAGTAACTTAAATATTCTGGTCTCCATCGTTTAATTATTATTTCTTTTATTTATCGATAACTTTTACTCATAATTAAAATGGCACCTGGTTCAACTGATTTAAGTATTCAACTTAAATTGTTATATGCTAAAAGAGATAGAATATTCGCTCGCATGCAGTCTATTTGCAATCATGCAAATGACCTTCAGTCAGAAGTGACTAGGGAATCTTTTTTGTGTGAATTAGAAACTATAGACACTTTACATGAAGATTTCGAAAATGTGCTGGAGAAAATAGTTACTATAGAATTAAAGTTTGATCCTGATTACACAATAAATATTCAGTCGCTTTCATCGTTTGAGGACTTATTAGGGCGTGTCAAACGCGCTGCTAAAGGTTTGCAACCCCCAGCATCTACTCAGCATAAGTCACCTCGGTTACCACCGGTTGAAATTCCGGAATTTAATGGAGATATTAAGAATTGGCCCCTTTTCTATGCTAGTTTTCAAAATACCGTACATAAAAATACATCGCTTACAGATTCGGAAAAGTTATATTATTTAATAGGTAAATTGACAGGCAAGGCTCGAACCGTGTGCGTTGGAATAACACCGTGCGCTGAAAATTATGAATTAATTTTCAATCTTTTGAAAAATAAATACGAAGATCAACGTTTAGTCGCCACTTCATATCTTGACCAGATGTTTGAATTCAAAGCTATCGCGTCCGCTACACCTAGTAGTTTGGAACAATTCTTAGATTATTTCGCATCATCTGTCGCCGCTTTGAAGAACATAAAGGTCAATGACCTTTCAGATTTCGTGTTTTTGTATATCGCTTTAAGGAAATTAGATCCTGAAACCGCGCGTTTATTCGAATCATATAACCGTAATAGTAAAATTCCTTCTTTCGATGATCTTTCATCATTTATTCGCGATCACATAAAAATATTGCAACGATCCGTGTCTTCGAAACATGAAGCTACAAAGAAACAGTTCGACCGTAGAACAGACATAGCATCGAAACAGACTAGGTCGTCTATCACTCACGCATATGTAAATACCACATCTAGTTCGCATTTATCTTCGTGTTCTTTGTGCCATGTACAACACGATCGCTTATACAAATGTTCCGTATTTCATAGCTATACTTCGAATAATCGTTATAACTTTGTTAAAGCGAATAATTTGTGTATTAATTGTTTAAGTGGCGGTCATCATGTCTCCACATGTAGATCTAAGTCGTTATGTAAAAAATGTAATTCAAAGCATCATACGTTGTTATGTTTTCGAAAAGCACCTGCTTTTAGTAATTCGCGCGCGCCTGCCGCAGCCTCCCCTGCACCTGCAGCGGGACCCGGCGACGCATGTGTCGCTCCCGCTCGCTCAACTCGCACTGATGACGTCACGCTCTGTGCGTTATCAGATTGTAAAACTAATCTCTCTCGTGGGCCTACCACGGTCCTACTCGCTACCGCACGTGTTATTGTTATAGATTCTCGTGGTAATAAACATATCGTTCGCGCACTATTAGACAGTGCTTCTCAAAGTAACTTTATCACTCGTGATTGTTGTCAACGCTTAGGTTTGAATATAAATCAAACTCCATGTTCCGTCGTGAAAGGAATAGGAGGTTCATCCAAGACTATTCAAGGGTCGGTAAATGTTAAATTTTTCTCTCGTTTTAATAATAATATTAGCTTCGACATGAATTCGCTTGTTGTAGATAAAATAACTGAGCAGTTACCTTCTGCTTCTGTCGATGTTTCTCGTTTATCTAACTTTGAAGATTTACCGTTAGCGGACGATACGTACTCCGTGTGCAGTCCGATTCACATGTTGATCGGAGCTTCGATTTTCCCGCATCTTCTCTTATCACACAGAGTTCAGGGACAGCCGCTTCATTCTCCACTCGCTTTAGAAACTGTTCTTGGATATGTGATCATTGGAGACGCTCCGACTCATCTCAATAGTTTTTATCCCGTTTCATGTTGTTGTGTCATTGATCCCCTTGACTCCGTAGTTCGTAAATTCGGGAAATTGGAGGTGGAAAACGTTCCGCCTATACTCAGCCCAGATGATAAAATCTGTGACGAAATCCATATTCGCACGACATCACGTGACACTGATGGTCGTTATATAGTAGCGCTTCCTTTCAAAGGAGACATCAATTCTCCTGGTGATTCTAGAAAGGCAAGTGAACGCCAGTTTCCTTGCTTAGATAAAAAGAAGCGAGCGTCTCCGAAACTGAAGGAGGCCTACGATAGTGTCAATAGTAAATACTTAGAGAAAGGATACCTTTCACTCTCACACACAGATGTAGATACATCTCGAAATTCTTATTTCATACCGCATCACGGAGTTATTAGGGAAGACAAATTGATTTCTAAGCTACGTGCCGTACTAGATGGTAGTTGTAAAACAAGTAGTACACACGTTTCATAGCCTCATATAACGGTCAAAATCTTCAATGCAATTCGTTTAATATACCTACTTGTTAATTTTGTTTGTTTTCTTCATTCAATCTTCATACATTCTTCGTAAACTGTCAGTCACATGGACTGACTCCTTCGCAAATTATCGCTCATCCGCTTTGGTTCGTTGGCCCCCCGTGGGCATGCTTTCATATTTCGCAGTGGTTTATGATTCCTTTTTATCCTTCTACAGTCCAAGATACACCTGAGAAAAGGAATCATTCCTTCGTAACAGCATCGCCTCCTGCGAAATCTCCAATAATTTCGTTATCGTATCGCTTTTATCACGGTTATTTTAACCATTGCAGTTGCTTAATTGTGTCGTTTATGTTTGTCGTTTGTGAAACTATTGCTGCCGCGTGATACATATAAACGTCGGATCGCAATTTCGTGGAATTATTAATTCTTCGCTTGCATTTCTATTATGAAATTGCAAACCTACAAGTGAACAAACCTTGTAGGCGCTCCTTTCAATATCTCAAACCTTTCCTTAAGGATGGGATAATTCGAGTTGGAGGTCGTTTGTCTAATTCAGATTTAGATTTCAATAAAAAATACCCTATCGTGCTTTCACGCAAACATGCGATTTTAGATTTGTTAGTAGATTATCAACACAAATTTAATTGTCGTGCAGGTCCCGACCTGCTTTAGTCGCTCCTACGTCAGAGATATTAGATACTTTCTGCACTCATTAAATTCGAAACATAGCATAAGTGTCTCCCTTGTTTTCGAATTCGTCCCAAGCCATTTCGAAGGTAATTGGGAAACTAAATAAAGAGTTTAAAGACTCATTTATGCCGCGTGCTAGGAGAACACATTCTTTCATTTGAACAGCTAAGTACCGTACTTGCTCAAGTAGAATCAGTTATGAATACTGGCTCTCTAGCGATCCTTCGGAATCTCTCGCTTTAACTCCAGCGCATTTTTAAATCTTACACCTTTAAAATACATACTTGCTATAGAAATTGATGAAAATATTCATAATCTTTCGCGTCATGAACTTCTCGATAAATTAGTCCATTCTTTCTGGAAGCGCTGGAGAACCGACTACTTGCATACTTTGCAATCGCGTCGTAAGTGGAACACACCAGTTAACCCTATCACTGTCGGGACTGTTGTGATCCTCTTAACGGAAAACTGCCCTCCTCATCACTGGCCTCTCGGTGTTGTGGAAGAAGTCTTCCCCGGCTCCAATGGAGTTACACGAATCGTTCGTGTTAGAACTGCAACTGGATCATACTTGCGTCCGGTGGTACGTCTCTGCCCTTTACCTAATCAATAATTTGGTTACTCACTCGCGTTTAGGTTAGGGTATTAGTTTAGTTTTAGTTTAGCTTTTCTTTAATTTGATTTCGTTCGCTTACATTATCGTGTCATAGCTTTATTTCGTGCATCTTAATTCGTTTCGTTTCGTTCGTACATTTATTCGTAGATTTTCGATTTTTTGAAGGCGTCCCTTCAAGCCCGGGGGAATGGTTGCGCCGATTAGGTTTTAGATTAATGGTCTATGTAAAATCCTATCACCCATCCTTCTCCCGCACATACCTTATAGCTATGACGTCGAATGCGCTGCAATCTGCCAGCGCCACCTATCACGTTGACTTTTGGAGTGTCGAAAAATATGGCGCCGTGAGTGATCGTTATCGTGCATCTCCTACATTAAATTACTATATAGACAACCCGTGCTTTCATTGTGGCCTTGTGCAAGTGGTGTGTGAGGATCGAAGGCTCTCCAGCATCATATAAAGGTATGTGCCAACTTCCTTACGCCGGAATTGTTTATTTCATCGCCTAAACTCCTACGCAGTTCCGGCCGTCCATCATTTGCATAGACCATTTGTATTTAATCGATGTTTTAATTGCAACGCGTACCCAGAGGTTAAGAAAATTAAGTTAAATTATCATATTTTTTAAAATATTCGTATGTTATATGTATATCAAAAAATAAAATTATTATTTATTCATTTAGGTAACACAATGTACACTTATGAACGTAAATAAAAAATAACTGCTTCTTATTTTACATTTACTGCCAGTTCAAATCAAGGACGTAGAACGGACGATTAGAACTGGCAATAGACTCTCCGCCACTCTTTTTAATCGCCAAGATTTTTTTTATTTTATAAAATGTAATTAATTATAGTAATAAAAATAAACGAATAAATAACAAGGTTTGTCTTCTATCAGCAGTAGGCATGGTGAAATAGGAGCACGCACTTACATTATCGTGGGAAAAACCCGCAATATGTATAATAAATATATTAATTATTATTGAAATAGGTCGATTTCCGCATCGCCTAGTAGGACATGTCTCACCATCTTTTGCGCGTGGCAAAAAGTGCCTTAGAAAACGCACAGTAGTGGATCGCCAGACATCAAAATAGTGAGGGTTGAAGATATTTATATTATTAAATAAAATAGAACATCGCTCACTGCAGACGCCGCACTATAAGTCGTTTGCATTAAGATTAACATTGCTTCAGTCATTTAACAACTAATTCCAACAAAGTTTTAATTTTAAACTTGACATTGAAATACTCTTGGCGTGATTAATATATTTTCAGACTCTTTAGTGGTTTTAACGCAGATCTGACCAATATTTAGCCAAATTGTTTATTTGATTTGTAGATACAATTATGTGGCTTTGTATTCTTATTTAAAGAGCGTATTATGAAAATTACCGAAAACTCAAATACGTGGTTCAAAGTGTACATTTGACTGCAATTTCTGAATATAAATCTTTTCTCTCGTGTGACTAACAAAATTATTTAGAACTATAGAAATCCTTATTAATGGGGAATAAAGGTCAATTTGCTTTGTATTCAACTACTTTTTATTTTGTAGCAAATAATGATGTGTCAGAAGCGAGATTTTGCCCTCAGGAGACACCGTGCTCTTGTCTTATATCGAAATTATTGAACGTTCAAACTCAATTTTAGCTTTTAATAGAGAATAAAATGGGTGCAGTTTCGCATGATTTTTACCAAAATGCACGTGGAATTAAATAAAAATGATGAAGTTGTGTTATTTTGGAACGTAGCGTTTTATTAGCTTGGTATTAAAATTATGCAAATTTTTGTAGGCTTTCAATAGTGTTTACAAACTTGAGCTCTACAATCGAAATCAAAATAGTCAGATGCTATCTATATAAATACATATCTTACTATTTAAATGAAATGATGTTAAACTCGATTTCTTTACTATACCTATAACAGACGAATATCGACGTTTCAAGTAAATTACAGCGATTTTTTCTAAGTACATAAAACACATATTTTAAGTAGGCGCCATTTGTCATCTCGCTTCTTCTTATAAAGATAAGTTGTTATCGCTTATATGATTATGACCATACAACACTAAGGGTGATAGGTACTGAAAATCACCGCGATAAGTTTCCTACCTGATAACATGCTGAGTGCCAGGCTATTTGTTACACTTTTTTATGGATTTATTTAACTTTCTTTTGAGTGTAAAAATGTTGTATGTTTTATATAAATAGATGTTCTATATAGGTAAGACGGCATTGTTAATCTATGAACCTACTTTGTCATAAATCTAATAAGCCCAAACTCGATGGTATTACATTGTTTTCGCCTTGAGTTCTTGGGCCAGCTTCCAGCTCTATCATCAGATCAGCTGAATTACATTTGCATGCATTTCAGCTCCAATGTACCCTGAAAAGTTGGTTAAATTAATCTTGTATGATTTATACTGACACTGGACAGTTGAAGGTCAATAAATGTTTTTGTTAGCTGTAATACTCATGTTCAAGAAAATATGTATTACAAGAATATACATATTATAATTAGAAGGTTTCTGAAATCAAAATAAGGATTTACAGAATTTAATGTTTATGTGTGTGTATTTTTATAAAGTTTATACAATATAAATCGTACCATACAAAACGGAGGCCTACCTGGTTATTGACCCCACAATAATTTGTAGATTTAATGCGGGAGAAACCACGGGGCACATATACTGGATAGTATACCTCGATATCGCTACCGTAACTTGTAAATACTCTTAACTAGCAACATCGTAGAATAAATAAAGATTCAATACTTCATTTTCTCGAGATTGTAGTTGTATGTTCCGTTGCGGTGAAATGCCGTGTGGTAAGTTACTGTGTTACTAATGTATATAATTTTTACTCGACGCTAATCTGTAGTGCGTTTCAGTGGTTAAGCTTTAAAAATAGAAATACAGATTTCTTTATTGGATATTAGTAATGCTGTTTCAATTCCACCGTTTAGATAAATACATTTTTAAAGCCAAACCAAATCCGATAAAAGTTACAGATATCGCTTGAATTAAGAGGAAGCATACAATTATACAAAAGTTATCGGAATCACTTCAGAAATAAATTGTCGGCCTTATTATGAAGTAGAATTAGTTCATTGTTTAGTTTCATTAGTGTAACGAAAAAGCGAAAAAGGTGGTTCCTACATCTTATATACAGCGGCAATAATTCCGGAAAGGAAAGTATAGAAAGCCCAGTGAATGTTACAATAAATAAAAAAAATATCTTATATCTTTTTACCACACATAAGCAAGGCTGTTAGTATATCCCACACAATTATCATGTGCGGGACGATGCCTCTAGGCTCTAAATCTTGCTCCTTAGATTAATAATTGGTCTCCGCGCGCTACGACTAGATACCGTATTCGGCGTACCGCCGAAGTAATATGCCGGTTTGCGTAGTCAAACTATAAAAATAATACTACAAGAAACAAGAAAGATACTGGCATCACATACTATCAGTAAGTATTGTATAAATCGTCATAAATTTCACAGTAAAATAATATAACGAATCTCAGTGTTTTACACACACTACAATATTGAGTTGCCGCATTCAGGAACCTGTTTACCTATTCTTTATAGCGCGGTATCTAGACGTAGCGCGCGGAGACCAATTATTATTAATCTAAGTCTTGCTCGTTTATTTGTTACTAGCAATTGCCCCCCAACCCCCCTTGTGGGTTGAATTTCGTAAAATCCGTTCTTAGCTGACCTCTACTCGACGAATATTCCTACCATATTTCAAGTCGCTACGCCTTATGGTTCCAGAGATATCGTGATGAGTGACTATATAGGTGGGAATCTCTTTTATATATATAGATTTTGACGTTATTCGAAAACTATATAAAAAGGAGGAAGTTACTTACCACCACGCGTTTTATAGTTTCCCTAACATCCAGTTTCTTGCATATTAAGTGGTCAATATTATTACATAAACATCGTTATTCTTCATTAACTGTCCCTGTGCTCGTGGTAAAAGGTAAATTATTCTTTTAATTGTCTGTGAACGAGCGTGAAATATCTTTAATTACATAGTTGTAAAGGATTTAAGAAAATTACATTTGATTACGACTTTATTAATAACTATTTTATATTGCGTTTATGTAAACAGTATTAAATATTAATTAGCATCATGAAAATATAATTAAAACTAGAATGCCATATGTACTTTTAGCGTTGAGAGTGATCCGTATTAAAATAATTTCCATATTTTTTCAGTTTTAGGTTCAGGAATTTATAACAATATGGAAAAAAATACTTAAAAATAGATTTCAGAAAAGTTTTTACTACTTATACTTTTCTAAATTATAAATGTATTTTAATTAACATAGATATAGAGGTAATTCACTCGACCGCCCGCGTAGTTACAACATCATTAGTATTAAAAGCGAAGGTTTAAAAAAAAAAGAAATAAAGATATCAAAACACGAATTCGCACGAAGCAGACCGCTGTCAATTTTAATTCTAAAGTAGGCTTTAGGACTCCGCGAATTTCGCGCCCAATCCGCTTAGCCTGTCAAAAATGACGCGCGCAAATTAACAAGCGCGGTGGTCTTATGCGTGAAACATTCGCTAAAGGTATCGGGCGAGGCGTCAATCTCACTTCGGCGATTTTCTTTTAGTTTCAAAATAAATAAAAAAGAGAAACATGCGTTTTATCGGTGTCTCGCATCAGTAGTTCAGTTTGAAGTTTGGACGCAGCGCGCGCGCCCGTTGCCCGCCATTTTTTCCCGCTTAGCGCGAATCTCGGATTCCAAAAGCAAAACGTTTGACATTTTTTTAAAAGTGCAGTGCTGTGCGTGCAGTGTTGTGTTATTTTTTTCTTGTTAATTGCTGGAAAGAGGTGTATTGGAATTAAAGTGTTATTATCGAGATTATTTTTGCCATGAAGTTTTTCGTATCCAGTTCATCTGTACAGGTAAGACTCGCTAGTACATTGTTAAGCTAAATAAGGTAGATATAGCTTTTTATATGATTCGTCATTAGTTATATTCACATTTTAAATTTTGGAATTTTTTAAAGAAAAAATATACTATGCAACAATGTATCCAATTAATATTAGTAAGGAGCCGTTTATTTTTCTATACAATATAAAATATTATACTGAAACGAGTCCAGAAATGTAACTGTTTCGATTCTCTTTCATGTGACGCTGTCGGCTGTACGTTTGCATTCATATGAGATTAAGTAGTATTTATTAGCCCATTATAATCAGAACAGAACATTATATTAAAGATTAGAATATTAATCCTATATTATTAATTGCTTAGTTTAAAAAAAATATGAGTCTGAATTAAATTAGTGACACCTGGATTTATACGGACATATTCATTATCTACGATTTAAATGATTGTGAAAAACAAAATGTTCTCGTGCAGTTTAGGAAATAAAAATATGTATGCGATATAAACGCAGAAAACAGAAATTGACTAAATAACTTTTTCTGAATAATTCACGTCAAGGAATATTATTATTGGGTGACTAAATTACTAACAGAATTGCCTTAGAATATTTGTTGAATGCTAATTGAAGAATTTATGAAAAACTTTGATAAAAACCGAGTATATTATTTTCATCTTCACCTAACTTTACGACTTAACACTATTATCGATAACAATTTATAATTTTTGAAGTTATACTTCTTTAGACGCGTTATGAAAAAATGATGAGAGTGAAATTTTAAGATGCGCGCGCATCTGTGACACAAAATTAACTGAAAAAAATAAATGATGAAGTTGGCTACAGATGACCTGCGCGCGCACGATGTCCCAAAAAAACGACATGATGAAGTTGGCTACAGAATAGAATTTGATTGATTTTAACATTTTGCTTCGATATTTACTGCAGTTTTGTTTTTTAAAATTTTTCTTCAGACGCCAAAGAAGTATAGCTTCTAACGCGTATACATAAGTACACACATACCTTTTTTAGCTCATAATATTGTGAAATTAGTACTTAATTAAACGTTAAGCATCCCTTGGACGATTGATGTAACGTTTAGCGAAACCTATAGAGCTTTTAACACTAGTTAACGTCACCCTTTCAGTTCCAAAACGGTCCCATAACCGGCATAACTGAAACTGGACATAAAATTAAATGTGTAGTGTCTTTATACGCTATAAATCTATGTTATTATGTGCTCTGCAGTTTAATCTAGATGTGTAAAACACTCAACGTCATGTTTGTTCTCTAATGAGACCAATAAGACATAATATATTGAAATCGTGACAAAAGTAGACTATTTTGAGTTTAGAATAGTTTCAAAGGTTAAGTGTCCATTATATTTTGGAAATCCGATATAACTTAACCCCGATTTAGTAAAATAAGATAGGTGTGGGTATTTATGCTAAAATTAAGATTTAAATAGATTCTATACTTTTCGAGATAGGTAAGATATATTGTAAGTAGTAATAATATAAGTACTGAATTCAAAAATACTCGTAAAAGTTGACTTGATAAAGTTATTTGTATTTGATTTGCTACTAATTTTTCCATTCGTAAGCCATATCCTGCATCATAGGAATACATTGACAAATTTTAAACATCCAACAGGAATATTACGAATTCTTCGCTAACCTTAATTTAAAAAAAAAACATGATTAAAACTTGTTATTTTCTAAACAATCAATTAAAAATTAAAGTTAACCACGCGCTTAAGCTGAGTAAAAGCCAAACAGTGTCGAGTGCTAAGCTACCACTATCATTAAGCGGTTTCGGTTTGTAAACAACAGCTTTGAAAACTTTCTTTACACTCGTCCACACAAGTGCGGTGTGGAATTTAAAGTTTAACTAGTTTGTTCCTACAAGATAACTCAAGGAGTTATATTACATTGGAATTTAAAATTTCATTAAAAATCAAATATTAATTATTATATCACTTCATCTCTTTACTCAATAGTACCACTATAATAATGTAATAATGTTAATAAATAAATGTTTTTACCTTAATCTTTTTGTGTACCGTAGTATTGTATAGTTATGTAAAATAAGTTTTCTTTAATTTAGTTTTCTTTAATGTATAAATAATGAATTGTTTACGTATTAAAATGGAGAATGCAGAGCGTCTAGACTCTAGAGCACTTTATCTCTGAAACCCGCAACAAGGTGGACGTATGGTGTTTTTTTATGTTAGATATCGATAGACGAGCATGAGGTTCACTTGATGGTAGGTGATACCCCGGCCACAGAACATCAGTCAATGATGCGCTGTCGGCCTACTTCGAGCTTCCGGAAATCCATAGACTGATACCGAAACGCGCAAAGTGTACTTCACGGTTCTTCCATTTAAGAACGTTTACACGTATGTAATATCGATATTTCTACCACCCGTTTAATACCCGAAATGATCCGACGTGGGGAAGGCATGCGAATAGAAAATTATAAACATGTTGTCCTGGCGGGATTCAAACCCGCGACCCATCGGTAAGCAAGGTTCTACCAAACGCGCCGACGAGTCCAACATAAGAAGTTGTTGAAGAAGATTTAAAAAAATGGAAAAATCCACTATCTGGAACAGAACAGAGGTTAGGGACCCGCCTTGTATGACCATCAAGAGATAAATCTCGCGGACGAGTGAAAATATATTTTATATCTCGACATCGACAACTTCGATAGACAAGATACCTCGATCGACACATACCTCTATTTTTGACATTAGAAGTCGAGTTTTAAGTCTAAGTGTCATGTTAGACCCGGAAGAACTAAAGAGATATTCGATTAAAACACGAGAAAACGGCCGACAAAATTTTGTCGTGGTTGTCATGCTAGGCCGGCAGGACACTGTGAAGACTGTGGAGGAGGCCAAGACCCTCAAGGGATTGTAGCGCTGATGGAAGATAAAGAAGAAGTTATTTCAATTCACCATAACCTTCTTTCAATAATACTTTACCGACTTACTAAGAGAGCTTTTCAGCAAAATCTTGTGTCCTCTTAGAGTCAAAGTTACCATTAAAAATAATAGTTACAATTAACGCCGGAGTACAGTCAGGTTATAAATCAGTTGATTTGCCCACACAAGTATCATTTCGCGGTATGGATTCAACGACTTACACTGTCCACAGAAATAACTACGAAGATAACAAAAAAAATATATTATCATCTACTAATATAATAAATTCAAAACCTAATAAGCAATTTGTCTACTGTCATATCATAAATTCGTTTTCACAAACTAATTCATTACACAGAGCGTTAAATTCCACCGCAAAGATTACTGAACAAAAATAATGTAGGTATATTCTTAAATAAAATATAGAATATTGAGAGCAGGTGTGAGCTAATGTAATTTGTTGTCTATGTTTGTTTCGGTTATCGTAAAAATAAATTATAATATACGGTATTACTACAGATTTGCTTTTATAGAAGAGTAAAACGTAATACATACAGTGGCGTAGCTATCATAGGGCAAAGTGGTGCAGTGCACCAGGGCCCTGAAGCTGAGGGGGCCCCCTGAGCTTTGGAAAGAGGGGGGGGCAGCTCTTGAAGCTAGAAAAGTTTTCACAAGAATTTTAATTTTTTTCAAGATTTTAAATGAGAATTTATAATGCCGATAATGGAAGCGTCTTTGATTAGTAATCTTTTGCAATTAATTTTGTGTAGTTACTAAAAAAAATTGCCAGAGGGGAAGTGATTGCGATTTTTATTTAGCTCCGGGGCCCTTGTCCACCTAACTACGCCACTGAATACATATTTGTTTTCGTTTAGTTAATATTGTATTTCATTACCGCGAGTTTCACATATTTAAATAAATGAACTCTGTAGGTATAGATGGCGTTAGTATGGCAACTTTGTGAAAATTCAAATCAAATAGCTGTCAGTCTATCAGTCTGCCCGTAAGCACGTTTGCTTGAAAGCATCGAAATATCGGAATAAATAATAAATCGCGTTTAAATGCGGTAAAAGTTATTTTAATAGATAATAATTAATTTACTGATATTATTATTGCGAGTTGTTGCCACGACAATCGTCTACTATTTTGTGACTGGGCAACTCCTGAGCTACACAAGAAAAGGCTAAAAATGTATGAATTGTATAATGAAAATTCAGTTAAAAAAATAGTTTCTTTATATATAATATAAATAAACTTATATATTTCTGGAAATTTCTGGAATTTTTATTTATTTATTTAGATATAAGATTTTGACGGGCTTCTTGGCGCGTTTGGTAGAACACCTGCTGTGCGCTCTGATTGGTCATGGGTTCGAATCCCACCGGAACGATATGTTTATAATTTTCTATAAGCATGTATTCCCCATTTCCCCAGTCTGGTAACTTCGGGTAATACCCGAACTACGGGTGGGAGAAATATCGAAATTCCAACCGGGTAGCGAATTACCGTACATAGACGGCAAAATCGTGAAGTGCATATTGCGCGTTTCGGTTTCAGTCTATGAATTTCCGAATGCTCGAAGTAAAAGGTAGCATGGTAGCGCATTATTGGCTGATGTTTTGTGGCTGAGATATCACGTGAAGTCAAGTTCATCTAACGATATCTAACATAAAAAAGATAATTGTAGAGTTTTAAAATAGTCTCTGTTAAGAAATCGTAAAGACAATAAAATAAGGTTTTGAAAATAACATAACATGAACGACATGAAATTTATCTTCATTAACGACATATCAGAAGAAAAGATGAGGGACTCTTCCACAACCTCTCAGAGCAGTATTATAGCGAGAGTCCTTGGTGACAGGAGGAGACGTGTACTTTACATGGTGTAATGCTGGCATGTTCCCTGGTAATGTGTTCATAAAAGCCCATTTACATGATGCCATTTTCTTGTACATACAAGAGCAAGAAGTGTAAACAACACGCGGATATTATGTGCTTTTTACACCAAGAGAAGTATTGAAACAAAACTTGTATAACAGAACAAGAATGTTACGTGTTGTTTAGACCATGCAAGTCATTTATTGCTTCAATTTAATTGTATGCAACAGGCACTTGCATCGTGTGAATGGGCCTTAATGAAATGAAATACACGGGACGGCACAAAAGTAAGTATAAGTACATCAATAATAATATAACTTAAAAATATAAATTAACAATTAATAACTATAGGAAAAAGTGCTGCCACGAAAATGGGAGGTAATCAGTACTTTGCTCTGGGAGATTCATAGATGGAAAAACCGTGAAGTGCATATGTCGCGTTTCGGTTTCAGTCTATTGATTTCCGAAGTAAAAATTAAAAATTCAAGTAAAAATTAGGTCGACAGCGAATCATTGACTGATGTTCTGTGGCAGAGGTATCACCTACCATCACGTGAACCTCATGCTCGTCTGTCGATATCTGACATAAAAAAAAGTACCTATAACGTTATTTTTCGTGCGGCTGTACATCAGTTTGTTTAAGTCAGGTGGCTCAGTGAAATGTTAACACACACTTCTTGTTTTGTGATTACGAAAGCTTTGATTGTAGATATAATTGATTTTTAATAGCTCCCTCATTTGAACTTCATTAAGAGCTGGCGGTGCTTTTTTAGGCCACAATTATTAAGGATATATTTGCATGAGAAAAGAAACATTATTATCACTATATGGATTTCTTCCTAAAGTGAAGAAATTAACAGAGACAAATGTTTTTAAGAATAATTTGAGTTTGAAAGCATCGATATACGAATCAATCGATAGATTGTAAGCATAATATTGTCTTTTATTAACGCGAGTATCACACATTTAAATAAAATACTGTATACCGGATTAAAACGCGATTTATTGTTTAAATTATTTATCCCGACGTTTCGGATGCTTTCCAGCAACCGTGGTCACGGGCAGACTACTATAAATAATGAATCGGTACAACAGTTTAAATCCGGTATAAACAGTTCAAGCACTACCCTAATTTTTTATTCGATAACTTAAATCGATATCGCTTAATGTTTTTACTAATTATATATATTTTTAAATATTTAATGTGAAATAACTTTTTGACCATAGACGAAAAAATCTACTATGGCTACGTTTTCAACAAACAACAGCAAATTAATGTTCTATTCATCTACGAATGCATTGGTCATGCGTCTGCGCCGAAAAATTGAGAAAAAAAAGAAAACCGTCAGTAATGTCGGTCTAAAAAAAGCCTATCAAACAAATTCGATGAAAGCTATGGACTTAGTTAATTTTATCTTTTTTATATAACTCATAAATAAACAAAAGAAATAACATTAATTTTCAATAAATCCGTTCGACGAAGTACAAAATATTTCTTTGATTTTTACCGCGGCCTCTGTCGGCTCAGATAATCAATAAGTTTGGATTATTTATTGTTTCTTTTTCTAATAAGCCTCTATATCGGTGGTATTATGTAAACATATTTGTGATTCACATAAATAATTGTCATGGTATGTCATCGTTACCAAAAAGTGATACTTGCAATTATGTATGTTTCATTTTTTCTGGAAGTTGAAACACAAAACTACAGAATATTTCAAAATTCACGCTGACGCTTTCACGGGGAAGCTGAACAAAACCTGTGAACACTACTTTTTATATAACAGAGCAGACAACCAAGCAAGTCACCCTGATTGTAAGTACCAACGCACATATAACATAATATGCTGAATTAAAATTTACATACACGACTAAAGGAAACTGATGCAAAAAAGACAAAACTTCAACTTTTCCAACACTAGACGTCTTTGTTACTATTTCTCCGGGATATGCTATATTGCTGAGTTCGATTAAAAATAACGGCGAATGTTTTCACCCCATTAATTTCTTACCACTACATCCGGCCCCAACAGATTAGAAACAAAATATTGCCCTTAGAAATCTCATTGCAGTAATGTCAATGCCCTCGTCATAAAAACTTCTAGACTTCAATTATTCTCGTTTTTACTACACACGCGAAAATAAACCGTATTTACTATTAAATAAGGCATAGTAATATGCATATAAACGTATGTAGACTTGTCTCCCACATTGTTACATCTCTAGGGATTAACTAATACTTTTTATAGTTATTAAAATAGTCTCCTCATGTTCCGGAGATACAAATAACTTCTATTACGTACTAGGTAGACAGAGTTTTTAAATAAGTTTAATTTTACCTGATTATGAATTACTATTAAATTAAAATATTCTTCTTTTTGATGTGGTAAATTTAGGCTACTTCGAGAAAACTAGTGCATAAAGACATTATAAGTGCCAGCCATTTTTAATTTCGTACACTTTTGTGGAAACCTTAATTATTTGTTCTAATTCTTCATTATTTGTAGGTATGGTGGTTATATATTTTACGTAATGGGGGTGTACTCAAAATAGTAAAACAGGTGTGCGTTTCTACGAGACAAAAAGTTTGGAGACCCTGTTATTATTTATTTAATATTCAATTTAATATCTACAAATAAAACCTAATTGGCATATCATATCCATCTCATATCTGTTTCTTAATAAATTTCCAAAATGGGAGCATTATTTAACAGTTATATGACATATTACTCATATTAATAGATTGATATCTTTTAAATTTAAACTACGTCTCACGAATAATTGAATGAATAGTTTCAACTCGCTGCAGCTCCGGGAATCTTAGAGATTTCTCTACTATCTTCTAATATACTTATATATTTATATACACCAGAATCCATTTTCTAGATAGTGCGGTAAGCGGTATCTAATTAATTGTAAATTATATAGAAATAAAAACAGACATAACTTTAATCTTATTAGAAATGCTTGAACTATATATTAGTACTAGCGACCCGCCCCGGCTTCGCACGGGTCTAGATTTTTTGACAAAAAAGAGCAGGGGTTGGTAATAGAACAGATAAAATATAGGGTTGTATGTATTTTTTAATGCCACATAAAAAAAATCCAAAAAAATAAATTTTGGGATGGACACCCCTTATCACTTAGGGGTTTGAAAGATAGATAGTAGCCGATATAAAATTCAAACGCCTTGAATTTGGAAGAAAATTGTTTCATTATCAAATCACAGTATACCAAAATGATTAAATCAACGTGATGAATTGCTTTTCCAGGTGCCGTGCAGTGTGTGAATTTTACATCTCTCTATTCACAGTTCATGTCTTGGTTTGTGGACAGGTACAACACCTACCGAGCAAATAAGACTTTACAGAGGCGATCACTTATAATATTATATAATTATGTGACATTTATAGTACTATCTAGTCATAATATTGTGTTAAGTTATTTGCAGAACTATCTAACTAAATTTACAGCCTCGTATTTGCTTTTGTCTTCTCACGTTTACTCATGTCAAAATAAAAGCAAACAACGCTATTATCGTGCTTTGCCACCTTGGACACTTGTGGATGACAGGAGTTACATATATGTATGTACGAGTATGTATTATGCTATGTCCTCTACAAACCGTTAAACTTTTTTGATTACATAACAGTTGTATCAAAATGTTTAACTGGAATTTAAAGGCGGTGACCTAGCTTAAAAAGTCAATACAGATCATTGTAATATGAAATATCTTCTAAAACTTTTCAACTCAATGTGTGTATTTCATTTTTACGTCAAATAATCCAAAGACCGAAATCGAAACTGAACTGCACAGAATTTCCTTCAAATAATCTAATATTCTATTCTATCGTATCAAAATAGAAGATCAACATATTTTTTGGTTCTAAATTGTTTTTACTCGTTCATATTCAAATAAAATTAAACCCATAATATGTATAAATTCCTTGGTTTTACTTAATTATTATACTCTATGTAATATCCTAAGTAATTATGAAGAGACAAAAATTTATTCACAAAAAAACTTTTATTCACACAAAAATCCTTCGATAAATGTATTTAATAAAATTATTTTACTACTACAATTAAAAGAGGTATCTCTTGAACATGCCTATCTTCTCTCCCTTGTATAGTATAAACACTGTATATTGGTTAGTGGTTACTCAAACGATATCACTTAACGCCATCTTCAATAGCTTCAAAATAACCTAATCTAAATTAGGAGTGTCAGTCAGTGTGTCCTTGTTCTACCGCACTTAACTAATTATAACATATCACTCACGCAAATGGCCAATAAGAATACACTGTCGATTCTAATTCGATCCGCTTTGTCTGCATTGCAATGTTGCGGTGAATTTGGAAGTGTTACCATAAATAATCACCAAATTGCACAAACTTGTACATATTTGCTCTTGCCGGCGGTTTTTCCGGACCGATACGACGACGGAACCTTCAAGAAACGAGCATATACTCCTCCTTAAAGGCCGGAAACGCATCCTCAAGACCCCTGGTGTTGCGGATGTCCATGGGCGGTGGTAGTCACTTACAATCAAGTGAGCCGCCTGCCCGTTTGCCTCCTCTAATATAAAAAAAAATATTTCACGCATCTTTCCCATTGGTATAGGTAGCTACTAGCTATCACTGATTTCCATATACTCTGATCCTTGCATAACACTTTCGCTTCCTCCACTTTCATACACGGTTGTCGATTTCGAGTAGGTACTCTTGACCTGGCCCTTTGAAGAATGTCCCCGACCTGATAGAGCTTCATTTGTTTAAGTCTACTTTCATGTTTCTTCTGCCATTTTGTTATTTTAGTATAATTATGCAATCTTCCGGGTATTATAAATATAGTGTACTACAAAGGCGGTCAGTTAATAAATGGAATATAGTATAGGATTTCGTAGTTTTAAAAAATATTATCAATTCAATCACTTCTTGGATATAAACAAAATACCTTAGTAATTGCACTAATTATACATTCATAGTGGAGTCATACAAAAGTTTACGGTAATCCTAGCGTTTATGACTGGATCGTTAAGGTTTTATCATTCTCATAAAAAACGCATGTTACATTACTATTATTTGACGCAGATGTCGTCAACCTTTGGTACCATTTATATTTCTTTTACTTATGGCGCGGGCGCTGCCAAAATGAACTGTTGAGATGTAAAATTTCATTTTTTTATATAAGAGGAAGCAAATGGACCTGATACTCAGCGATAACCACTGAAATGGACTTCCGCAACATCAGAGACACACACTTCTTGAAACCACCGGCGAGAGCTGGTTATTGAGTTTGGTCGTGCGTGGCAAAAAGTGCCTTAAGAATAGCGCAGTGGTGATTTGCCATACACCAAGGTGGCGAGGTTTGAATTTAATATAGGTTATTAATGCTTCTTAATATGGATAAAAATATATATTTGTAAGGAATTTGTTCAACATACAGTTTCTGAAACCGAAGTTGTGTAATCTTTGTAATAACAAAACTAATTGTAAGCGTGGTCTGCAGACTGCCCGTGACCACACTTGCAAGGCACTCTAAACCTTGGAACTATATAATTTATAAATAAATCATGTCATTTTATTTTAATATTTTTGTATGAACAAAAGAAAATATTAACATTTAGTATCTGACCATGATTTTGTCCATTATTTATAAATAAATGTATTATTTTATCTCCTACCAAGCTACTTGCTAGTTTTCTATTTGCTAGTTTTCTCTCTTTGGTCAATATAAAATAATCATTATGAAGTAAGATAAAAAAGCTTAAATTTTTCCTTACTATAAAAAATAACATTGTATCTATTATTTAAAAATATTGATATGAATTATTACTGTTGTATATTTCTAAATTCAAAAATTAGCTCATCATGGTATAAGTCACAACTCACAACATCTTATGTTCTTATATTTAAATTATTGTGCCAATTGTTTACTACATCTGATAGTTGTGAATGTCATAGTTAACACAAATTGGCAGAATTTCAATAGTCCACGCCACTGACCACATAATCCGAAAATCTTCTAATATTTTACTGTGTTCCGAATTGGACGATGTTTGTATGAGATTAAGGTGTATTGAAACATTACTAATACAAACTGAAAGTCGTTTTCAAATGTCTTTTTTTAAACTTGACAATCCATTAATTTATGTATATACTAGAAATGCGCCCCGGCTTCACACGGGTACAAAGTAGATTTACTTTACACAAAAGTACCTATGTTACTCACTGATAATGTAGCTTTCTATTGGTGAAAGAATTTTTAAACTCGGTGCAGTAGTTTTTCAGTTTATTAATTACATACAAAAATAGAAATCTTTCCTCTTTATAATATTATTAGTATTAGTATATTAGTATTAGTAATATTAGTAATTAGTATTAGTATAGAAGTATAGATATAGATTACTAAACAAACAAACTTCTTTCAAACAAACAAACTACTAGCAGACCCGGCTTATGTTGCCCTGGCTAAACGTTGGCTTCAAAAAATAAAATACACTACTCACAAAACTTAAGGGATATTGAAAAAAAAAAACAAATATTGAGGATAACTAGGAGAAAAATGGTCGTACGGAAAATAAAGAAAAAGGAAATTGTAGCCTCAAGTGTCTAGTTTTCAAATGTGGGAGTTGTTTTGTTTAGCTTCGGCAGTTTTCAAGTCATCATCCGAGAACTAAAGGAAAAAATAATCTCTCAATTTTTGCTTGTCTTCAAAATTTTTTTTTCATAATGCGACCACAAAACTCTTTTGGGCGATAATTGATTTTTTAAGCAGCTCTGTACGATGATTTGGGACGGAGTTATCATCGATGAAAGCAAAAAAAGTCCATTGTAACTGATAAAATCAAGTATTCGGGAACTAATTAACAGAAAATGAAAGTTGGAATTTGCAAAACATTCCTTAATTTTTATGAGTAGTGTATAAATGTTAGTACCAATTGTGAATCTAAATCATCCCGAGAAATACTCAAACTCACACATAAAATTTCGTCGAAATAGGTCCAGCTGTTAAGGTGGAATTCAATGAATAATACAGGTACAGAACTACAACTGTCCGTTGAGAAAATGCTTTTTGGCATGGCGGTAGTTTACATGTTTATTGAGACACCATAGTAGTAGTTTATTCAACCCCCCACAGAGAATACCAACTAAGAGACAAGTAGTTTACCAAAGATAATATAATTTATTACGATCGGACCGAACGCAACCAGTCCTGATTAATACTTACTATAAAGTTGTTTTTAATTAATATTCGCTGTAAATTAACATGCAACGAAGCCGTGTGAACTGGTTTAACGAAGATGAAAGTACATGTTACGAGATAACAATGTAAATCGTATTTGTATAAAATGACTAAAAAAATTAAATTATCGCATACTTCAGCGCCTTTATATACTCCGTATTTTGTTGGAGGATTGTAAAATCAATAAAATATAAAAAATAAATTAAAATTCAGAATTTTAAAAACGTTACTAAGACAAACTTTCTGCGAGAAGAACTTTTTAATGAGACTTTATCATAAATTTTTATTATAATATTCAGGTTTTTAATGTCATTGTTTTTGCGATTACCGTAGCTTTGATTATCACTTGATAGCAATTTAAGTATATGTAAAGAGTATATAAAGTAAAATATATGTAGGAAAATTAAGGTTAGTAATATTATATTCTCGGCATAATGTCAAGAAAGAAACGTATTATATAGTTCTAATATTTATACAATGTAACTTGTCAAGATGGACACGTTAGCAGCAACATAATAAAATCAAGTGTCCTTAAGTCACATCCTGCCTTTCTATCTTAGTTTTATTTAACAACCCTTACCCTTTAATTAGATCGAATACTAATATTATATTCAGTTACTGGATACTAATAGCCTACCTTTTGAAACGATTAATAGTTTGAAACTACTGCTCAAATACTTGCAACGGTGGAATCGACATGTTCTATATTGACCAAAAAGAAAAGAAAAAGTAATATATATATCCTTGGGTATATTAATTGAATTGACAAAATTTAAATAATATTGTCTTTTATTAACGCGAGTATCACACATTTAAATAAAATACTGTATACCGGATTAAAACGCGATTTTTTTTTAATTTAATTGAATTAAATATGGCAAATTTGTGACATTTCAAATATCAGACAACTGTCATCTTTCTGTCTCCCCGCGACCACGGTTGCTGTAAAGCATCCGAAACGTCGGGATAAATAATTTAAACAATATAAATAATAAATCGCGTTTTAATCCGGTATATAGTATTTTATTTAAAAATTTAAATAAATTAATTATATTCTTGCCGCTTAATTTATATTCCATCTTGTACGTCTTTCGAAATGTTTGAAATGAAGAAGAACAGGTTGGGCGCGGGAAATGAAAATGAAGTAAGTGGCCGCAAATTATGTCCAATACGAAATTAATTGCCTTCTACCGGGGTTTACTTGCACGCGATTCTCAGACCCCTACGGAGTTGGTTCCAATGTTGGATCAATTATTCGTTCGATTGGTGATAGTGTTGGATCATCTTAAAAACTACACTTTTGTTTCTCTCAGTTTTTTTTAATATGTTAAATATCGACAGAAGAGCATGAGGTTGATGGTAGGTGACATTAATTATGCTTTGTCGACTTACTTTTTACTTCGAGCATTCGAAAATCCATAGACTGAATCCGAAACGCGCAATATGTGTTTCGTGTTTTTCCATCTATGAACGATAATCATATCCTACTGGTGAGATTCGAACCTACGACCCATCGATGCGCACGGAAAGTGTTCTACCGAACGCGCCAACGAGCCCGTCAAAAGAGATATGGAAAGATATGAAAGTATTGTTAAGGTTATCAATATGGATTATTATTTATATTTTGAGAGATTTTGCAAGTGCTATTTAAACTTTAGCTTGAACCTACGGAATGGAAACAGAAATGTGTCTGCCCCATGCCCCAGTAATTCTCGGTTGACTCCAGAATTATTTTTTAAGCTTTAGCGTGAAACGTAGAATTAACTCAGGAAGAAATGAATTTTGCATACCACTCTACGTATTTATCAATTTTCCTTTGAACCACGAACGATGATTTTTTTACACTTTCGCTATAACTATATAGTAGAGATAGCTACTGAAGCAGATATATTTGTAAACTTTAATTGCAAATATACTTAAATATATTCTAGTATAAATAAGTCCTAAAGTTCCATCGGTTTTTGTTAAATTTATAAACTGAAAAATGGTTTTCATTTGCAATCTTATTTTCGAATTAAAAATTATGCTAAAAATAAGGTTTAATAGGGCACACGTTGAACATAGTTGCGATCTGACGATTGCAGAATTAAGTTATCAACTGTTAATGTCAAGGTAAAATGTTACCCTCCGTTAAAACCTTATTTACATCAGCGAATCCCGTTGTTACACTGTATTATGTCCCATACGATTTACGTAAAGGAAAAATACACAAAAAAGTAACAAGTAAGACGAGACCGCATCGACACTATCATTTGCGAGTGATAAACCAACAGAATGGGAGATTGACGCGTTTTTAAGAAGACCACATGCATAATTCATACATGCGCGGGCGCAGGCGGCGGGCAGTAATAACTATGCGCTGCGCAGGGCTGTAAATATTGCTGACACTTTAACATCTATTTCTAACATAAATACCTAGATATTTGAATACAAATATTTCGCTTCATCTCTTGAATGCTTTAGAGGCCCAATATATAGGTACGAGTAGGTTTACTTCTAAGGGGTCATCGAATTCTGCACCTGACTCCAGTTGTGACAACATTATTTTTTTCAGAAAATGTTACCTTTAAATTTCTAAATCGCACAAAGAAAAATAACAAAAGTTTTAAGATCATTTATTAGAATAAATGTATTACGTTTTTTTACAGATAAAAAAGACAATCGCTTTCTATGATATAGTTTAATGTTTCACTCTTATTTAAAAATTAGACATACAAAAAACATCCTCAACAACTCATCTGCTCTTCACATTCTTTCTACGGGTATAATTGAATCGTCTGCCTGTTTGTCTCTTTTTTCATAAAAATCTACTTACTACGAATTAATCTTTAGCTCAAGCTTTAGCCCATTTTATTATTTGTTACCTTGGTATGATTCCCCAGTAACTTCAACTCTTCATAGATATAACATCTAATGCTAGCACGTAGTCCGATAGCGGATAGGTTTATCAATGAAAATACAGGCATCAATCCAACAGTGATCATTAAATCGGTCAGTTGTCAATGGTTTTACGTAGACTGTAGTTGCGATTTGAATTTCAGTTATACCACTTAGTATTCTAGTAACAACGACAATACGTCTTGTGGACGTGTGAGGCACGTGTCTGCTGGATGTAACATGGTATGGTCTAATAAATCAGTCTGACACTCAAGATTAGAATCGAGAAAACTCTAAGTAGCCACCTCAGTCGGTCATTATGTACATATGTATAAGGGCAAATTAGGACCATACAAGATAGATAAGTTTGCTTGAGTGAATAGTATCATCCAATATGTCATTATCATTTTTTGTAATTTATCTCACGGCTATTTAGTACTTTATTAGAGATATTTTTTTTGGGAAATGAAGTTTCAGGATAATTTAGTGTTAGTAGTGTTACATAGAATTTCTGTAAGATTAAATTTATTTTATGCAAATGTGACCACCAGATGAATTAAAGGTAACCAAATAAAACTGTAATTTGAGTTGGCTGTTGGGTTGTCTAGGTTGGTTCTATCTAAGAACAAAGTATTTATTTTTAATAATTCAAATACACTTTCATACGGTCCTTTGAATCATCAGCTACAACCACTCTGTATGTTGATTTTAAATAACTTTTGTTTCATTTAATAAAATATAAATTATTTTTAAAATTGGTATAGGCCAATATTCTCCTTTTTTATACGAAATATCCATTAAATTTACAGCTAGCGCGATATTTGAAATAAATCTTAGCTCTAATAAAAAAAAAATTGACAACCCTAAAGGCGATAACATTAAAATCATTGGATAATATCAGTGGGTAATTGCATGCATCGCCTACGCCGAATTGGTTAAAACATGCGCAAGACGATTACGTGCGTGTGTGTGCGTGACATGTAGCGACAGGTGTACAGTGACATTGACATTGAGCCGCTACGGCTAGGAACATGTTCATTGCGTTATAGATAACCCTCGAGATAGTAGAGGTGAGTCGTTGAGGGTTTTTGTGTTAACGAAATGAAACTGTTAAAAAAACAGCTAATTTTATTAGCTGGTTTGCAGTAATGTCAACAGATTTTACGTAGCAATAATAAATAAATTAACAGTTAATAAATTCAACAGGTTTTGCGTTAAATAAAAAAGCTGCTTCGGATGATGTTAGCGACTTGAACGTTCGTTGAGCTAATCCGCGCGTTGCGTTCGAAAATCGTTAATTAAATATATTTAGCAGCTTTTGCGGTAAACGAAAAGCAGCTAATTCGTTAACATTAGAAAAGCAGCTTAAAAAAGCTGCTTGTTGAATTAACGCCCACTACTACGACTATGAGATAGACAACCTCCAGGATAAAGCGACCAAGACTATTTGTATAACTGGATTCCAATTTTGTTTGAAAGGAAAATTTTACAAAAATTTTAAATAGTTATTTTAAATGGCAAACCATAAGGCTTAAATATGGGTTTAAAGCGTGCCTTAATGAGAAGGAATCTATTTTTTTCGCAAAGATTTCAAAGTATACCTTAAATATGATTTATCCTGCATTAGATTGACAGAGGCAACAAATGGTGGATATTAAACATAAATGTCACACTAAGTTAGGACTCTAGGAAGTAAGAAAACACTCTAGAAAAATCAAACTACAACAAATATCTTAATAATTAATTATCTATTATGCTAATTATATATGTCTATAAATATTTTTTATATATATTAACCTAAATAATGTCTTGTGATTCAATAATTACATTTTGTTTGCGCCAAAAAAACTCTCGAACAATTACTTAACAATGAATAGTGGTTTAAGTTACTTTTCATTTTAATTAAAAATCGTTTTAATTACTGACTTTAGATGTCACGAATTCGATAAAAAAGAAAAGTTGTTAATTAAGGAACATGTAGAGACGACATGAATCATTGTGCAGGTAATGTAGCGCATCGTAACAGATGATCATTGACTGATGTTCTGTGACTGAGGTATCACCTACCATCAAGTGAACCTCATGTTCGTCTGTCGATATCTAACATCTTCTTCGAATATTAGATGTAAAAAATAAGTCGACAGCGCACCATTGATTGATTTAAACGTTTTAATCCGGTAAAAGTTATTTTATTTAAATGTGTTATACTCGTGTAAATAAGAGACAATCTTCTTCTTCCTGCCCTGTTCCCTTTTTTTATTTGGGGTCGGCGCAGTATGTTCTCTTTTTCCATTTTCTCCTTTCACTCGCCATATCGCCAGTCACCATTCCTTTCAAACACATACGAGTATTATTCTTCACACAGTCAATTCATGTCTTTTTGGCTTCCCTCTTCCCCTATACCCATCCACTTTCATGTTTAAAACTTTTTTAGAAACATGCCCTTAATCTCTCCTAATAACATGCCCATACCAAGCCAAACGATTGCCTTTCATTTTTTCATTCACTGGCGCTACTCTAAAACTTCCTCTTATATAGTCATTTCTTATCTTATCTAATTTTGTCACTGTAAAAAAATAAAAGAAAGTAAAAGACAATATCACTTGAAAATCGTTATTCATATCAGACTCACTATTTATACTATTCTTAATAAACCGTTTGATCAGATCAGACCACCGTTTGGCGGCAATCCAATTAAATGTGACAAAAAATTCGAGATTCTGCAAATAACCCCAATAGTGATCAATATCTTTAAAACACGTCGGCTTCTAGGAAATAGTAGTAAAGTATATATAGCTGTCTTCGATGATATTTTTAAAGATTTAAATGTGGGTGAATGTGTTGATAAGAGACAAGTCTATTTATTTTTTATTTTTAAACTAACGTATGGTCAAGGTTTGACGTCATGATGATATATTGTCTTGAAATGGGCGAATGAACTGAGAAGAGAAATAATTAGTTATTAATTCTGCCACATTAAATAAGAAAATTATCATAAAATAATATCATCGCATTATTACGGCTATAGAACGTAGAATAATCTTTGCTATGCATAACCATTGTGCTACAATATTATGTAGCACATAATAAGGCTATTGCCTGTGGCGGGATCTCCACAATAGTCTAGTCAACATATGCCTTTTTGGTCAAAGTTTTTTCTTCGCCTCGGAAAACTATGATTGAGGTGTCATTCGATTCTAGAAACTTTTTGAAAAATTTGAAGTGGCGCTTGCAAAAATTGCAAAAGTTATAAACAATTTAGTAAAAAATAAAAAAGTGGTTTGGTTTTTTGCGAATATCTCAAAAAGTATTAAATTTTTTTTTTCTATTTTTTAACTTAAAATTAAATAAAAATAGAAAAATTGATTTTTTTCCAAAAACTGATACTGAGCTACATTTGTTGTATTTTTTAGAATAAAAAAAAATATAAATAAAAAGTTCAATTGTTTATAACAAATTGTTTATTGTATAAACAATTAAAATTTGAATAAAAATAATTTTTTTTTTCAGATATCGAAGAGCAAGATGAATTATGATTTTTAAAAAAAAAAAAAATAGTTGATTAACAAATGCGTTTTTAAGTACTAATAAAATTTTTTTTAAGACACGATTTTTTTTAAATCCTAATTTTCATAAAAGATTATGTTATGAAAAAAAAAAATTAATTATCTTATAAACAATGCATTTGTTTATAACATTTCTTTAAACAATATGAGATAAAAATTATTAAAAATCATTTTTTTCAATGTTTAATCGACCTTGATAATTTTTCACTTAAGTAAATTGTTAATAACAAAATGAAAATTAACAATTTTTTAGTTTTTCCAACGGGAGTCTGTTCTATAGTCTTTGTAATATAGCTCCATAAAAGAAAAAAATCCAGATTAATAGTTTAACAATTATCGCACTTTCAATTTTTATGTTCGTGCTACAAAAAATTGATAATTAAGTAATGGAATAACTAATTGAAAAATCGCGATAAAAATTTTTGATCGCCGGATTTTTGTTCATTGATCTATCCTGTATGTGCCTGAATTTTTTCATTTCTTAATTTTCATATTTAATAAGTTTAAATAATATATTATTATTAAAGGTCCGAATTGGGCGGAGCTTAGGCAACCGTGAGTTCCGTTTTCGGCCGTATTTTCAACCCCCTAAAAAAAATTATAAATATTGGTCCTAGAGTTCAGAGAGGTGGGACTTTTTTTAGGAAATTTCTTGCTCTTTTTGAATCTTTTTTTCAAAAATGTTTAATACTTTTTGAGATATTCGCAAAAAACCAAACCAATTTTTTTTCTTTTTTACTAAATTGTTTATAACTTTTGCAATTTTTGCAAGCGCCACTTCAAATTTTTCAAAAAGTTTCTAGATGCGTTTGTTTTTATTTTTTTATTACATTTACATTCAAAAATTATCACTTAGGGGTATGAAAAATAGATAGTAGCCGATTCTCAGACCTACTGAATACGCATATGAAATTTGGTAAAAATCGGTAAAGCCGTTTCGGAGGAGTACGTTAACTAACATTGTGACATGGAGATTTTATATATTAGAAGAGAGATATAGTGTAATTATTTTTATCTTAAGAAGCCGGACTTGCCCGCAGCCCGATGGATGGATAATTAATCTATACTAATATTATAAAGAGGAAAGATTTGTATTTTTGTATGTTATCAATAAACTCAAAAACTACTGGACCGATTTTAATAATTCTTTCACCAATTGAAAGCTACATTATCAGCGAATAACATAGGCATTTTTTACATCTACATTGCACCCGTGTGAAGCCGGGGGCGTTGCCAGTACTATATAAAATAAATTGACTTTTATAAATTAATAAAACATTTGTTACCCCCGTTATAGTGGGTAACTACTTCCTATTTGTATCTTGTATTAAACATTTACTTAACATTAACGAAACATGAACAGAAATGTAGGTAAGCTGCATTGAAATTGATATCAAATATGTATTATTGTGTAATAGGTATTTCAATATTGGTATTTATTATTTATCTCGTATTTTATCTTTTACATTGTATGAATTATATGTAATTAAGAGTGAGCACAGGGATATCTTAGACCTTTTTCTGTGTCTGTGGAAAAAATAGAAACTCGTTTTCTCCAATATGCAACGGTCTTTTAAAAGAAAAGTTTCTGAAACACCAATTAGATTATTTTAAACGAAATACTTTTAATTTTTCTATTGGCATATTGTATTTCTATTCATAGCAGTCGATGTGGCCACAGTTTACCTTAGTGAAAACAGCCGTAATGAGCAGAATCAGAAGGTGTAACCCGTTGCAGATGTCTATAGCGTGACCTATCTGCTGGTTTCCATAATAATATACTGTCCAAGTTGGTTTTTTATTACTGCAGTCACTGAGTAAATCGCCAACCAGTTCGCGATGGAGCCATGTATAGTACCTACGTATAGAATTATATTTATCTAATTTCAAACCGATAGCCGTAAATAAAGTGGCTAGCTATAATTGGAGCAGTAATGTTTGATAATTATGCGCATAATTTGATTGGGAGAAACATTACTGAGTATGCCATAGTAGCGATTATGGGACCTTCAATTTCACAAGGCAAGGTATGTTTGAATGTAAAATAAATTAAGAACATCAAGTTTGTTAAGGTAATTTTACGAGTGGTCAGAAACTCCTGAGGAATATAGTATAGGATTCATTCAAGCAGCGATAGTTATTTATGACCTATATTATATGCTATTGTCCGTAATCAAAGCCGATGTTAATCAAATAGATAAACCCCATTATTTTTTTCATATATTTCACGCCTCTTTTTTTCTAACTCGCGATGATCGCAGACAATGTCAATTGTGCTACAATAATTATTGTGATGAGGAAAGTATTTTTTTAACTATATTAAACCATAATATAAAGAATGACTCAGTTTCCTATTCATGTGATACAGTATAGATCAATTTCGATATATACAAGCATTGTTCTTGTACTATTAGTGGTTTCACACATCAGTTATAATGTGAAAATGAGGAAAGCCTTTCATTTATTTCGTTTAATGATTGGTAGTTAGTCGCTTGCGCAAGGGCCTGGAATATAGCAGTTTTGATATTTTAGAGACAGTTGTGTTTAAATATAAATTGGGTTCTGATCAAAACGGGTTTTATTCAATTTTTTTAATTGCAATGTTCATATGATCGCCAAATATTTTTTAAAGTTTGATTTATATAGGCTACATCAAGAAAACGCCTAAAACCAATAAGAGAGCAATGGTTGATCTGAATGAAGTTATCTGGTTCTTTCGAAATTATGTTAAAAAAAAAACATTACAATAGTTTTCACGAAAACTTTACTTTAACATTGTCTTTTTTTAATGCCAGACAAGCATCAGGTTCACGTGATAGTAAGTAATAACTCAGCATCAGAACATCAGTCAATGATGCACTATCAACCTATTTTTTACTTCGAACAATCGGAAACTGAAACCAAACGCGCAATATGCACTTGACTGAGGGGCGGGCACGACAAAGTATTCGAATCGTCAAACCGTCAGTTGTTTGAGAAATCATTTGAAATTTCATACAAATGACAGTTTTTCGATAGTTAGTCGTGCTAGCCCCCCTGTTCCTAATTTTAAACATTAAACACATAAATATCGGTGAAATAAAAATGGGTTAAGATGAGATATCTAAGTATACAGTTAAGCGTATCTACACCAGGGAGAGGTATTAGAGATGACATTATCAAACTAGTTAACTGATTAAGCTGACTCGTAAATAATATCATCAAATATATTAAGCCTAATTTGAATGCTTATTATTCGTTTAATAAAGTTAAAGCTTAGACCTTTACCTTGAGAATTAAATTGTCTAAAACGATATTTATGACCGAAGATTAAGTCATAAATAAGATTTAATAATAGAAACAAAATTTGCAATTTCATTTTTGTATTATACATTTATATTATGATTTAGACCTGAATAAAAAAAAATATCGTTATGCTAAATAAAAACAGATTATATCACAGGTATTGTGTCAAAGGCGCCTGCGCGTTAGACAATGTGACAATTAATACAATGTTCTGGTTAAGTAATATGTACCAATCGAACTAGTAATGTGTTATTGTTACAAACTGATTTATTTTTAATATTTAATATTTTATTTGTTTAATATTTTTTTACGTAAACTGCATACAAATAAGAATATACTGCTTGACTGGGATTCACAGATATGATATACGTATTTATGATTACTTTCTGTCTAACCAGCTGACGTTACCACGTGGAGGCAAACTTGGAAATTGACCTTACCTTTTATAGCGCCTAGAAAACGTTTTGTAAATGTAATCCCTTAGGAAAAAAAATAGGGGATGAATATTTTATACGAGCGAGAGGCTTATTGAAATATCGATATTACTCCCATCCTTTAATTCTCGAAGAAGGAAACTAGACGTAGGAAAATACATATGTTTACAAAATCATAAATATGACATCCCGGTGAGATTCGACACCCCGACTTATCGGAACGCAAGGTTTACTATCATATGCAGTATGCACCAATGATCCGGTCAAATTCTACAATTGTATAAGAATGCTCAGCCGACCTAGTATGACCGCCACGAGATATGTCGTGGACGAGAGAAGACAAACTAAGACGTAAGATATCTTGATATATTATAACTCGACATCGACAATTTTGATAGAAAAGATATCTCGATCGACAAATATATCTATTTTTGATATTAAAAGTCGAGTTTTAAGTATAATTGTTAGACCCGGAAGAAATAAAGAGATAACCGATTAAAACACGAGAAAACGGTCGACAAAATTTTGTCACGGTTGTCAAAGGTGGACAATAGCTAGTTGTGTCGAAATAATAATTATCATATTTTTTGCTCTGATTTAAATCGGTTCTATATAAATTCTATTTCTCTGGCACACAGAAGCAATAAACACAGTACTTTATTAAGACGTGTTGGTGTCGTAATTAGGTGAAAGTTGGGTCTAATAAAGGTTCCCGTTAGTGTCACCAAGCGATAGAGGAGATAGAAATTGGTTTGATAAATCGTAGCGCTGGGGTCAACGAAACTATTACTGGAAGAGCATCATCGTATTTTTAAAGGTGAACACTCCGTTGATATTATCATCGATTGTTTATATAGAACGGGGGCAAACGGGCATTAGTGCATCTGATGTTGATAGCAGGGACTGAAACCGGTTAATTTTTATTTTCCAAAATACGTGTATGACTGATATACCATGATATTAGTTTTAAAGAGTAATATACACTAAACTTATCACAGTAGTAGTTTTTTTCAGTAAATATGAATAAATACGAAAGAATATTAACAAAAACCTTTATTATACCGGTATAACTCCCATAATAAATTAACCGGTATTCAGTCCCTGGTTGATAGGCAAGTGAAGCACTAAAGGGCCTGTGGGTTCGTTGATGAGCTTTAGGGAATTAATTTTGAAGATGAGTTGTCCTTTTATCTGATAACTTTTTTACAGATTTTCTTGTACTATGCTCTGGAATCGAACTGGAGCGCTTTGTAATTTTTTTATGTTAGATATCGACAGACGAGCATAAGGTTCACTAGCCACAGAACATAAGTCAATGATGCGCTGACGACCTACTTTATACTTCGAACGTTCGAAAATTCATAGACTGAAACCGAAACGCGCAATATGCACTTTACGGTTTTTCCATCTATGAACGGTGGTTCGTTACTCATAACATAAACATGTCGTCCCGGTGGAATTCGAACCCACGACCTATCGATACGCACGGCAGGGTACTACCGAACGCGCTAACGAGCCCGTCAACCTGCATATCCATTGGTGTTGCATGGACGCCAATGATCACATACCATAAGGTGATCTATATACGGAATTGATTTTTCAAAATCTCGTTGGAAATATCACATTAACCTCTTATCATTTTCTTCCTATTTTGAGATTGAATTGAATGAATCTGGTAATAGTTACAATCATAACCGCTTGTATTACTGTATTATAATTTAATCGTTCTTTAAGCTTTACCATGTAATTACTATTATATTGCCATAACCATAAACATACACGTTTTATGTGAATTCCATGTAAATACCAATATTATAATCGTTATATTATTACACAGATGTACTCGCGTGAAATAAGGTATCTACACTTACATAATAGAGAAGTAAAAGTTTCTATAAAGTGAGCAATATTGGTTTCTACTCAGTCGATTTAATAAATACCCTACTTTTTATTTTGTTGATATGGACAGACGAGCATGAGGTCCACTTGATGGTAGGTACTTTGGTACCTCGCCACAGAACATCAGTCAATGATGCGTTGGCGAACTATTTTTTATCTCGAGCATTCGGAAATCCAAAGACTGAGATTGAAACGTGCAATGTGCACTGTGGGTTTTTCCATGTATGAACCGTTACCAGGTCGGAATTTCGATATTCCAGGCAGGGAAGACGCAGAAAATTATAAACATGTCGTTTATAATTTTCTGCGTCTTCTACCAAAGGCGTCAAGGAGTTTTGACATAATAAAAATCTTGAGATTAAAATATATAATATACTTCGGAGAAAAACAACGAAAATCAACATATATAATATACAGGGATGTTATATCAATTCGATGAAACAAGAAAGATTTGTTTGTTTATATAGTTATATAGGCTATATTTATTTCCAGATAGAGTTAGGGATCCCTATTAAAACTTGAATAATATAAAAAGGTTGTAGGGAGTAATCTCCGGATCTACTGAACCGATTTTAAAAAATCTTTCACCAATAGAAAGCTACACAATAATCTATATATATATATAGATTCCCACTTATATATTGACTCATCACGATATCTCTGGAACCATAAGGCGTAGCGACTTGAAATATGGTAGGAATATTCCTTTCGCCGAGTAGAGGTCAGCTAAGAACGGATTTTACGAAATTCCACCCACAAGGGGGGTTGCGGGGGCAATTGCTAGTAATACATACTATATTTTTGTGTAAATTACATTGCTACATTGCACCCGTGTGAAGCCGGGGCATGTTACTAGTAATTCATAAACTCTTTCATAATAACTCTTAAAACAGTTGTATATAAAAAAAATACATTAACAATTTTCTCCCAATTAAGTCTAATTAGTAGCTAAGTTATGCCATTAGTGAGATTAATGACGTATTTAATAACGCCTGTATTTTTATGTCTCTACATTTATTTGAGTAGAAGCTTGTGTATCTTTCGATTCATCATTTGTAGAGAATAAATTTAAATTATATGAATATTCAAATAATCTTTATTGCTTTAAATATGTGGGAGGTAAGTCTACTTGGTGGTTATTATGCTGTTTTAAGCCGGGATTGCGATGAATAATTGATTTTTACCAAGCATGCAAGCAAGATGTATATCTTGATTATCTTAATTTAGAAATGAAGTTTTTAACTGACGAAAGTCTCATCCATAAATTTAAATTGGGTATTAAACAGATCTTTCATTAATATTGTCTTTTATTAACGCGAGTATCACACATTTAAATAAAATACTGTATACCTGATTAAAACTCGATTTATTATTTATATTGTTTAAATTATTTATCGAGACAATATGGCAACTTTGTGACATTTCAAATATCAGACAACTGTCATCTTTCTGTCTCCCTCGACCACGGTTGCTGTAAAGCATCCGAAACGTCGGGATAAATAATTTAAACAATATAAATAATAAATCGATTTTTAATCAGGTATACAGTATTTTATTTAAAAGATCTTTCATTGTGAGTACAACGGAGTCAGTGTAATCTGACAAACTGCACAGAAGAACGAAAGAAAGGACTGAGAGAGTAAAAATAGGTAAATACTAGGCTAGTTTTTAGAAGGCTTATAAGAAAACTGTAAAAACTCTTTCTGAAAGGAAGTAATAACCTACTTTAATTGAATGTGGTCCGTTCCTCGTGTTACTCGTTTCTCATAAAATAGTAGTTCAATGTTGCCAGGTAAGTTACGCTTAAGTTCACAAATCTTAGGTACCTATATATATACAAACATATTTTAACCCAATTATAAAGTCCAAGTCAATCGGAGCAAGTAAAAATACAACAAATTGGCACAGAGTTAGTGAGTGTTTTCATTTAGAGTGCTTTATTAGCTAGGGCCCCGTAATGACCTTATTGTTTGGAGTAAACGACTGGAACCGGCTAGCGAAATCATAACAAGAGCTATATAAGGTCATGGGAGGTTTCATTCATTTAAGAGTTAGTCAGCGAGTGCTTTTAATTATTTTAAGATTGTGTATCCAAGACCTAATTTTCTTTGAATTACGAGTAACGCCCCTAGAAGGCGATACGACTCTTTCAAAAATTGATAGTGACAAATTGTTTGTACAATACATTCCGAATAGGTAGCGCTTATATGTTTCTTTGATTGACACTAATATTTTGAATTTTTATATAATAGTAGCAACACGCCCGGCTTCACTCGGGTGCAATGCAGATGTACTATACACAATTTTTAAAATTATTTCACCAATAGAAAGCTACATTATCAGCGAGTAACATAGGCTACTTTTTGTGTACAGTAGGTACATTTACATTTCACGCGTGCGTAGCCAGACATGTTGCTAGTAATAATATAAGTAGGTATATAGATAAAAACCCAAAATGTCAATTGTCAAATGTTAATGCCAGACGTAGGTACATATATCACCAGAAATTTGTTTTTTTTTTAATGTAAGATATCGACAGACGAGCATGAGGTTCACTTGATACCCCAGCCACAGAACATCAGTCAATGATGATCTGTCGACCTACTTTTTACTTGGAGCATTCGGAAATCCATAGACTGAATCCGAAACGCGCAATATGCACTTCACGGTTTTTCCATCTATGAACGGTGGTTCGTTACCCGGTCGGAATTTAGATATTCCTCCCACCCGATCAATGCCCGAAGTTACCAGACCTGGGGAAAACATGCTTACAGAAAATTATTAACATGTCGTCCCGGTGGGATTCGAACCCACGACCCATCGATGCGCACGGCCGGTGTTCTACCGAACGCGCCAACGAGCCCGCCTAATGTTTTCTGTAGCTGTTGCTATGCAATGGAACGTCAGTTGAATATAGAAGTCGAACATATATCAATCGCAATGCACACCGTCTATTTTATAATGTTTGTGTAACAGGAGTTGCAAGCCGAACTCATTTATTCGTGTGACGATGACACAGACTGTAGACACAATAACATCGTTATTAGCAGCCGGACCACCAGACTTGCCAAGCTGATAAATTTCATTTTTACACTTCTGAATTATGTTTATGACATCGCTTTGAACGTCTGGGAAATACTGTTGATTTTTTAATGTCGAAACGGTAATTCGTTACTCGGTCATTTTTATCCCAGTCGCTTGTGTACGAAGTGGCTAGACGTGGAAAATATGTTTATAGAAAATATTTAACATGATAGATAGAGTAGATAGAGTTGGCGAGATTCGAACCAGCATTCCATCAGGGGCAAGAAAGCTAGGCCTCGAGCAACAATGAGCCCTTAAATGTGATGTTAAGTCTACAATTTTCCAGTCACTACTGTTAGATATTTTTCGAATGCTCGAAGTAAAAAATAGGTCGACAGCGCATCACCACTGAGGTATCATCCACCATCAAGTGAAACTTATGCTCGTCTGTGGATATTTAACATAAAAAAAGATCAAGGAGTCATAGTATTCGTTAGGAAGAATGTATTAATTATTTTCCAAGATCAAATCAAATTCAGTGCTCAACCGAGTAAAAGTATATTGCACATATCGGCAAGTCCAGACGATATATCTATTAAAAGTATTATGACATTTTTACAGTGAATCTCAAATGTTTTATTTTACCACGGAAAAATATAAAATTAAGACGATTATTCAAACGAATCGCTGCAATTTGTGATAAACGCATGTTTCATTAAGAATTATAGCGATATAAATTGCAGAAGAGTAAAGATTTCAACAAGTGGCGCGATAAAATGCCTCTGCAGTCTAGACTTTGTTATTTGTTGAGTTTTTGTCGATATGCCGAGAATATTTTTTTGTTTCAAATTATAAGGGAAATTTTAAATATATTAGATTTAATATTGTCTTTTATTAACGCGAGTATCACACATTTCAATAAAATACTTTATAATGGATTAAAACGCGGTTTATGATTTATATTATTTATTCTGACGTTTCGACATTCGAGTAGCGCCAGTGAAAAACATGTATCTAAAAAAGTTTTGAATTTAGGAAGAGGAAGGCCAAAGAAACATGTATTGACTGTGTGAAGAATGATATGTGTTTGAGAGGCACACCTCTTCTTTCACTCGCCATATCATAACAGATGTCACAACTGATGATATGGCGAGTGAAAGAAGAGAATGGAAAAAGAGAACATACTGCGCCGACCCCAAATAAAAAAAAGGAACAGGGCAGGAAGAAGAAAAGGAAGATCCCGACGTTTCGACATCATCCCAGTTTGTGTACGAATCGCGCCGAAAAAGGACATAGCTCGGAACGCCAGTATTCTCAAAAATACAAGTCACAAATTGTTTCTAAAACTAATTGCCAACCACAGATCGAATAATCCATGATTGTAAAGATCCTGTTGTGTTATATTTACTTAGAGTTTTCGGAAATCCATAGACTAAAATCTGCACACTGCATATGCAATCAATATGCAGAACACACTTTTACTGCTAACCAAAATACTATTTTACAGCCATGCGACTTAAAACACGAAAACAACGTAAAAACACGTATCGGCAACTCGATATAAATAACACGCAAACGTGTTTACCGCACTGGCAGACCCGATTTATTTCGAACACGCATGCGTGTTAAATACGCATACTCGATTCGACCGTAAAAACACATACGGTGTGTTTTCAGCAGGCAAAGTGTTACCAGAGATTATATTTTGTCAGACCAAGCGGGAATAGAACCCACTACTTGTCGAAACTCAAAGTACAGACCTACAGGACTATCATATAACTTTAAAAATAATTTGCCTGCTGTGAGGTACTACTGACTGGCTTACATTAATCAAATATTACTAACTAGCAACGCGCCCCGGCTTCACACGGGTGCAATGTAGATGTACAAAAATATGTTACTCGCTGATAATGTAGCTTTCTATCGGTGAAAGAATTTTTAAAATCGGTTAAGTAGTTTTTGAGTTTATTCATAACATACAAAAATACAAATCTTTCCTCTTTATAATATTAGTATAGATGACATGACATATTACTAAAAATATAATACATTTTTAAGGAATTAGCAATAATTAATAGAAGTGTCAATTAGGAGCGCCACAATTGTTTCCATTTAAAAAACAAAACAATAATTTTTAAAAACATAAGTAATAATTTTTATGCTGGTTGGCAACATTTCAACGTCACTTTGACGCATATTTTAACGCAAATGTGCCGAGTTAAATTAACTTTTGACTTATTGTTCGTGTAATTAAGAATTACGACTTTTTAAGTACTCGCGAGGTGAAATGAAGATGCCGCTTACGAGTTACGATGTTCTGTCTTAAACATTTTTTAGAATTTCTCTTGTAACTCAAACGTGTAATGTTGAGAGTTATCATTATAACTCAATAGGGGTATATAGAGGTCATGTTTTACTGCAGGTGTATTTTCTGCGTTGCCAGACTACTAGATAACTTTTGTAACCTTTTAGGTAATTTTTAACTCCTTCAGTTATTATCTAGGTTACACAACTCGAAAGGATACTTTTAGGTGATTTTACGTAATTTTTAGAATTAATTATTATTTTTTTACATGAAAAATTGGCAATAATTGGCTAACGAAAAATTTCATTCGGAGGCAGCAAGTGCATTTGCAAATTACAGTAATATGTAAAAAAAAAACTGCTGGTAAATGCAACTTAGATTGGAAAACATTACTAAATTATCCATATTTCTGTTAGTAAATACGAACAACAAAAAAATAAAATAAAGTTTATTTTCCATTTTAGGTAACTTTTGACACGACACAGCTGGCAACACTGTGTATTTTATTCTAGCAATACCGCGCGTCATCGATGATATAGGGTTATATCTTCGATAATAATATACAGTGAAACTTGGTTAAGTGGGACCTGGATAAGTGAGAAACCTCCATAACTGGAACTCATGCTGAGGTCCCAACACTTTGGCACTGAATTACCTCTGTTAGTGGGACGAGGTAAGCCTCTATATCTGGGATTTGTTCTTTCGATTTATCATCATAGTTACCTCTATAACTGAGACAGCGAGTTAATTTTATATGCATAAACCTCTGTAACTGAGATAACATTGTTTGTTTACTCATTCTTATTCTACCCACAAATTCCACACGTTCATTGGAAAATGAAGAAGAAGACGATGAAATGAGCGCGGAAGTAAATTTAGTAAAAATTTCTAAACGAGAAGCAGTAAAAGCACTAGAAACTTTGCAGTTATTTTGAAATGTCATCAATTGGTGACCAAAGCATATTTGATAAAATTTTCTTAATTACAATTGTATGATTACCTTTAAGTACTAAATTTTTTTTATTACATTTACATACATAACTATGTCAATGGGTTATATAGAGGTAAAACTCGCACTTTACTGCAGGTATAATATTATTTTACTAGTAATATCGTGCGTCAAAATTAAAAATCTTATTGTGGCTACAATCAATCGTCAGAAGCTGGACTTAAATCTAATTAAAACTATTCTATCTTGTTAATAGGTTATTCTTAGGAGAACTTTTCACTCTATTTTGCTCTCGAAATAATTGCGAGTACATACTTAAGGTACTTTCAGTCTTGCATCTCAGGGAATGTGTTAAGAGACTGCGGTAATAAAAGTTTATTATGTTATTATAGCTTGTCGTTTATATTTTGCCCTTTTTAATAGCGTTTGGTTGGACAGATACTGAATGTTGTGAGATTTTTGATACTTGGTAATATGTTACTAGGTTTTATTTTTCGAATTATAGGTATGGTTCATTATTATGGAGTAACAGACAAGTGCCAACCATGATTCCGAATCCCACGATTTTTTTGTAGAAAATAGTGATGTGCCGGATCGTTAAAAATGTATATCCAAGGATACGGATCCGAATACGATATTTGGTGTCAAGATCCGCGGGTATGGATACAGATCTTAATTTGTTTACTCAATCGGCGTCGATAAGCTTGATAGTTGGAATTTAATAGTTTTTCATTGCTTCCTAATCACACATATATAACATTTTATCTATTTATTGAAAATTTATGAGGTAAAAGATCCGCCAAAAAAAGTAACGCATACGGATCTTTCTCCTCCCTCGAATATCTACGGATACAGATATCCGGTAGAAACCTAAATATGTAACAAAAAAATTTATAAAACACATGAGAGACATGGAAAACAAGAATGTTTAAGTATGAAAAAATGTAAAAACGGGATTCTATGAATAGAAATCTATACAACTGGGAATGTATAAAAATTAGAATATGTAACAGAAATCTGAAGAAATTGGAAAACCATTAAATAATTATTCATGAAATTAAGCTATCACTCTCTCAATGGCCCAGAGTTTAAACGAGGTGATGATTTAAATGAAGTTGAAAGGTTTATAGCATGGATTATAAATAACATTCGTTACGTTTACGATGCTAACATAATAAGGAAATCGCCAAGTGAGATTTTCATTCACTTTCACTAATTTGCACAGGTGTCACGGATCAGATGAAACGAATCAACATTTACATCTAATATCGTAGACTAACTGTTTTTTTTGGTTTGTATTACCGGAAATTATTAAAATAAAATACTGTATACCGGATTAAAACGCGAATTATTATTTATATTGTTTAAATTATTTATCCCGACGTTTCGGATGCTTTACAGCAACCGTGGTCGCGGGGAGACAGTCCTGTCTGTATTTAAATGTGTGATACTCGCGGAAATTATTATCCATACTGTATTAATGTTTGTACATCTTTAACGTACGCACGTACAAGTAATTTTTTATACATTGATTTTAATATTGTCTTTTATTAACGCGAGTATTACACATTTAAATACTGTATACCGAATTAAAACGCGATTTATTATTTATATTGCTTAAATTATTTATCCCGACGTTTCGGATGCTTTACAGCAACCGTGGTCATGGGCAGACCCGTATGCTGAAAAGCAAAATACATTGATTTTATTTTTTTATTGAATAGCGGAGGCATTCCTTCGTAAAATTATAGAGTTTTCAATATCGTTAATAGTACATATTAAAAACTAGGTATTAGTAACTACTTTATTAGTCATTACTTTTGTTTCACTCACCTATCAAAACGAAATGCAATTTTAAACGCGTAATAAGCGAATTAAAACGCGATTATATATTATACTAGCGGACCCGACAGACGTTGTCCTGTCTACACGTCTTTAATTTGAAAATTTTAAACTTTTTTGTGAATCTAAACCATTCCCAGATCCCCTTGAACACACACAAAAAATTTCATCAAAATCGGTCCAGTCGTTTGAGAGAAGTTCAGTGACATACACACTCAAAGAAGAATTATATAGATAAAGATTATTCAACCCCGACGATTTGGATGCTGTTCAGCAAGCGTGGTCAATATAGATATATTATGTACAAATTTTTCATGTTTATAAATAATAAATCGCGTTTCAATCCGGTAAAAGTTATTTTAAATGTGTGATACTTGCTTTAATTAAAGATGATATAAGCGATTCAGATTTTTAAAACTAAAATCAATTTAATATTAAATCATAGTAGGTACAATATAGGAGTGTACCTAACTGGAAATGTTTAAAACTAATATATCTTTTTCTTTCTTATATATGTCTTTCGTATTCTATATATTATACCACAGTCTGAACCCTTATTTATTTGATAAAATGTTGTGCTTAATTAATAACTGCTAAATGCTAAAGATGCTAAAACCCCATAATTTTGAAAATACTTGAAATTCTATTGTTACAGATATTTATAGGCCTTAGCGATAACTTTTGTATCAATCTATTTTACAAGTTCTAACCAAGATCTAAAGAATATCTACCATCTAAAGTATCAGATTTCCAAGATAACTCTAAGGATACAATGATTCTCCATTATGGATGTAGATTGCCAAGACGTTCGTAGGAACATTATCCCCTACTAGGAAATGATTTTAATATGTAATGTCAATATTATCTGAATCCAGTTAGACGTAACACCGTTCATGCTTTCTTCGAACTTGCTTTACTGCATAGAATAAAACTTTATACAGATGCGTTAACACAATCTTAGAAGAAGATTTGAGATATTTTTCTATATATATATACTTATACTAATATTATAAAGGGGAAAGATTTATATTTTTGGATATTTGTATTTTTGAATGTTATGAATCGCTAATACGTGGAAAAGATTTTGTTCTCTCAGCGAAGTTATGAAAAACAAAGACATTCCAATTAAAGATAAAAGGAACAACAAAGGCATTGACAATTGAAAGAGGAAATTCTGACGGGCTCGTTGGCGCATTCGGTAGAACACCTGCCGTGCGCATCGATGGGTCGGATTCGAATCCCACCGGAACCACATGTTTATAATTTTCTATAAGCATGTTTTCCCCACGTCTGGTAACTTCGGGCATTGATCGGGTGGGAGGAATATCGAAATTCCGACCGGGTAACGAACCACCGTTCAAAGATGGAAAAACCGTGAAGTGCACATTGCGCGTTTCGGTTACATTCTATGGATTTCCGAATGCTCGAAATAAAAAGTAGGTCAACAGCGCATCATTGACTGATATTCTATGGCTGAGGTATCACCTACCATCAAGTGAACCTCTTTCTTTCTTTTGAGGCTCTTCTGTCAATATCTAACATAAAAAAAACGTAATAAAATAAATTAAGACACGACATACCTTCGCAATAATCTGTGGTAAAATAGTCGCAGACATGCCGGATCCATCCATATATCAATCGGACGCAATCCACAGACATTTATTTACACCATGTATTTACCGCGCTATTTTAGGAGTAAATCTGTACACGTTTTTGGATGTTGTTGTTAACAGATACTGGAGGTGTTTTTGTTCGGCTTCTATCTGCCAATATTGAGAATGAATAGATGTTATGTTTAGGGAGAGGTTACAAGCGGAGCAGTGGTTGTATTGTAAAATCTTGACTGAGTTTTGAACCAGAAATTCTTGAAGATTTTGGATGTTATATATCTAGAAAAAATATATCAAGAAAAAATTAGGGGATACAAAATCGATAAAAATTAGTTTCTGTGTCTGTTTCACTAATCATTTTTCTTTACAGGCAATTTTTTTAAATTTTCTTTCCTCGAGATTCGAAAACAGGACCTCCGGTGCCAAACGCATCGAGCATTACCCACTGAGCCTCGTAGGCGGTAAACGGCAAAATACCGATGTTTAATGTGTATATTTTATACAAAGTAGGAAAGTATTTAGCTATAGCATACTTACAAAACATAGTGACCTAATTGTAGAGCACCTTTCAAATAGCCATAAAACCCAAATTACAAATTTAAACAAATTACACCACAAAACGAAACCATATCCCGAATTTAGCAAGATCTCTATGTATAGCCCTTATTTTACGATATTTACTTTCCCATTAAATCCTGCGAAATATACCGTCATATACCAGGCTGTCAGAAAACCTCAAGAGATCAAAAGAAGCTCAAGTATTAACCGTGTAGTTCCTTGTTTATGTTTTGCAATGTATTCAGAGAACTGTGTAAGTGTGTGAAGATTGTTTGTGTTATCAGTCAATCTAAGTTATGCTGATGAACAAATTCATATTTGCTAAGTCTTAGGATATAAAGTGTTACTGCTCAATTTTGTAGCCCCGATACGCAACTAATCATCCAAAATCATAACAGATCCGGTGATATTAGCTGTATGATGTATATTAACGTCAATTGACTCTATATTTCATAAATTTTCTTAGCCAATTTATATTTTCTACGAAGAATACAATTTAATTTCAATTTATTTTAAATATAATACCTAAATAGTTGTTTCCGGGATAAAAATTACAATGCCTACTAATCTCTTCTTACTTAGCAAAGTCCCGTCATTTTTCGTAATTTTTAAAAATTGCCGAGCTGCTTAGTAGTTTGATCTCTTGACAGAAACCAGAAACTTCTTTAAAATACGATACGATAATATTAATTAAGTACTATATTATTAGATTTATTAAAAGTCTTTTATCAATTACTATTATTTTTATAACAGGTATCTTCTACTCATAGAAACGATCTTCCCCTTTTCGTTCGCTAAACTATTTCGAAATAAATTATTCGTGTAGATCATTGAACATGCATTCACAAACCGAAACTGAAAGCCACTACCGGTGTTAAGCAATACAAATATTATGAAATACCAATTCGCACCTCTTTTATACTGCATTTCTTAATTCTTATTACCATGTTATAAGGTTCAAAATCTAGCAGATAATTTGGGATTTAATGGTTATTGACTTTAAAATCTTAATCAATTTGAGCTCGATTCTCTCTTGTCTTGAGGTTTGATTTAATGGAAAAGATGTTATTGGTCTTAGTATCGTAATAAATTCTTAAAATATTAGACTCCGATTTTTCACTTTGAGATGAGCACATGTTCTTAATGATTTTTACATCAATTTTAAATATTTCCACTGTCGTAAGGTCTTTCGATTGACTCTATTTATATGTTTTTCTTGTCAATAAAGCAAATAATTACCGAGGAATTTGAAAAATATAATAAAATTAGCTTTGATTTCTTCAGTGTCTGAAAATATTTCGATATCCAATCATCACAATATTTATTGATTATAATGATGCTTATGATATTAAAAGTTTAGGGGCTTGAAATTAATAATACCCTATGAATACATGTGACTTAATTATTCATTAAGGCACAGAAGAATGTTTAAAATAAATAATGAAATGAATAAGCTCCACGAAACTGAAAGGGGAAGCAGATTTTCAGTAAACCTCGAAACAAGGCGCTATACTTATAAGTTTTACCTATAGTAAAGTAGGTATGTATAATTTAATTAAATATATAAATTGATTACTACAAAAACTCTGTCTCTACTCTGAACTTCAGTTACAGAGTTGATGAATATCAACTCCGTAGGAGTAGATGGCGTTAATATGGCAAGTTTGTGACATTTCAAAAATCAGACTGTCATCTTTCAGTCTGCCCATGACCACAGTTGCTGAAAAGCATCCGAAACATTGGGATAAATAATTTAAACAATATAAATAATAAATCGCGTTTTAATCCGGTATACAGTATTTTATTTAAATATACACTAGTTTTAATTACTAAACTTAGAAACCATAAAAACTACAATGCTCGGTGTAATTCCTAAAATATAAAATTCCTAGTATAAAATTTATCAATTTAGGCTCAGTATAATTGACTCAAAAACATACATAGCTAGTCTTAAGTGCTTACAATAATTGATTAAAATGACTCACTTTGATAACTCGATAATTTAGGGTCAATTCGAAATAGTCCAACTTTGACATGGTTTCAAATTTATCGTGCACCAATTAAGTTAGGGCTACCGGCTAGGTATCAATACTTGTGTCTGGCACTCGACTTGAAGTTACATGGAGTTTACTTGAGTTATTGGTTGTCTATGTAAAGTATTTCATTACTACTTGTTAGTTGTTAGGAACTAACACTAAGGCCCTTTATTCCAAAACGTTACTCAAGTCGTAATCTATTCTTGAGAACTGTCAATATGTCAAAATTCTATAGAGAAAAAATGGTTTGACAAGTCTCAAAACTATATTCAAAACTGAGACACGTCTTGGAATATGGGCCTATAACACAATGTACCTAATGGCTTGTATTTTTTTTTAAACTAGTTTTTATAACATTTTCATAATGTTTTGGAACGTTTTTCAAATCATGTTATGTATATTATGCAAAGTAGAACTTGTTACGCGAAATATTGACTTTTCTTATAGCGAATTGCAAATATTTATAGTTAGGGATTAAATTAGGTAATTGGTACAAATACATTAATACACTCCTAACATCATCTTAATACCGTTTTATCTCCAAGCTGTCAAATTGGGTGGGCGAAATGTTCCATTTTCAAATAAAGCGCCATATTTATTTGACATTCCGTTGACACTTGTCAGATTTTGTAATAATTCCGAGTAAATATATGAAAATCCTAGATAATATACTGCTATATAAGTCTCAGTGATACAAAATATTTGGATTTTGGTGATAAAATTAACAAAATATTGTATATTATGTCATGCAAAAATAATCCGATAAAGTATGAGTTGGTGTTGGAAATGAAAAATTTGAAGAAAATGGATTTGATAAAATCATTTTTTTTCGAAGAAAATAGTCATGAGAGAGTCATCCATTTGCTCTCCAAATAATAAAAATTTGGTTTCAAAAATTCACCATCCAATCGGCTGAATAGTTCATTATTTTAAACACGTATAAAAATAGTTTTTTATGAAGAAACTTTACCATGCCAGAGCGTGAACCGTGAGTTCTATTTCTCGTTTAAGCTGTTTATAGTGAACTTATCACAAAAATATATAAATGAAGAATCAGCGCAAACACAGAACCTAGATACACTAACTTTATTATCAACTCGATATTTCATCAAGCTTTTCTTTATTTTCCCACAATTTAGAGAACATTTTCAAATGTGTTTTAAAGTAATTAGCAGCTTTAAAATATATTAATGATTAAACTAACCATTTAAAATCGTTTTAAAGCAGTAAATCAGTTTAATATTCATAAATGGAACAGGAAATATCTATTTTATCATCGAATCGCGTCGTTATCGATATTAAGCCCTCAACGCACGTTTGAACGATTTGCGAAAGCTATTTAATTCGCGCCATCCCGTTGTAAAGTAACTGGAATGACAAATGGGAAAGGAAAGAGTACATTTAAGGTGTAATTTGTATGAATACCGCTTTTATATGAGCCAATAATGTGATTGTTTGAAATGAAGTCGACTCGCGTGTGCCCTAACAAAGTTCCATTGTGAAGGGAAATAAAGAAAGAATTAAAATGAGTTTTATCTTCATTAAAATAAAGTTGAATATAGAGATAGGTCATATTATGTGACAGTATAAATAAGTTTGTAAAACTGAAGGTGGCGCCACTATGCAATAGATCGCACGACGCGGACATTGATAAGTGTTTTGGAATGTGCTAATGTGGGTACTTCTTTTTTATAAATGGAGCAACGCTGTATGTATAGAAAAAGGGAATTGTCATTCATTTTGTCTCTTCTATTTACTTAGACAGAGCTTCGGTACGGGGGTATGGCCGGCCAAACCGACGAGTGGTGGGTTCCGTGGAGTCTCTCCGCCCTGAAGATGGGATGCGCAGGGGAGGGTTACGCTCAACCTTGGCACCAGAGGTGACAGGGTCTTCGGATTCAACCGCTGCGGCCGGGACCTTGCGGTGGCATATATGTTGATCCCGTGGAGTGGTATTAGGGCGGGTTGAGGTGTGAGGGGTTTTAGTGGGTATTCGAGTGCCCCACCTGGCTGGAGCACAGCGCTCACAGCAGGCAGTGTGAGGTTAGGGTTACCATATCTCAGGATTTGTCCTGAGATTTCAGGATTTTTGGACTCTTCTCAGGATTCCGGCTGGATTTTGCAAATCCCAGGAAATTTCAGGAATAGAATTTTTAATAAACCACAGCTTACATTCCAATAAAAAGTTAAATAATCTTCCTTTGGTAATAATTGCACAATTAAAATCAATACTTATTAAGAAGATCCGCAGTAAAGAAAATATTACTACGTTTTATAAATTGTTAAGTAGGTACACCTCTGAGAGAAAATTCTGAAACTGTAAAAAAATCTCAGGATTTTTCAATGGAAATCAGGCATTTCCTCCGGACTTTTAATTTTTTCATCTGGTAACCCTATCTGAGGTAGGGTGAGTCCCACACTCTCTGCGTACTTGCACTACTCCTGATGCAGCGGGTGCGCAAATGCATTTCCCCTCGCACAAATAGTTCCTGTCATGATTCCTTATTTTCATTGAATGTACGGAACCCATAAAATGCAACGTCTCGCTTTACTATGGGAATTCTCTTAAGCATTTAGACAAAACCGGAAGTAGCCAATAAAGATGCTCACCGCTCCAATGAGACGTGGCATTTTCGTCTAGACAGACAACGCTGGATATAGAACATAATAATGTCTGTTATCTGTTTATGATCTCATTCATTTGTTTTTTTTTTTAATTTATTCCAACTCTACACTCCTAGCTAACTGGGGCGAAAATTTATAAAAAATATTTTTTGAACAGTAAATTGTTTCATTCATTCACGTGGCGGGCGATAATTACTTCCAAGTAACTCTGATATAAGAAATTATAAAATGGATAGGATATACAGTAAATGAAGTACAATAAAATCTTATATATAAAGTGAATTCCTGTGTCCCGTGTAGTGGAGCGTGGGACAGACCCATTTCTGTGTCTGTTTCACCGATCATTTTTTCTTTATAGGCAAGTGATCAGCCTTCTGTGCCCTGCTTGACCGAACAATTTTTTTTTTTTAATCTTGTTTCCCCGGGATTCGAACCTCTGGTGCGGTCTTACATTATATATTTGTGTGTATATTAATTCTTATATATACACAAAATATATTAAAATTAATTGTGAATAAGTATCTAAACATATAATAAAACAGTAGAATCAAAATTATTATACATTGAAAAATTTTACCAGAAATGGACAGGAATAGAGCAAGAGGAACAGTAAAGATACATCAACATAGAGATCATCCGTCTGTTTGTTCATGATAATCTTCGAAGATACCGAACGGATTTTTATATACCTTTGACAAATAGAATGAGCTTAGTCTTGGGAAACATCAAAACGTTGTTTCATCGAAATCTTATATCGGGAAGAAAGGTAATTTTCATTTATGTAGATTGCTGTGAAGTTCAGATTAAGTTAATCCCGCGCGAGCAAAGTAGCGGACACCAGCTAGTCTATATCTATACTTCTATACTAATATTATAAAGAGGAAAGATTTGTATTTTTGTATGTAAGGAATAAACTCAAAAACTACTGGACCGATTTTGAAAATTCTTTCACTAATAGAAAGCTACATTATCAGCGAGTAACATAGGCTATGTTTTGTGTAAATCTACATTGCACCCGTGTGAAGCCAGGGCGCGTTGCTAGTTTATAATAAAAATGTCACTGATTTGTCCAGCCAGAGTTGTCGGTGGTCCAATATTTATCGATACATTCTTGCATACATATTACGAGTACAGTCGCCACCCGTCTAGACGATGTTACACTTCAACTTTATTACAGGGACGCGTACAATTTGCATACAATATTTATTATTTTTATTAATAAATATTTATATAAGGCTCTCAGCAATTTATTAGTCAGTGCCAAGAATATGGATTAATAGTTAATGAATATTTAGTAGGTACGTATAATATATATTTGTTTATTATGGTTAGATAATATTCAATTTTTAATTATCAAGAGTAAACTGAAGAACAGAAATGCATAGGACAGACATATTTCTGTGGTCTCTTTCACTGGCTATTTTTCTTTGCAAGCATGTGATCAGCCTTCTGTGCCTTGTCCGACCGAAATAAAATTTTTAAGGGATTTCCTCGGGTTCGAACCCGGAATCTGCGGTGTTAAATACATCGGCTTTACCACTGAGCCACGAAGACAGTCAATATAACATGATTCTGATCGGTGTATTTCAATTTCAGGATTCACCGAGCTGAAATGAAAGAGAGAAAATTGGGTAAGTGATAGTTAAATAATATTTAATAATAAAATAATTTGTTGAAATAAAAAAATAGATAAATTGTGCTTGATTTAAGCAAGTATACAATATCGCTGTCGGTGTAGACGAAGCATTTGTATGTGTTTTTCGATAGTCGTTTGTTTACTTTAAAAAACTTCCAGCAAAACATGGTAAGGCATATTTTAGACCTATGCCTATGAAGGAATTTTCTGAATGATTCCCTGCTTCACTCACATCGAAAACTGTAAATATTTTCTCGCGATTAAAAATAAGTATGAATCCCTTTCTCAAAGTTAAAATTTTATCAAAATCCACGGGTCCACGGTTTTGACGTAATAACGTAACAGACAGAGTTACTTTCGCATTTATTACAATTGTATGGTTTCATGATAAACTTAACGAGATATTTAAATAAAATACTGTATACCGGATTAAAACGCGATTTATTATTTATATTGTTTAAATTATTTATCCCGACGTTTCGGATGCTTTTCAGCAACCGTGGTCGCGGGAGACTGTTTTAATCCGGTATACAGTATTTTATTTAAATGTGTGATACTCGCGTTAATAAAAGACAATATTAACGAGATATGTTAACTTCGTTTTTAAAATATTTTGGCATATTTTTATGAACAAATAGTATATTTAATATAAAATACTTATATTATAAATGTATAATACTCAGTAAAAAATTGACCAGAAATACTAGTAAAGCAAATTTCCGATTCTCTAATGGGGCATAGGATAGATATACATTTCTGTGCCAGTTTGTGATCATTTTTCTTTATATGCAGAAAGGTGAAGAGACCTGCGGTGCCAAACGCAACGCGCGTAGGTACTATTGAATCACCGGGGCGGTCCAGATTTGTCTGAATTTCTATAAGTTTACATTACAATTTACAAAGAGAAAATATTTTTTTGTTTGTTAAGATTTAACTCAAAAACTACTATTACTGTTTTAAACATTATTTCACCAATAGAAAGCTACATTCTATCTACATTGCACCCGTGCGATGCCGGGGCGGATCGCTAGTTATTGTATTAATATTAATTGAATATTCTTTAAGAAAACATCTTGTATTCCAAAAGTCAATAAACATATTAAAATAAACACAGTGACGTAATGAAGAGAAATAGAAAGATTTATTGAGCAATAAATCTGAAAACTAGTAATTTTTTTGTGAATAATACGACGGGTTAGATGTATTACATATTGAACTGTCCTATAGTTATTTATTACCTTAACTATTATGTCAACGAGAACTATGTGAACCATTTAAAACTGAAAATTCTTTTAAATTCTTCAAAAATTAATACGCAGTAGTCATTAAAAGGCTTAACGAGGATACACCATTGACATAATGGGATATACTTAAATATTGTTTTAGTTTTAATGGCTGGCTTTTGAAGTTGTATATTCTATTCAAATAGTTTACTGACGCCGGGTAATATTTAACTTACAGATGGCCACGCATAGATTACAATAGCCACATTGTTTATTTGTCAAAAATATGCTGTAATTGCA